>JAGPOW010001296.1:68102793-68136380 GCA_030014935.1 Caiman crocodilus
TGACCCCGGTGCTCTTTCCTGCCAAGGCAGGGGGTCGGACTAGATGATCTGCCCAGGTCCCTTCTGACTCTAACTACTATGATACTATGATACTATGATTATATAGGGAATATTTATGTGGCATGTTTATTATTTTATCATGCCATGAATTGGATTTAATATGCAACTTAAATGTAATGTCCATCCAGGACTCTTATATTCTTTAGAGGTTAATGATCCTTCCATTTCAGGGATACCTTGCTACAAAACGAATAAGAGTAAAATGTCTTGGGCCCAGCATTTAAGACTTGCATTTAACAACAACAAATCTGAGCTAATCATTTGGTTCCAGAAAAAAATAATCCTGTATCAATTGAAGGTCCTTCACATCTTAAAGGACTATATCTAAACTCAAAAGAATTGGTGGTGTTGTTGATTCAGTCTTCTTCTCCAAGGCAGTTCTGAACTGATGCACAAGAATAACACTGTAATTGGAGATACTTTAGATATGGTGATATATCAAATATTCTAGGCATGAGGGGATTTGAAACTTCCTGTAGATCTCTATAAGAGTATTAAACACTTTAAATCCTCATACCCTGGTTAAACACAAACACAGGAAATTGCATTCTATTAATCTAAGTTTTCCCTAAATGTTGCCTTCTTTACTTCCTATCCAGACATATTGTTACTTTGCACTAATTCCAGAAACATTCCAGTGGCGGATACTTATATCAAAATTGTGCCCAAGGATAAAGCTTTGTTTATGAAATTCTTTTGCATGAATGGTGCCAGTGAGATCACTCATTCAGTATTTTGCTGAAAGAAAGGATTATATGAGAGAGGTTCTTTCTCATATATAACACCTGGTAGTGACCAACAGCTGGCACCATACAGTCATTTTGCCCTCTGTGGCTTTTCTGAAAACAACTGTCTTGATTTATTTCACAGTGGAATTGAGTCAAGACTCCAAAAAGAGAGTATCACAACTTGCTGCTAGATAGCACACTTGGTTGTCTGTCTCAGTAGAGATAAAATCAGTCATGAGCATGCAAAGCACTCTGTCCCAGGGGAGCTGAGACGCCAAAGGAACTCCAGGGCAGCAAGGAGTCCTACTCATCTCCTGCAGATCTGGAAGAGCTGGGGGAAGTGTGTACACTGAAGACGCCGGCGTGGGTAATCAGCTGGGCGTTTATCTGGCTGCAGCAGAGCAGCAGGGGCAGTGGACACCTCCCAGAAGGAACAAAAAGCAGCCCCGCCAAGGCAGCGGGGCAGTTGAGGAGGAGAGACCACGGGAGGGAACTCCAGTGTGGAAGAGATCAGCCGCCGCTCTTGGCTGCAGCAAGAGCAAGGGGTGGATCCAGGGCAGGCTCTGAGAGAGCCAGCAACACAACTGGCAGTAGTGTTGATGGTGGGACCAACTTCAACGTTGTTGGCAGAGCTGGTGAAGGAACCAGCGGCGTCAGGAACAGCAGAGGCGGAGGAGAAACTGACTGCATTCCAGGCAGTAGGGCCGAAGGAGGGACTGGCGTCGTCTGGGGCAGTGACGCCCTGGAGGAAATTGATGACAGTGCAAGCAGCAGAGCCGGTGAAGGAACCGACGGCATCTGGAGCAGCAGAGCCAGTGAGGAAACTGGCTGCATCGTGGGTAGCAGAGCTGGGGAAGGAACTGGTGGCATCCTGAGCAGCAGAGCTGGTGGAAGAACCAGCTGCGCTGTAGGCAGAAGAGCCGGTGAAGGAAACAGCCACTTCGGAAGCAGCAGAGCCAGGGCCAGGACGAGCGGCCAGAGTAGGGAAGAAGCCAAGGTGGAAGGTCTGAGCTGGCAACCCCGGCAGATGCCATATTGAGCTGGAGGCCTGTACAGACAGCTGGCAGATTGGTGGTGAGACAGCAGTGGGCCTAGGACATCGGGGAAGCCAAGAAAAGGTAGAACTACAGGTGGCAAGTTGCTGGGATGTAGGGGAGGACAGAGCCCCAAGACCACCCGCTGGGGACCACGCCAACTCTGGTGGCTACCCCAAGGAAGGACCCCCCACTGAGATTACATTCAAAGTCGTGGCAGGTGAGTTCAAGGGTCCTCCTGACTTCAGCAGAAGTAGCCTCCAGGGCCCACTTGTAAGCCCGGGGCCCACAAGATCTAGGGCGAAGGCGGCACAGGAACACCTACTAGAGCGGAGGCGGGTACACACTCCTACTACAAGTGAGGATCCCTGGAGGTCAGAGCTGAGGTGTATTGGAAGGCTACTGTGGGGAAACTCCATCTGCCCATACTATGTCTGCTCTAAGAGGTCACTTTAGAGGGCTGTCAGCTCTGTAACCTTAACTGAACATTAAATTCAATTAGAAATGTGTTTCAAGTATTAAAGGCAGAAAAGAACTAAAAAATAATTAATATTCTCTTTTCCTTTACTATTAACTGTTATGTGCACTGAATTTCTAAAGCATGACAAACTAGGATTCCAGTGCATGTCATTTCTTACCACCTTTTCATATTGCACTATAAATTACTGTCTTACAACTACAGTAAGATAGATATAAATTATAAATATACACATTAGCACTTTACAACATGATGGCAACACCCATGATCTAAGCATTAGCACTCAATTGACTACATCATCATCCAAGCCTGGGGTTGCAAAGATGTCACATCATCCAAGCTATCATAGGAGCTGATAATTATTGGACTGATCACCAACTCAACCATTTGGCTGTGTCACTGCAACTAGCTCCCAAACAGCTGCAGCAGAAGCAATGCCAACAGAAGATCAATGTGGATTCAAGGACTCAAGCAAGAAAGACTTCTTCCACTGGTGCCTCAATGAAAAACTTGTGAATTCCAATCGAAAACAGTGGGACATCAGCAGTATGTGGTGTGCCCTCAGGGCCACCATCATCAGTGTCTGTGAAGAAATGCTTGGTTTCTGTACCAGGAGACATCAAGACTGGTTTGATGAGAAGATCCAAGAGTTAATTTATCTCAAGCATAAGGCCTTTTCTGCTTGACAAAATGACACCAACTCCAAGCAAAAGAAACTGAATCTCCAATAAGCCAAGGCAGAAGCCCAAAGGAGGACCCACAATATGAAGAAAAAATGGTGAGAAGACAAGACTAAGGAGATTCAACATCTCACTGACATACATAATATATACAGCTTCTTAAGTGCCACCAAAGCCACATGGTCCGAGCACTCAGAAACCAACCCCCTTGAGACCTAAGAATGCAGGTGACCTGATCAAGGAAAGAGGAACCATCAATGACCATTGAAAGGAGCATTTTGAAGACCTTCTCAATCAAGACTCTGCTGCTGATGAGAGTGTTCTCAATTCCATCCTGCATCACCCAGTCAGAGATGACTTCCGAATCCAACCTTCCTGGAGTGAGAAAAGCCATCAAGAAGAAGAACAACAAAGTATCTGGAGTGGATAGATCCCTGCTGAAATCATCAACAAGGGAGGATCAGAGCTCACATAACAGATTCACACACTCATCTTCAGGTTCAAGAATGATAAGGAAATCCAAGACAACCTGAGAGATGCCATGACTGTGACAATCTTCAAGAAAGGAGACAAATCTGACTGTTGAAACTACAGCAGGATAACCTTGCTGTTCACCACAGGAAAGATCATTGCAAACCCCTTCTGAACAGTCTTCCACTTGCTGAAGAGCTCCTCCCAGAATCTCAGTGTGAGTTTAGGGCAGGAGTGGGCAAAATATGGCCAACGAGTCTTTGTCCAGCCTGCAGCAAGTCCTTCAGTCCCCTGACCCAGGCACTGTCCTGCCGTGGCATGTCCTGCTGCCCCTCAGGCATGCAGCATGGCAGGGACAGCTGTACAGCTGGACTGCTTTTCTAGGCATCCCTACATACCAGTAGGGATCTGCGTTGCCCAGCCCCAACCCCACACACCCTGCACCTGCTCTGGGCTTACCCACCCAGGCTTAGCAGCGGTGGTGCAGGACAGAAGCTGTTGCTCAGCGCAAAGGGAAAAGCTGCCCCTCCCCCTCCTGCTGCCAGCCATTCCCTGCTGCAGCCACCCAGAGCCTATGCTAAGCTGCCCAGCATCTCCACTGTTATTACTGCTGCTTCCAGGCTGCCCCATGAGGCAGCAGTGACACTGCAGAGCAGACACAGGGCAGCCCCATGAGGTCTCCAGGTGGCTGCAGCAGGGAATTGCCGGCAGTAGGAGGGGGAGAGGCTACTTGCCCCCTGCACTGAGCAACAGCTTTTGTCCCACACTGTTCCTGCTGAGCCTGGGCACATGAGCCCGGAGCAGGCATGGGACATGCAGGTTCGGGGCTGTGCAGCATGGGTCCCCACTGGTACCAGAGGACTCGGGCTGCTGCCACCTGGGCTGCCCAGAAAGGCAGTCCAACTGAAGAGCTGCCCAACTCTGCAGTATGTCCAGGGGACAACGAGATGTGCCACGGGCAGGCAGTACAGAGCAGGCGTGGGGTAAGCCAGGTCAGGGCTGTGCCTGGGTTCCAACTGATCCACCCTGGTGAGGGTGAGTCCAGAGTGGATGTGGGGCATGTTGAGACCATGCACTGCTGACAGTGGTGGGGAGGTGCCACAGGTCACGCAGGCTCTGGGGTGCAGTGGGGCAGGAGGGAGTGCTGACTGCTCAGGGGGCATGCATGGGGGCTCCCATGCACACCCCACCATACTAGCATACTGTCCCCTGGACACCAAACAATAGCCTCTCCACACACAATCACACCCCCCAGAAACACTACACTCACCCACCCCCTTTTGCCCTTCCCCCACAAACCCCACAGTCCCACACTCTCCCTCACATGCACGCTTCCCCACACACACCTGCATGCCTCTGGAGGGAGTCCTGCTCACTACTACACACACATACCCCACCACATACACCCCCCCCCACACACACCCCCAGCCAGCCTCCCTCTCCACACACTCCACAAACCCCATACCCACCCACATTCACATCATTCCCCACACTCCACATACCCACCCCTGCATACACCCCTATCATATACAAGAGTAGGACCTCTTTTTAAGTTTTTATGCAATCACCTGTATACACACACACACACACACACACACAAATCAGGAGAAAAATATTTTTAAAAATAAAATTATAATATGTTAGAATCAATGTTTGATTTTTAGTATACATTTTTTTTCTGGAAGGAATACTTCTTGGGGTCAAGGGAAGGAACTTCTGGTGGCAAAGGTCAGAGGTTAGCAGATGGGACTTCCAGTCCCAAGATGGTGACCAGGGATCAGGGCACCTGTCAAGGGGCAGGCCTACTCTTGCAGCCATCAACAGCTCCCCAGAACTCCTTAAATGGCCCTTCACCTGAAATAATTGCCTGCCCCTGGGTTAGGGCATCAACTGACATGATCTTCACTGCTCACTAGCTGTGGGAGAAATGTTGGGAATAATATACACTTCTCTACATGGCTGTTTTTGACCTGACAAAAAAGTTTTTGACTTTGTCAGCTGAGAAGTTTTGTGGAGGATCCTTCTGAAGTATGGATGCCCACCGAAATTTGTCACCATTCTCTGCCTGCTCCACGATGGTATGCGAGTGGTGGTTCTCAGTAATGGATTTATCACAATCCTTTTAGGATTAAAATGGGACTTAGGCAAGGCTGTGTCATCATTCCAATACTCTTCTCAATATTCCTTACTGAAATGCTATATCTGACCACCAGCAAGCTTCCAGCCAGAGTGGAGCTAAACTGCTAAATGGATGGTAAACTGTTTAAACCCAGCTGACTATGAGCCAAAACCAGGACCACCCTGACCTCAGTCACTGAGATCCAGTATGCTGCTCATGCTGTAGTGTTTGCTCACTCAGAAGCAGACCTTCAAGCAATTATTAATGTCTTTACTGAGGCATACAAGAACATAGGACTGATGCTTAACCTTCAGAAAACTAAGGTCCTTCACCAACAAGCTCCTAATGAACAGTTCCCAGCTCTGGTAATCCAGATCCATGGTAAGACTCTGGAGAATATTGAGTATTTCCTGTACCTTTAAAGCTATCTCAAGCAGAAGGCCGATATGGATGAAGAAACTCAACAGTGCCTCAAAACATGCAAGTGCACCCACTGGATGCCTGAAGAAACAGGTGTTCAAAAATCGAAGCATTAGGTCCGAAACCAAGCTTGTGTTTTAACAAGCAGTCATGATCCCCACCTTGCTATACAGAGCTGAGACATGGACAATGTACAGAAAATACCTAAAGTTGTTGGAGAAGTACCATCCTGTGGAAAATCCTTCAAATCCAGTGGGAAGGCAGACATACCAATGTTAGCATCCTCCTGCAAGCAAACACCATGAATATTGAGGTGATGATCATCTGCCATCAATTTTGTTAGGCCAGCTATTTCATCTGGATGTCTGACTCCAGACTCCTGAAGCCAGTTTTATTCTCCCAGCTCAGACAAGGTGTACGCTGAAGAGGAGGGCAGACAAAGTGCTTCAGGAATGTTTTCCAAGGCCAGCTTAAAAAAAGACAGCATTGATGTTAACTCATAGGAGACTGTCACCCAGGATTGCCACAAATGGAAAGAATCTGTTGCAGAGATCACAGTATTTTAAAACTACACAACAACAACAGGACTTAGAAAAGAGGGAGTGGCAGAATCAGCATGTCCTGGACGAAATCAAGAATCCAGTGCCACCCACCTTACATTGAAACATGGACACACAGATATGAGAATCATGGAAGACAATCATCCTCATCTGTGAGGGATTGCCAAAGAACTATCTTACAAGTAAAATAATGTATAAATTATAAATTAGCACTTTAGGCCCTGTGGCAGGATCATCATAATGCAAAAAGTGAGAAATAAGGTACAGCACAATGGATCTCACCTTTCTCACCTCCCTGTAGGAGAGAAACCTATGAAAATTTCCAGAAAGTTTATATTTTTTCCCATGCAGCCACAACATTTTTCTAGCCTGAATATATCAATCACGATGTTGAAAATGTACTAAAATGCCCACTTTAACCTACATTTTGGCAAAACTATGTGTTGTCCTATGTAGCTAGAAAGAGTAACTTATTTTGTGGACCATAATTAAACTAAATTAAACTAGACTAGTCTATGCAATGATGATAGTTCAATGGGCACATAGTTAAAGTCTGAAGCCAATATAAAACCCCACACAGTGGTCATCTGTGAATTATTGCATACGTTTCATCCTGCTCTTTCTTGGTTTTCCATGGGGTAAGAATATAGCTGACAGGTCTCATGAGTCCCAGTGTAGTACTTTGAATTCAAAAGCCATTTCTGCTGTAGGCTAGTATATGTCCTTGATCAGCTCACTTTATCTGCCAATACCTTTCTATTTCTATTCCCAATTGCTGTTTCTTGTCTACTTAGATTGCAGCCTCTTTTGATCAGCAACTGTTTCTTGCTACGTGTTTGTATAGTGTATAGCACTATGCAATTTCCAGACCATGCTTAAATACAAATAGATTAACATGATAATTTCGGAGGTAAAAAGGTAAGTGATATAAATGGTTTCCATCCTATAAAAAAGATTCAAGTACTTCAACAGAGCTATGGGTACTAATCAGTGGGTTCTCTTTTCAGGATCAGTATACAGGGAGAGAACAAAACACTAGTTATATTGTTCTCATTTGACAGGTTGTCATCAAAGCCACAAAGTTGATTTTTTTTTTTTTTTTAATGTTCTGAGGTTAGATTCTTAAGTTGATGATCCTTTCCTTTCTGGTACACTTTACTATTTAATGAAGAGAGGCAGTTAGCCTAAAGTCAGGCAAACGATAGGGCAGGAAGTATGAATTTTTTTAACTGCTAGCTTTTAACAAGCAAATTTTGGCTGAGTTAATCATTTTCTTCCAGAAAAAAAAACCAAAAATAATTCTTGTGTGAATGGAAATTTCAAAATAGCTTCCCAAACAGAAATTTTTGAAATCCTGAACAATGCTCTACACAATTTAATGTACAACAGAGATTAATTATTACACTATGTTTTAAATAACTTTTATATAATACTTCATCATTATACCTCATGAGACATTCAGAATGACTAATTAGATACTGTTTGTAAGGTATTTGAACAAACATGCAGTAAGATATGTTACAAATTGTTACTTTGAGGGAGGCCGCTCAAAGGTATTTCCAGCCCCAGAGAAGGGCAGAGAGGGGTCAGTTCCCTGCAGGCCACAGGGAGAGAGGAGTGGCTGAGCATCTCAGCATGCAGAAACTGCAGAACATGCCTGAGAAATGCTGTGGGAGTGACCCTGAGGCAGGCAGAGGCCTGCGAGCAAGTGGCTAGTGGGAATCTTTGGAGTGGAGCTGCAGCTGAGGATCTGGAACAAGGGAGTCCACAAGGCCAGAGAGAATCTCTGGACTAGAGTTTTTCCAACAGAGGATCTGGAGGAGGGCCTGAAGGGAAAAATCAAGTGTCACAGGTAGAGCCTTCCTGCACAAGGGGGAGACCCCTAAAGACTGTGAACATTCATAGGGGTGCAGGGCAGGCTAGCACACAACAAAGGATGGACTAAGGGATTGTTTTGAAAGCCTTGAAAAAAAGCCGCTGGGGTTTTTTTCTGTGATTTCTTTTGCTGTCTATTTTGATTTTGTTTTGAGCACAGGCCAAGACCATCCCCTGGAAGGATGTACCCAAAAGAGGCACTAGGACACCCTGGGGTGCAGAGGAGGTTACAACAGGCATCACTGCAACCTGGCTGCAGAAGAACATTGTAAAGCACCATCTGGAGAGGCTAGGCTGGGGTAAAGGGGAGGTTTGAAGCCCCATAGAAGACACAGGGATCAAGACCAGGCAGTATCTGTGGGCATTGCCTCTCGGAAAGATATAGGTCAAAGTCGTGGCAGACGAGAAACATAAGATCCACTTTCTGGCAGACCTGGTGATCCAAAGCCAAGGTCTACCCTGTTGCTACCTGTAGGCAGACAAGCACGGAACAGGACCAGCAAGCCCTATAATACCTACAGACGTCACACTGTGGTATTCATATTTTCTACAAAATTCCAAATACATTAAATTTGGAAAAATATACCATAAAAATTAACCATACCAATTACTATATTTTTTGAAGAAAGTCTATTTGTAAATGTATATGTTTATTTCAATACACTAACTCATTTGCTTATCTATCAATGGGAAATACTGTACTTCTTATTTTTCGGGAGATAAATGAGTAGCCTCTACATTCCCATAACTATTAATATTAATCTCTTCTATATGGGAATTTTTCATATCAGCAAATATCTGCTAATGTCTAGATCTACCCTAATACTTGTGACTCAGCTCTCAGTGTCTATACATTATTTTTCTTGCCCATTAACTTTGTCCTTTGAACTGCTTGTTCAACTTTTCAATTGTTGATATATTATATGGCTTAAGACATGGCAGCCTGTGCAACATGCACACAAAGAGAGCTACAAGTTATTCATTGTCATCTCACCATGGTTACTGAGCCGAATGAAGAATTTTTGGAAATCTCTGAACCAATGTTGTCTCGAAGCTTTCTTGATGCATATGGCTATGAATAAATGCAGATATTTTCAGTTATACTTATTCAAATGGTCTGAGAGTCTCAATTCTTATGGCACATTCCAGTTTATGTAAAAGTCAACTTCAGAGGCACTTTGTAGCAAATCAAACAAGCAAACACTTTGAATGTCTTATGAAATTGGATTGATCTTGGCTTCATAAGTTAGGTCAGACTGTACAGCTTTCGCTTACTCTAGGAAGCACTTAAATAATCTCATTGTTTTCAATAGATCTAATTACAGGACTGAATGATCAATAGTTAGTTATGAAGCTTTACAGTATATCCTTAGTAATAAATAACATGTTGTTAAAAGGATTTCCATTATGGATCTTCAGTGAAAACTACTCCTGAAAAAAGATGCTCAGTATCTGACCACTTCTACCTTCCAGTAGGGTTGTGTGAAGTGGGCCCTATTGAATTTAGATTTGGATTCGGCCCAAATTGGGGACAGTGATTCAATTTGTTGATTTAGATCACTGTCCCTGATTTGATTTGGCCAAATTCGAATCTCAAGATTCGATGCCAATTCGGAGAATCAGCAATTCGGACATAGACACAGCTTTAAATGATTTTTCTACACATCTTGAGGTACCAGCGCAGCTCATGAATGCTGTGATGCTGGGGTGAATAGAGCATCTCACAGGAACGCCTGTACAACATATGATTTCATATTGTTTTCAACATACGATTTCAGTTTGACCTTCCTGCATATATATATTTAACAAATTACAACTTCCATGTTGTGTTCTGAGACTATTTGTAAAATTATTTTGCTGGCTCTATAAAGTTATGGGATATCTGGCAATATCAGGAGAAGTGCTTCCATCTAGCAGAGTGGTAAAAAAGGTGGGTCATTAAATACTGATGACCTTTTATTAAAATATACCATATTTGCCTGAATCTAAGACAATCCCAAATTTAAGATGACCTACCCTCAATAATTAAATTCTATGTATGGAAAATCTTGTTATAATTTTCCATGTATAGTATCTAATTATTGGAAGGTCATTTTTTATACATGCTCCCTTACTGCTGAAAAGGGGAAGCAGTTGGAGGGGCAGGTGGTTTAGGGAGGTCAAGCAGCCTGTCCCCTGCTTATGCTTGCTGCCCTACCATCCCTACCCCCTGTCTGTCCCTCCATAGACCCAGGCCCCTCCCCTTTTCAAAAGGGACAAAAGAAGAAAAGGAAAAAAAAGAAACACTTTCTATATATATTCATACCCAAAAGCTTTTGTAGCCAATGAGAACTATTACCTTACCACTGCTTGCGTGCTTGATTTCCTGTTTCTACAAGATGATATAACAATTGACATGCCAATCAGAGCAGATTTAATTTAAAGTGAGTTCTGTAAAACTTAATTAGTTATTAGTTCTAAATTTAAGATGTTTAGGACAGTTTATTTTAACTACAATCCTATGTGAAAAAAAACTTGAAATATTGTTTCAGGACTATTTATTTATCTAAATTAAAGCTATATTGAACAATGTTTACTTGGATATGACAACAGTAAATAAATCAATTTTTTGATGCAACAGACATTAGATGCGAGCAGCTTTTACTGATATAATCAGTGGAAACAAAAACTCAGTTTTTCCTATCATTGACTTTACATAATATTTTGGAGTAAGTTTGGTCAGTGTCTACTATACTACAGAGTATACACCTCTATACATACAAATTCATTATATTGTCATTCATAAAGTTCAAAATAATCTGGATGAAAAAGAATGAGTCTACTACATAGTATAAAGTAGAAATAATAGTATGACATATCAGATATTCTGTGGATAATCAAAAAAAATCACCGTCAATTTTGAAAAGACATGTAAACTACTATCCTAATCCTTAAATGTAAAGCTAGAAAAAAAGGAGGGAAAGAAAAAACCTTCCTCATTAAAGAAAGAATTTAATATTCAAGCAATGGAAACTACTTCATAACACTGACTGATCATTAAATTGAAGACAGTCACAGAGAAACACATCCCCCCTATCTCCCCAATATTGACATATATATAGCCATTCCAGAATTCATAAACTACATTAATCAATCTAGTTTTTTTTCTTTCCAAGTGCTGACAAATAGGGAGACACTAGTCGGCTCATTTTGGAGTTATTTTAAATACTAGTTATGAAAAAGTTGCTGTTCAATCAAAGGCAGAAGTGAGCATGCACACTAACAGATGCAATAAGAAATCTCATATCTTCACTTAGCTTCCACCAGCTAATGACCAGCAGCTGCCTGCTGAACATTGTGTCAAACAGAAAGGCACGGTGCACATGATGGCTCTAAGGCAGCCTTACAAGATTTCATTCACCTGATTCTTTTGGGGTAGTGCATGTTTTTTTTGATAGATTAGTAGAACTGTGCAACATGCTTCCATGCAGTTTTTCATACTGCCAAAGCAGTAAGAAACATCCATAAATTGCAGTAAGGCTGCTGCAGTCCAGAAAGGGTGAGAACTCCCACAGCACTTAGCGTAAGTAGTCTGCTCACACTTAAGACAGCAATGAGAACTTACGAAGGTCAGAACACCCAGACAGTCAGAAGGAACAGAGAAACCACATCACTGACACTCACCCTTTTCTGACACTCAACCTTTACACTCGCTCTTTTTTTTCCTTACATAGTTTGGGGAACCGATTAAAATACTGTTTCAAAGCTCCATGTTAACAGAAAACAAAATGGCTTCAGTAAAGTTGGCCAACAGCAAAACTGTTCTCTCTATAGGCCTCTGGCTACATCTCTGTCAGTAAAGGAGCAAAAGATATCTTTGTAACAATTCCTGTTCTTAGTCTGATAAATCATTGTTGAAATGTTTTAAACAGGAGAAGGTAGCAGAAGGAAGATAATGGCATCTTCAGGGAGAATGTTTTTTTCTGAAATCAACCAATTGCCCTAGCTTCCCTCAGGACATCAGCTTTCATCCTAAAATACTACTCCCATCATCTACAACCAAGCTCTACATTACAATCACATTTGCTCTGATCCCACTGTCCAGGGTATATACCTTAAAGACCTGGAGCAGGGATTTTTGCTATTAGAATAGCCCAAGATGGGTGCCACTCAAATCAACAAAGCCAAACTCAGACCTTGCTCTGACATAATACAACATAATAATAGGGCAAGGACAACAGAATCCCTCTGGTTGTCACCAACAGCCTCCAGCTTGTACACCCTAGACACATCATTAATGACCTCCACCCCCTCCTTGAAAGGAGTATGAGTGCCTCAAAGTAACTAGGAGGGAAAACCTGTCCTGGTTTACAGGAAACCCTCTAATCTTTAATTTCCTAAGGAGCAGGCTACCTAATACCCATTCTCACTAAGGCAGCAGGCCCTGCAATGGACCCAGGTGCTGTGCCCCAATATTAATACAGACCACATCATCACTGGACTGATTAACATGGGTTATAAACAACCAAGGTTCATTCACCTGCAACCCTAACAATGTCTTACATGCCATCATCTGCTTACAGTGCCCCTCTGTTATCTAAATTGTCTACAATGCGTGATTCTTATATGAAAGAATGAATGCAAATTGATCTGACATCAGCTCAAGAAAGACATAAAAGCCTGCGACAAAACTCTTTTACCTTCCTGGACATTCCAGGGCTGACCTCAGGTTAGCTGTTCTTAGGCAACTGTTAAAAACACTGATTCAGATGGGAAATTAGAGTGAGAAATCATCTATGGATAGGTCATGTTTAAAGGGGGACTACATACTTGAATCACATTACTTGAATTAGTTTTTGTGACCCACTTTGTTCCTATGGGTTCTTTGTTGGTTTGCCTTTCCCAGCATTGTTCTCTGCCCCTTCCTCCATCATACCCTTTCTTTCTACTTCTTACATACAAATTATTCTTTCCATTCTATATTTTGCTCTATGAACATTCTTTCACAGCTTAAGATGAAGTGAGCTCCTGTTCACAAAACCGCTGCTATATATAATTTAATTAGTTAATGAGGTGAAAAACTACCCCACCTTCTACAGGCAGAGTGATGGGAAAAAGAACAGCAACCTTCCTGGACAGCCAGAAAGTCACCTGTAAAAACAGCCATTTCTTTCACCTGAATATCATATTTTGCATCAAAAGTTTAAAAACAGACAGAAAACCCCAAATGACAAGGCAGACAGAAAAGAACATATTTTATGACATCCTCATTTAATTAATGGAAATGAGTTTGGAGCATTGATTTCTTAATTCCTTGGATTGCCACTCAATCCCAAAACCAGTTGGGATTGCTCAAGTTAAATGAAAAAACTGAATGAACTTTAAAAATCAAAGGTTATATAACAAACATTCACTTTCTCCCAAGAAGATCATTGCTCTCCTAGGAAACACCATGAGTCTACAAATGTTCAGAATTTTTATCCCAGAGTGACAATGCCTACTCAGGGGGAAAAAAAATCACTAGAAAACAACCATGGTTAAATCACTACCGGGACAGCAAATGTCTGTACATGTTCTCTTCAGAGAGAAGCCAGGGAACAGTCCTTCAAATTCCCAAAGGGCTTTGCTCCTTCTCTCCCTTCATTCCAGGAGAAAGTATATCACTCACCAGATTCTACTTCACGAGCTAATCAAGCAGCACCACCCCTTTCACAATTCTCATATTGTGCAATAAGGAGAAACAGGTTAACCCTGAGCAATCTGGGTCAGCTAGTCAGGACTGCTCTGCACACTGCTGCCGTACATCTCCAGAGCATACTAAAATGTTTGCACAGGGGAATATTGTCTGCTAAGCATTAGCACTGCTCCTCAGGGTCTCAGCATTCAAATATCTGCTCAGGTGTCTCTGGGTAAGTTTTGCTACCAGAAAAACAAACTTGGGAGAATTCTCCTAAATTATTTGTATGAGTATACATAGCCAAAATCAAAGACAATCTAGGAAATATTTGCTATAATGAATATTGCTTGGATAATGGGATACCATTTCTGAGACGACATCACCATCTGATATGGCCGTTAAGGTCTGTAAAAGTGATGTTGACTTGCCAGATAAGAGCCAATGCAACAATATATAAGCAATAATGTATACAGTTAAGATGTGAGATGCAGGAATAAAAGAATGAATGCAGGATGACATCAAGCAGATTGTCTTCTGGAAGTGGACTGCTTACTTCACCATTTCTAGTCACCACCTACATTAAAAAACGTATTGTTGGACAACACCAGGAATGGTAAGGAGGACTCCACCAGCGGTCCTAGAAAAGAAATGGCTATTCCACAACCTCTGATGTTTAGGAAGCCTCTGTTAAGGATATAAATGATAATGGGAAATAAAACCAGCAGAAGTTACCTTACCAAATGAACACACATTTTCTTCTGTAAAAAGTATATCAATATTTGTTGTGCATCTTATCCTGTCAGTGAACGAATATACCTCATTGCAGTACGAAAGCATTCTGGCATGCCATCAGCCCACACAGCCACATTTATTCTCTACCACTAAATACTTCTTTTGCAAAACATAAATACAGAATGGGATGCACTTAGCACAGTCACTTACTTTCAGCATCAGGTTTTTATAATTAGATTCTACCCTAGAGCTCTAAAAACATGAAAAAAGTTTTAATAGGATTAGATTAAGGAACTTTTTTTAGTACTATTTTAACATGATGCCTTACCAGCAAAATCTACTACTTTTACTCTCCCTTCCTTTTAACTTACGGCAACATTTGCATTTACGTTTTATCATTGTAGTATTTAGAATATGGATGATTATGGTCTAAGCAAAAGCACAGTTTTATCACAGCAATTCCTGATCTAACATCACATAACTAAAGATTCTAAGTACAGATTCCTAGGATAAAGTAGAAAATGTTAACATGGCATTTAGTTTCCATAATTAAGTATATGAATAAAGACAACACTTCCCAGATGCGGGGAGTTATAAATATGGATATGCTTCCACCAGTGGCTATCAACCTTTTTGGACTTGAGACACCCCTCGGTGGACTAAAGGCACATCTGGATAACTTTTGTGCACTGAGTAACACCCAGTTTCAAAAATGAATTTATATATTACAGCACTTACCTCCTTGAAAAGAGGCCAGACAGCTGGGGTAGAGAAGGATCCAGGAAGGAACAGGGCAGCCTGCACTTAACTGCTTATCTCCTCACATCTCATTTATCTTCTCATACTTCATGGAACCCTTCAAAGGATCTGGCAGAATCCCAGTGCCCCCCACACTCTGGGTGGGAATCACTGGTCTACAATGTAATAAAGAAGTAGGGCTAAAGCTGCACTAGCTTTAAACTAACAGCTTACGTACTGGTAGCAGTGTAGCCATGGTAACAAACACCCTGACATGGGCTAGCTGCATGGGTATTTACTTGGGGGCCACAATGAACCTCGATCCTGCATCTACACTTACAACCTACCTAGAGAACTAGCCAGCTTAAAATCAGCTACAGGATGTTTAAGTGAGCTGCAGTCACATTTTTGATCTGCTGCAGTGTAGATGCATCCTTTGAGTAAGATACTTGGCTGGTGTTATAAATCCCTGATATTTATGTATTAATATGTTAATATAAGTGGCTACACTTATTTGGTTCTACAGTGTTTTCAATACAACATGGGTCCCAATCACTTTTCAAACTGAATTATTAAAAGCCTGACTTTATGTGGCTACATCATTTGCAATTATATCCAATAAGAAATTCAGTCAAAACTAATGGAAGCTCTATCACAGAGAAGGCAAACAGACTTCACCCTCTGAACAGAGATTACCACTTAAGGTCTATATCAGTGGTCTCCAACCTTTTCCAGTAGCAGATCACTTTTGGAAAGGGCCGTGGTGGAGGATGGAATAGATGGAGGCTTCCACACCCTAAATCACCACTGGGGCCCTGATCTACCCCCCCCCCCACAACTCCTTAAACGGTGGTGAAGTAGGGAGTGTGGCAGGGGCAGGCCCTGCAGCAGGGGAAGGGCAGGACAGAGCCCTGGGGACATGTGCCCTCCCCCCACTCTGTGTGCAGGGCAAGACAGCTGTAACTTCATGCTTAGCTTTGTACCATGGACTTTTGCCCTCAGCTGCAGTGGGGCTCAGGGCACAAAGCCCAGTGTGCAGTGGCAACCGCCTCACCCTACACACAGACTGGGGAGGCACATGCCCCCTTGGACTCTGCTGGGGTGTGTGCATAGGCAGAAGCCCCCCAAACACCTGGATGAGCAGCCTGGGCTCCAAACCTCTCCCAGCCCAGTGGCTGGGGACCCACTCATCCAGTGGCAGAGGGTGTGGAGGGGGATCATGCCACTCACCTAGCCCGGCCCTGGTGACAGGGGGTGTACCTCAGCCCAGCTACATGCACCTTGCCACTCCTATGTCCCACCACTTCTGAACTGCGTCCCAGCTGCTCCCAATCATGGAAACTCTGATAGTTGATCTCATTCTGAGGTGGGAGGTGTCAGGGCTCCCCAACCGACCAGTTGATCAGGATAGACCAGTTGGTGGTCACTAGTTTATATAATGCTAATGGTAAGCATTTCATTCCAGAGTACTTAAAAAAAAAATCTTACCTCACATTCCCATTTTCTGCATGTCAAGGCCAAACCTGAATACCTAATCAACAGGTTTTCCAGCTTTGCCTTCTTTTTACTGCACTCACATGCATACTACTGCACCTAAATATACAGTTCTGAAATGAATCTTTTTTAAACATAGTTGATAAACCTAAAAATAGGAGAGAGACAGAGGCAGGAATAAAATATTCATCATAGAAAGTATTACCTTTGGCTGGGTTTACTTTTATCCCTGACCTATACAGCATCTCCTCATTCTGCCAGTCCTCATTTCTGACAACAGTCTTGAGTCCATAGAAAACAATTAATGAAGCAGTGGCATAAAAAATCAAGTTCTTCAGAAAGCGCTTTTGGGCTTTGACATAAAGGGCCCTGACACCCACTGTAATCAGCAGGCAGAAGCCCATACTAGGAATATACAGCACACGCTCTGCTATTACAAAGCCTACATAGAAAAATAGGTTTGTGGCTGGAACAAAGGGTACTATTAACAGAGACAGAGACAGAACTACAATGTTCTCAGTTGAAGGAAGTTGTAGTTTCTGGATTACATGTTTTTTTATGCCATTCTCTTCTTTTGATGCAAAGCTGGACTTCTGCTCCAAGCTCCTATATTCCATGTCTGAGTGGCAGCTATGCCCATTAGTATTCTGCTTGCCATTCATTACAGCTTTCCCATTGCATTCTCTCTCACTGCTGGAACTCTTCAAGCTAGAGTAGACAAGAAGGAGGAGTCCAGCATAGAAGGCCACAGTGTGTAGATTCCTCCAGTCACTGACTGTTTTAAGAAGAGGCACAGCATCCATGGACCAATCAAAGCTGAGGGTGTCCGGGCACAGCAACAGCCAGAGGTTCTTGGTCGGCAAGTAAAAAAAGGTCAGAGTGCGTGTGAGAAAACTGTCCGAGTCAGCTGCTGGGTTGTCAGAGTTGGAAAAGCTTGGCGGCTTGTTGCCCATCCAGTACAAGCGGGCACCCAGCAGTGCAGTCCCCCAGAATGTCAATAAACCAATGCTGAAGTAAAGGGACAAATTCTTCCTCTGAAACCAAAAGTAAAAGAAAAAAAAAGAATCATCAATACAAAAATGACATCAGAACCTTGAATTCATACTAGGATTGTTAAACGCACTGTTAAAACAGTGTTGTTTCTTATACATGAGGTTGTTTTTAATGTATCTTAGTGACCCACATTCCCACAGTAATTTCACCACCCCTCCTTGTTGTCTGGACAATAGAAATCTCTGGATCTTTCCCAGGTTTTAAGTTAAAAGAGCTGCCTATTTTCTCTCATGAACTAGAGGCCCATGCTTTAAGATGCATATGTAATAGATTCCATTTCAACTGCTGACAACCTACCCAGAGATGTCTTACCCTTTATAAACTCTTATCCAGATGAAATGTACAATGTGTCACTTTCTACTGTATTCAGCCCTCTCCCATAGCTCCATTCTGTGCCTAATTTTGTGGCCCATTTTGCTGCCTTTATTATTGCTAATATTTGAATGTAAAGCTTGTTTGAATATCTGGCTCAGCAGCATTAGGATACTGAGAATTTACTGTCAGTAAGTCTACAGACCTTTTTCAAGAAGATAAGAAATTAAAGTACTTCCAATCAGATGCCATATTTATTTTAACTAAGACTCTTGACAAAAGTTATTTGTTGAAGATTGAATACCTATCAGTTAAGAAACATAAGAAAAAGCATGTTTGCTCCCTAATGAAGTACACTACACTCAAACCAGTGCCCTAAAAGGAGGGGGAAAGGTAGTATGGAAACTAAGCCATTCACCTCTCCACCCCTATTCAAATCCCCCTTGTATCCAAGTAAGGTCTTTGTGTAACACTCCACTTACTCATGGATCCATTTACGTAGATTAGAAATGTTCTGAACTTGGTGGGGGGGAGGGAGGACAGGGGGATGACACCCAAACACCTTTTTCATAAGAAAACCCAGAAATGTATTTGCTTTGATGATGTCAGGAAAAGAGAGAAAGATGCCACCACCTCTATAGCCTGATGTGGAAGAAATAGGTTCAAATCCCTGCTCCAAGTCATAGAACCAAAAGAATGGATTGCAGTCTGCAATGCATCATGGAGATACCTGAATAAACTAAGGGTACAGACAGACATGACAATGTTTGCCTAATCTGGCCATAGTAAGCAGTTTATAACCATGACCAAACACAAGTGCATGGCCGCAGACAGCTTCAAAAATGACCCACTGGGTGAAAATCTGAACCCTCATTACATGAGGGGTCAGATGAAGAAGTTTCAAAACAGTCCTGCCTGCCTCTTAACCTGTTGCTGTTTTCAGAATGGGAGAGGGGAAAGGGAGCAGACTGAGTTTGTTTTGGGGGGTTTTCAGTCCCTGCTGAAGGGTGGCGTGGGTGTATTGGAGCCTCACCCCACCCCTCCCCAAAGTGTTTGCATCAATTCATCCACCCCACTCTCCCTCCAGAGCTGGCTGGGAAACCCCTAGTATGAGCTCCCTCTGTTCCCTTTCCCATATCCCATTCTGAAACAGGGACAGGCTGGGAAAGAGGAGGGGCCACTGCTAGAGGAAACAGGCTGCAGGCTTCCAGCCAGCAGCTAGATTCCCCTTTGGGAGGAGCCACACTTCTGTCTGCACCCTAAATGAGCTTGTTCTGGTACCAGAAGCAATTCCATGGCACTGGAGCCAATTCACATTACCTCTCAAAGAGTTGATTCCTAGTTCTTTGTGGGAAAAATTTCCTTGATCTCATTAACCATAAAACTGTTTGTTTCTTTGTTTATGCCCATTGTTTGAAGTTAAGATCAAAGGAAAGTAGGTCTGGAAGGGACCTCACAAGGACATCTAATTCAGTCCCCAGGTCAAGACAAAATCATCTCTTGACTAAACCATCCAAGCCAAACATCTGCCTACCCTGCTCTTGAAAACTTCCAAAGAAGGGGATTCCACAATTTATCTAGGTTCCAATGCTTGACAACCTTCAGTCAAAAAGTTCCTCCTAATCTCCAGCCTAAATTTCTCCTTCTGAAGCTTGAGGCCATTACTTCCAGTCCTGTCCTCCTAGTCCCATATTTGCAGTAAAGAGCCAAATTTAGATACTGAGAAATCCTATTATCAGAAAAGAGTGTGCCAAAAGAGCAGTGCGGTGTGCATGGCACCTATGTGCACCTCCCAACACCTGAGCCTGGCTGGCCACAGCCATGCTCCAGTTGCCAGCCAGGCTCCACGTGGCCAGATCACCACCACTACAACCCCAGGAGGCCTCCCAGAACCCCAGGTAAGACTGCTGGAGCCAGCCCAGATGCTAGCCCCAGCTTCCCCTATCCCACCCGGAGCAATCTGCCCTGCACCAGAGAGCAGACACAGGGGCATTCCCTGGGGACAAACAGAAGTCACACAAATGTGCCATTTCTAGTTGTCCCTGGGGAAACGTGTGTGCTCTTGTCTGGACATGCCCACTGGGTACATCTTCTACACATGCACTTTACTGAGGAGTAGATTCATTAGATCCAGAGGAAAGCATCATTGTCTATGTTTGTGCTGGTATTAGTGCACAGTAAACTAATTAACACTGCTATACAATAGTACTGTTGGGGACAGTACTATCTTATGGCAGAGTAATTAACTGAAACTCGCATGTACATGCTGACCAAAGGGCATAAAACTGCACCCAGTAAGCCCAGGAAGCTAGGGGCCTACTCCATCCCAACTCAAACTGCTGTTGTCCTGGGTGTACACGTAGACACTGTGCCCAGGAGTAGTTAACTCTAGCTTGAACTTGTCTGGAGTTTGATTCACATTAATTGCACAGGTAGATGCACCCAGCATAAATTATTTATTCCCTGACTAGTTTACTCTAGCAGCATTTTTTTGTTGTGCTACTCATTTGTTGTGGCACTGTCCACATCAGGTCTTTTTCAGGTGACTCAACTGATTCTCTGAGTTTATTTAAGAAGACTCTTCAAATCTCAGCACTGCTGGTTTCACTTATACCCCTCAGTTGTGATTTAGGACAAATCAGAAGCTGAACACTTTCTTTCATCCCCTATTGTTATTTTTGCCACTTAAATTCTTTTGCACCTGTGGCTGAGATGTGTTGGAACTTATTTTCCATGGTACATCCAACTCTCAGCTCTTAAAGGTGACCCTTTTTTGCTCCCTTCTGTGCTTTTTTTGGCTCTCTTGTGAAATATAAAGGAGAACCAAAAGACTTTGTGTAGAAAGAGAATAGGCTGGGAGGGGAAGGATGTTCTGCTTAATTTCTTAATTAGAAATTCAGGTCAGGCCTGTACTAGCAGTATGCAGGACTAGCAAGATTAAGACATCCCAAGTATAGTTACAGAGAAACTTGATTGCTGAGACAGGAAATGAGATCCTTAGATTGTTAGAATCCCTTTGTTTCTTTGTTCTCTTATTAATACTTATTTAACAAAAATAATTAGAAGAAAACCTCCCTTTGCTAAGAATCCACCAATTGCCCCTTTCAATTAAGGGCAGACAAAGTCTGAATATTTACTACTCCCAACAAAATCGTTCTGGTTAATTAGAAGACAAATGGAAACCTCCTTAAAAAACAAACTTGGATTTCTTATTCATACATGATGCAACAGCAAAGATCCTTGGATTTATGGTACCATAAACAAATACAGTATTACTACTAGTAATGCTGTTTCATGCTTGTCGCATATTATCCTAATGTCCTCAAAAGTTTACTCACTGTGTAACCTTTTCTTTTTCAATTCTATTAAATATTCGAGTTATTTACCATATGATTATTTGAGGGGTTACAATGGACATCACAGTTGAATAGAGGACAATGCATAAAATATTGACTGAAACACCAGAGCAGAAATATTGACTGAAACATTACTGAAACAGTCCAGTGGTGGCAGCAACAGGAGCTTTGGCCACTTTAGGACATGCGCTGGAATGTGGGGCTGGTCTGTGGGCCTGCAGACTGGTCCTGTACCACTTATCTGGCTGAGTTTGATGCCCTACTTAAAATTTAAAATGCCCTACTAGGTAGAACTTTAAAATAGTAAATTCCTGTATTTTCCTTAATATTTCCCCAAACAAAGGGTAACACGTTGTTCAATTAACCATTTTCATAACTAATCTTACACTAAATAAAAGTCACCTACTCTTTTTCACTAGGCCTAAGCCTAACTCATGCCATGCTCTTCATTTGCAGGTTTTAGATCCTCCTTGTTCCCTACCTACATTATAGATATATTATTTCCTATAGTTCCAGACTCCAAATCTACAGGGCTCACGGTCTTAACTGAAGCACGTGGGTTTTCACTAGGTTCCCTATACTTGGGTCGTTTTCTATCCTGATTTTGTATAACACATAGTACAGTAAATCTAACGGGTAATAGTGAAAGGTACTATATGAGGGTGGGAAAGAAGTGTTTTTAAATGACAGAGAGCTGAGACAGAGGTAGTCAGGGAATAAAGGACCAAACAATCATGGGCTGGCAGAAGCAGCTGAGGAGAGTCAGCCTCAGTGCACAAAGATCATGGAGGGTGTTACCCAGTGAAAAAAAATGTAGTGAAAAAGGGAAAATTAAAAGGTTTGTATAAAGTAACCCAGGTCAATGTAAAGCTTTAGTTAAAATGAGGAAGGAAGAAATGTAAACCAATGGATGTTCCCTAATCATTCCTTAAAGATTATCTAGTTCCATATATGCAAGTTGCAAACTCTAAATTTTTCTTTTATCAACTATAATTTTTTCCTTTATCAATGGAGAAGAAATATCAACATGGCTGCATGGCAGAAGTTATTAAATCTATGTTTTCTCCTCTGTCTCATCTTGAAGCTGAAAAATGAAATGGTATAAACCAGAAAGGAGTAAAGAAAGAGATAAATTACGGAAGTGAATTCTCATTAAAAAAAAAATCACATCATTGCTTTTGCGGCTATCTGCAGAGGGAAGAGGAGGGGGAGAGTGGGGATGGAAAGAATGATAAGGAAAACAACACTGACATGAAACTAATAAGATAGAAGGAAGAAAAAATTCAAGTAAGAACAGGGAAAATTCGAGAGAGGAGGAACTCCTCTCTAATTAAGATTCTCATTATTGTTCAGATTTAGACACTTTGAACTGTTTTCTAGATATTAGTTTTGCATACCTGTACCTTCTCAAGAGCTGTCAGACTCATTAGGAACTTCCTATGCATGATTATATTGATAAATGAGATTGTTCTGGAGTCACTTGCCATAAATGGATATTGATCTCAATGAGGCTACTTCAGATTAACAGAACCAAACTGAAACCTTCTATCACACAAACTGGAGGGTGAGTGAATCTATACTGTCTAATCTAGCTACTGTTTGTTCTCCACCTTTCTTCTCATGCCCATCAGCTACTGGAGGTTCCAACAATATAGAGCCTTTCCCCTGGGGTAACATGTCCACACCTGGTCAGGAATTTGCAATTTAAAAAACTCTTAAATCCAAAACAAAATTGTCAAAATTTCTTTCTTTCTTTCCAATAAAGTTTCCTCCAAGAAGTGTGTGTGTTTGAAGACCACAAAAAAAATCATGTTTTTCCAGTTGGTTCTTTCTAGGCAAGCTGTTCCTCTGCCAATTCATCCTTTTCATTGCCTGCATATGCTTCTTCAGACTGTGTATATTCAATGTAGCCCAGCAGCAGGGGAAGATCCTCTGTAATGCTTGGCAGCAAGGCTTTAGATTACAGTGCTCCAGAGCCCTAATCCAGCCCATCTGCCATGTGTTCTGACACCCTCATAAATCCTCCACCCTTTCATATGCAGTTATTTTCATCTGGGAAAAAAGCGAACACTGATTTAGATCAGATTTAATATCTCCTCTCTCAGCTACCAGCCAAGTACCACAGGCAATTTTAGTGTTTTTGATTGGAGAACCACTTTCATCCTCTACCAAAACCCATCCATATGAACCACCCACACTGTACATTTTCCTTGCACTGAGTTCTAAGTCACAAGCTGCATAATAACACTCCCGAATGAAGCACCACAGCATATTGGCCAACGGTCCTCTCTGCCAACACTCAGTCCTCAGTCATCCAGTGACATATATCATTCTCACAACGCTGTTTAGACTTTTCCCGCTCTCTCACAAACAAGTACCAAGAACCATTCATGGACATTAAAATTAGTGATTTGTTATTTATTAAGATTTGCTATAATGCATCTGGAAATGTTAGCAAGAAACTGGGCAAACTTAAAGCCCTCTGTCACTAATATTACTCAGTGACATGTTTACCATATGTTTAATGCTATTTCCTCCCTGAAGTTTGACTGACTCACATGACTCCCTGCAAGAAGAGAGAAAACTTAGTCACAAAGTACATGGGCATTAGGTCTATGTGACGTGGCTAGTATTCGCTTCAGATTTGGCCGATTTGGGGGACAGTGATTTGATTCAGTGATTCAAATCACTGATCCAAATTGATTTGGCCAAATCACCCAGGCCCCATCCCCCGCCCGCTCTCCCAGCCTAGCAATGGCTGCCCCGCCTGCCCCAGCTCCCAACACTTTGGAAAAAAAAAAAAAGCCCCAACTTAGATGGTGCTGCTGGGCAGAGGGGTGATCCCTGCTGCCCCATGATGCATGGGGGCTCTGCTCGAGCCCTGACCCCTTCCTGCTCCCCCAGTCCCCTCCATGGCTTTCCTGCCCACCCCAGCTCTGGCCCTTTAAGGGGGGAAAAAAAAAAATGAGAAACCCCCCCCCCGGGGTTACCAGTGAGCAGGTGATTCCTGCTGCCCCACACCACACAGAGGGCTTTTCCACAATCCCACCAAAGAAGCAGCAGTGAGTCCTAAGGTTTTTCTTGTTTTTTTTCTTATAGTGCAAGAGCTGGGGGGGGCAGGGCACCCATGGGGGAGGGCTAAAAAAACAAGGGGGAGGAATCCATGCAGCATGGGGCAGTGGGGATCACCCCCCTGCAGCACTCATTGAGTCAGAGCTTTTTTTTAAAGCACCAGGAACTGGGGCAGGTGGGGCAGAGGGAATGAGGAGGGGGCACTCAGTGGGAATTGAGGAACAGACAGTGGCTGGCAGGGCGCCCCCCCCCATGGTCTCCTCCCTTCTCCTCCAGCCCTCCCTCCCCTGCCCCCTACTTACCAGCTCCAAGTCTGGCTGCAGCTCTGTGCTGCAGCCACCAGGGATTGTATGAATCATCGAAGCTTTGGAAAAGATTTGGAGAGCTTCTAATCAATTTGGACCTTTTAATTGGTCCCTTGATTCGGAGATTCGGCCATCAAGTCAGGCTGGATTTCCTCCAAATCAAATCAGCACCCGAAACATCACACAGCTTTAATGGGCATATCCCTTACCATAGCTGTAAATATTCATAAATTTGAATGGTGTCTCCTATTGTTGATTTGCTTTACAAAAGCTTTACTAAAATGAACAACATTAAAATGCTGCTTTATTAAAAAAAAAAAAATATGTGAATTGAGCTATATATTATCCTCTTCAAATTTTTCTACTTGAATTTGTAAATAAAGCCCAGAGCATCATCTGAATGAATAGTGATTGTCACTATTGTGGAAATGAGACATCATTATAAGGAATGTTATTGTTCAGGTGAACAGACAGTAGCGTCCCATGAGTCTCTGGCACCCGGGAGCCAATGTCTGCATTTGCATTCCCCCCGGGACAATCCAAAAAGGGTGAGGGTCCTGAGTCAAATCTACCTGTGCAGGGTTCCATCTCCTGCGCTACAACACTTCTGTGAAGAATTAGCAGCTCTGCATACCAGCTGCAGGGGGAGGAGTGGAAGACAAAATTAATGACAAAAGAAGGCCACAACCCACCGGGGGGGGGGGGGGGGCACGGTGCACAAAATGTGGGAGGCACCCAAGCTGGTGCGCCCACCCTCCCAGGCTGGCATTCAGGGGGCCATGGCCCCTCCCCCCCCATCAGTACGCCACTATGAACAGATAGAATTGCAGTATGGAAGCAGCTATACTATTTAAATGAAGTGTCTTGAACATGCCTACTGTGAAATGGAAGCGTCAGTCTGCAGACATGTCTACAAAATTAAAGCATGGGCAATTGTAGTGCAGTTTAGTGCTGCCTTGGTTTACTATACAACAGATAACAATAACAGCAAAGATGAGCAAGCCCCAGGTGGAGTCTGAATATTTTCACCATTTCTGGTACCAGAGCCACCACACACACTACAAATCATACCTGTATTAGGCTGTGCAAACATATACTGTACTGAGTGTTTTTCACAGATTTCACAGACATTAGTGCTGTAAGGGACCTAGCAAGATCATCTAGTCCAGCCCCTGCCCTTTGGGCAGGAAGTCAGCTATGGTCAAAGGATCCCAGCAAGATAAGCATCCAAATGTATCTTAAGAGAGTCCAGAGTAGGTGCTTGCACCACTTCTGGGGGAGCCTATTCCAGGCCTTGGGGGCTCGGACAGTAAATTTTTTCCTAATGTCCAGCCTAAAACTGTCTCAGAGAAGTTTGTGACTGTTGGACCTTATCATCTCTTGGGATGCTTTGGTGAACAAGTGCTCCCCCAGGTCCTGATGCACTCCCCTTAGGTACTTATAGGCAGACACCAAGTCACCTGTGAGCCTTTGCTTCTCCAGGCTGAAGAGTCCTGTGGCTCTCAGCCTCTCCTTGTAGGGCCTGTTCTGTTGCCCTCTGATCATGTGTGTGGCTCTCCTCTAGACTATCAAGCTTTTCCACATCTTTTTTGAATTGTGGAGACCAGAATTGGATGCAGTACTCCAGCTGTGGTCTCAAAGCTGAGTACAACTAGAAAATGACATCCTGGGACATGCTTGATAAGCATCAGTGGATGCAAGCCAGAGTTTTGTTCACTTTACCACTTCTGTTCACTTTTTCTAATGACTGGAAGCTGATGCACTGTCTGCCCTAGTCAATGAGCCTCCTGAACATTCCCTAAATGTCACATCAGCTGCCAACAGCACTATATCCAGTATTTCAGTATTAAAAAGGGATTCTGCCAGATAGCTTAAACTCGAAATAAATACTTTGTCAAAACATAACCTATTTTTCTCTGACCTGTCAAATAACTCATCTATACTTTGTCTCCTTTCTGACTACTGCAATTTCTTGGTATTTTGTCTCAGTGATATTCATTTTACTCCTCTCTATTCACCCACAATGTGATGCTTAAAATGGCAATATAGCCCTTTCTTCCAATCCCGTCACTATCCTCTGATTCTTTCTAGAAGTTCTCCATTTCTCCTTTGTAACACATTTATGTTTCCTTTTTCCAGCTTCAAAGAATAATATTAATCCATACTTTTGCCCTTGCCTGAACCTTGTTTCTTATTGTTTGATGCTCTTCCTCTTCCAGTCACTAATAAGAGTTTATCCATCTCTGTTCATCCATTTTTTATGCCATTTCCTATACTTGAAACACTCCCTAATTTTGGTCATCCTAAAGAAAAATACTCTCATGTCAAGATCAGAACCAAGTCAATAACCTTCATCTCTTTGTCTTTGTATATGTAACAAGAACAACAATTTGACAAAAATCTATCAAGATGCATCTATTCCCAAGCTGAGCAGTCACTCTGGTATCAGAACCACGTATTTTAATGTCTCATTGGAAGATCTTGTTTCTGATTATCACCAAAAATATGTTTCTGGGTGGCATAAATGAGAATCAGCTCCTTGGATCAGTATGGTCCTACCATGTTTCTGACAAACTGAGAATCTGGGTCATAACACTAAACAATAATATTAACCACGAACAGTTTGTCACTGTAACCTTGTAGCCTGTTGCTAATATGCGAGAAGTATAAAGTAAAACTAAGTGAAAACAGACAAACAAAGTGGAGAGCTACAATAAATGCAAAAACAGAATACAAGATGAAATGGAAATGCCAGAATGATATAATAAGCACTGAAGAAATTTAATTAACATACATGCACAGTATTTGTGACCAGACTGAGCCAAGCTTTTTCAGGCTCATAAATGACCCAAGGGAGAATTCTAGCTTGCCTAGAAGGTACCCAACAAGGAAGAAACACAGGCCAAACAGAGTAGCACTGGTTGGACAGCTTTCGTGATTTAGCAATACCCCCTCAGCATCATAGCAGAAATTTCACAAAGGCATTCCTGACAAAAATTGACCTTGTAAAAAGCCCCGAAGGAAAGAATAGCTGCTGTACTACCACCTGTCCTCTTTCAGTGTGAATATGCCCAGGATCTCTTGGCCAACCTGATGCTGAAAAACATGATTTATCTGTCATTGCACTTTAACTTTATACAGTAGATATGTTCGCATGGGTTAAAAGCACAGATACAAATGCTGAGAACTTACCAAGGACCACATCATTTGAGCTGATTAATTTACCTTTTCAAAAGAGGTGTGTGCTGTTGCACAGTAAAATGTATACGTGGGGATTAAACAAAAAGAGAAAATTCATTAAAGGAGTCTTTCAGCTCATATTGTGATTACAACATCCAAAAAACACCTTGCTGTCAAAAATTATGATGCCAAATTTGACCTTTGCTTTCTATACCAATAAACAGTATGCTGCTAAGTGAAAATATGAGCAATAAGCATGTTTAAAATTCAATGCAAGGAAAAACTAAATACCGTATGACATTAAAAATGGCAAGGAGGAAAATACTTTGCAATGAACTAATGTAAATGGATTTTATGAGCAGAAGCATCATTTCATCCCAAATTAGGCCTCTGGCAAGAACTAAGCAGCTAGTAACAGGAAAGTCATGAATAGTGAATTCTGTTCATGGTATAAATAGCAGGTTGGTTCTAGATTTGATAGAACAAACTATGAAGGTAACAGACATCCAATCAGTTGAAGTATCTATCAGTCATCACTGTTGTCAGCACTTGAGTATATGCCTATGATACATGTTTCTACAATGGAAGACAGTGGCATTTTATTACACATTTTTATCTATACATTTAAGAGAGTTTTTTCTTGTATGTTTAAGGTAAAAGATAAGGTTTAAGGAAAACAACAACAAAGGTCATCTAAAAGTTCAAATTCTTACTGCATTTCAAGTAACAGGACACTACTTGCTCATCTACAGCCCCAGAACCTTATCGCTTTTCCAAAAACATAAAAAAAGTAGTTAGACACATACACACAATCCTGAAATATCACTACAATGCATAAAGGATTATCGAGGCAGGAAGATTAATCTTACTATAAGCAAAAGTTTCCTAACATCATGCTGGGAGAAGTCACTGTTTGCTGTTTAAAAGAATTTAAAAAAAAAAAATCTTATTAGTATATAAAAGGAATGAGTTTTCACATCGACTCAGTAGCAAGATAGGAATAAAGTACATGTTTTATTGTTAACTGAAACAAATGTATTGTTTGACAATATTGCCCCTCTGGTTAGTATATGCTGGATAAATGCTTGAAAAATATAAATATGGAGTAACAAGATGGGAAAGACAGCACTGAGTACCACTGGACAACAACTATGATGACTGGAATCAATCATTTGGAAGTAAGAACAAATTTCAAATCACTAGAGCAGCTATGCACCCACTTGGTACTTATATTATTCATTGCAAGTTAGTAGAAAGACTGAATAACTGATTAACATGAGCTAGATTTGATCTTTAATAATTTTTGATTGGCCTGTCATTGTTTTCCTGCTGTAGTTAGTTTAGAGTATTTGGTCTCCAACCTATTTGGAAATGTCATGCTATTCTAACAGGCCAGTCAAAAATTATTAAAGACCAGATATGGCTCATGTTAATATACTCTAAACTAACTACAGCAGAAAAACAGCAAGTATCAGGAGGAAAAAGTTTCTAACTAATACATTTACAAAGAAATGAAGAATTATATTCCTAAAAGATCAAAAGTCACTCCCTATCATCTTAGAGGTAATTCAGAGAGAGAAAGCAACAGATTGTCTTCAAAACTTATAACAGGCAGGGTTTCCGAATACACTGTATTCACCTCCTCCCACACTCCCACGTCAAAATGTATTCGCTAGGGACAGACATTCAAAAAACCCTTGCCTGAATTGATTCAATCTTTGCAGGTTAGTCTAATCTGCCTAGTTTGAACTGGTTTGCAACTGCACAGACATCCCCTGTGGACTGAGGAAATGCACACACCTATAGCGGCTCAGGCTAGAAGTCAAGGGACGCTAGAGAAGCCCTCCCTTCCCTTCCACAATGCCAAGCTTAGGGCAGGTGTGGCCAGGCCCTGGAAGGATGTTCTTATTATGGAGGGGTGCAAGCCCCCACTCTGGCCTGCACAGTCCCAGGCTTTTCCTTGCTCACTGCTCATCACGGGGCAGAAGTGTTGCCAGCCCCCAGCCAGCACTCTGAGGCAAAGGTTGGGGTGGGGAGTGCATGCATCTATTGAGCATACTTTTCAATCTCCCTCTGCCTACTTCTTCATACTGTCTGCAAACCTGACAGTATGGGAGCCAGCAGGTAGCTGATAACACAGCATGCATCAGCCCATCAACAAAACAAAAGCCTCTCTCACTAGTTCAAACTCTTCTTAAACAAACAGAGAGACATTACCAGCTGACCTGCTGATCAACTCAAAAAATTCCTAAGCAGACTGTTGTGTCTGCCTGTCCCAGTGAAACTGAAGACACTCACACCGGCACCTCTCAGAATTAGGACAGTGTACCACATGCCTAGGGTCCATGCTGTGGAGATGGAAGGGACAGGGGTGGAATCAATGCTTGAGCAGTGAGCAGCAAAGTGAGGTAGGCAGGAGAAAGCTAGGCAGACCCTGCTGTGTCTGCAGTCTCTGCCAGAGCCCTGGCTAGAGAGTAGAGGGGAGGGGACAGCCCTGTTCTCTGGAGCAAACCGATCAGCCCAGCCCAGCCCAGCCAAGCCCAGGGCTACAAAGCATCTGGGATGCTGGGAGACTCTTGTTTAACTTAAACTAGGGGTTTGGGACAGACATTGAATAAGTTGTTTTGATCCAAATCAGTTAAGTTTGATACTACATTAAACCAGATTTATCTGAAAACAGGTTCAGTCATTTTGAAACTGGTTAGTATGCACTGAACTTATGTTCTGTTACAGGTTTAAACCAGTTTTTGATCACTTAAACCAATTTATGTGTAATATCTGCCCCTAGCCTTGTGTGAATTATAACTACAAGCCTCTTTTCATGCACCCTAGACTTCCTTTCCATGCAACTAGCCAGACAATTATAATGCCTAATGGTAAAATAGTATGTCCTTGGACATATGAAATATACCAGACTGAAAAATGCAGGTAAATGTCCAATGTTTATGATAGAAAGGGAAAGAACATGCTTTGGGGGGCCTGAGCAATGGTGCAAATCTCAGACAAGTAGGACTAAAAAATATTTTAATAACAGGAATTCATTTGCCCTCTGTCTTCTCCCCATTTATTATAGTTTCTTATTAGGATCAGATTAATTTGAAGGAGAGATCACTTCATATGTCCTATGCTAATGTTTATTTGTTTTTTCTTTTTTTTCATTCATTCCTCATTTGCTGTACTAAAATGAAATTAGAATGAAAACCCATTAGAAAAAGAATGGAAGGAACAAATTGAACATTTCGCAGCAAATAGCAGCTGCCAGCTATACAAATAATGACTACCTGACAATCCTACAAAAATATATTACCATAAAATGTACAAAAACATTTAAAATATTTAGCCAACACTAAAAGTCTCAAAAGAATTCTGAGCAGTAAGTTAGGGAAAGCAAAGGATTCAACCACAGGTGTTCCTATTTACTTTGGTGACACTATCCATTAAGTAGAAAGAGTAAAAAATATTTTCAACATATTTCTAAGACATTGTGTTTTCCTATCATTAGGCTAATACAGCACTGCCTTCTTTCAAAAACATAAAATATGAAATGGGTTATTAGGGTCCAATACAAAACCTATTAAAGTCAACAGTACTCTCCACTTCAATAATAATGCAAGTTCGAGCCCTTAACAATCTAGGGAGAGACAGAAATGGAAAATGGAAAGCAGGAGTATGGATGGCAATCCTTACTTCATTTCATGGTATTGTAGTTGACATGGCAACTCATTATTTTTCATTAAACTAATGTGATGAAATCAAGCAGTTCGCAATCTCTTGCACACCAATGGCAAGCTACTTCTAAAGAAAACTATTGGAAGCTGAATACCCTAAAAGAGTTCCATTACTGGAACCGCAAGGGGTGTGTTGGAGCCCCTAACCCATTACATGAAAGCTGCTTTAACACCAGCTTTCACAGTAATCTTGTTTAGCTTAAAATAAGAGGTTTAACACTTCCCACTAGGCAGTGCACTGTAGTCAAATCGGTTTAGCTGAGAAACAATCAAGCCTTTATGAAGAAATGTGGACAAAGAATTGTTTTAAGGAAAATAAAGTTTGGTTTCTTTTTAAATCATCACTTATATGATCAAAGCACTTTTGACTTCAATAAATACATTTTCTCCACACTTCGAACAACAACAAAATATAACTAATGGAATAAGAAATGAAATAGTGAGGGCACAAAAGTAATTGAATTAAAAAAAGAAAAGAAAAATCTCTTTCTCTATCTATCTCCCTTTAGCAGGCCTTCTACAGTACATTGCAAATGCATTTCCAGCAACAATGAATTAAACTGCAACATTCTTTTCATACTGTGTGTGACTTTGGTGCAACAAGGTAGCCATTATGAAATACATTCCAGGCTCATTAATGAGGAAAGCTTGGGAGCCCAGCCTTTTGGAACTATAAAGGGACATTTCATAATGAGACTTCACTCAGTGGGAAGGCTGAAGTATGGCAGTCCCCTCTCTAAGTTATTATAATAGAAAGCTGTTTAATGAGTGTGGGATTCTTCAAGAACAAAAAGACAGGACTTAGGAGAGGTAATATATATTATGTTACACAGGTACCCACATCGTTTGGTCTCTGCTAAGGCAAAATCATTAGAAAAAAAATCCTTTGATTTCCTTTAATGCCTGCTTAATTTGGGCTTTTTATTTTAAATGAACACTTTCAAATATAAAATACAGATTGGCACAAATCAGCAAATTGACCTGATTTAGCAGAACAAAACAAGATTTAGTGAATTGGGCTGTATAAGGTCAGGCACTGTAAAATGCACACAAAAAACTGCTTTAAAGACAAGTTGGGGCTGACAAAGACGAACCAACACAGTAGAGTGAAGTAACTTACCTCAACAGGCAAAACAGAAGCCTCCTATTAGCCAATTCACCCTCAGAGTATATGCCGTCTCTTTTTAAAATATGATTTTAACAGCATATGCGCCATAACATGAATGACTTCTGTGCACTATTTCCTGGGGGGTGGAATCTCAATCCAGTTTTCAGATTTTAAAATTATCTATAGTGTTTATTTATTTGCTAGTCTTTCCTTCCTTTTTCATGTCCTTGCAACAAGGTGTTTAGCAGAATTGGCAGTTTCATTGGCATCTGACAGGCCATTCTGTGAGCGCTCCTGCTACAGCCTGCTTCCACTATGGCCATTAACAATTCTACTATGGCTTGACACTTCTGGGTCCCGTTTTTGCTAGTGAGTGATAGGAAAGGGTACAGTGTGTACATTAGATTTTGCAGTGTCACCAGGACAGA
>JAGPOW010001296.1:68144644-68169942 GCA_030014935.1 Caiman crocodilus
AGGGTCTGTCCTGCTGCCCTCTCACCAAGCGGGTGGCCCTCCTCTGAACCCTCTCCAGGCTGGCCACATCCCTTTTGAAGTGCGGCACCCAGTACTGGACGCAGTACTGCAACTGCGGCCTGACCAAAGTCACATAGAGGAGGAGTATCACCTCTCTGGACTGGCTTGAGATGCACCTTTGGATGCATGACAAGGTATGGCTGGCCTTGCTGGCTGCGGTTTGGCATTGGCGGCTCATGTTTCATCTTGGAGTCAATACTGACTCCAAGATCCCTTTCCGCCTCTGTGCTTTCAAGAAGCAAACAAACTCCCCAGCCTGTATGTATGCTGTGGATTCCTTCTCCCAATGTGCAGCACCCTGCATTGGTCTACATTAAACCCCATCCTTTTCTTGTCTGTCTACTTTTGTAGTCTGTCTAAATCTAGTTTTAGTCTCTCTCTCTCCCTTCATGTGTGTCCACCTGGCCCCACATCATCAGCAAACTTGGACAGCGTGCTTTCCACCCCCTTGTCCAAATCGCTGATGAAGACATTAAACAGCGTGGGCCCGAGGTCCGAGCCCCGGGTACCCCACTGCTCACATCTTGCCAGGCTGAGTACAACCTGTCTACCTCTACTCTCTGGGTGCACCCCATTAGCCAATTTTTTACCCACCCAACTATGCAGGCATCAATGCCACAGTCACTTCATTTATTGATGAGGATGGGGTGTTGGGGGATGACTAAATGAATCTAAGATTAACACTGAAATGCAGACTGGTTAAATTGCTGGATGATGGTGCCAGCAGCAGTAACATAAGAAGAAAAGATGGGTGGATGCTAAAAGTGTACATATTGAGGAGTCCTTTTCAGTTAGCTTGGAGGCACCAAATCTGAGCTATACCAGAGTTGAGGATTCAACCAAAACTCAGGCTTTTTGCCTGAGTGGAGCTGCAGAGTTTGGAGAAGGAAAAGGTGTTTGCTCCTTGTATTGTAATGCTACATGCACTGCATATACTTGGGAACCTCATTTTGCTTCTATTAATATGTACTTCAATGCACACCCTAACAAAACTAGAGAGAGAAACTAAACTTGGGTTGAGAAACCTATTACTGGTACTGCAGCTAGAGCATCTGATAACACTAGAAGTTAAAGGTATAGCCCAGGGTAAGAAAAGGGTCCATATGCAAGAGTTTTCATTCCACTAGAGCCTGGAATAGTACTAGCAATTTCTTATAGTGATCCATTTCCTCTCTTTGCCAAAATTGCTATTGCAGCAGAGTACAGATCAAAAAACCCCAGTAACGTTAAGTATGTTGTCATACTGTTTTAAAACCAATGATGGAAGGAGGCAACCCCTATGATGTGTAAACAGAGATTATTTTTATAACAAAGATGCATGAAAAAGTATGACTTGGTAATTTCACAAGGTAAATAATGCTTGAAATTTGTGTCACGTATCTTCACATCCTATGACACCACAACTAGTGAATTTGGAAAGATTTATGCCATCAGAAACTTCAGTTTAAAAAACAAAAAAATGCATGCAGATGAAGTGTTTATGTATGGGTTGAAAAAGTTGAAAAAGAAACAGCTAACAGATTATTTATGAACCTCTAGCCATCAAGGGTTGCACTCCAAACAACAGTCACTTTCATACAGCAACACAAGCGTGTTCCAGTGCCATCTAGCTAACACTCAAGGTAACTTGCATAACTAGACAAAGATCCTGTTTCCATGCAAAAATCCCTGCTTAAAAAAAATAAAAATGAAAAGCATTTCATATTGCAGTTTCTAAGAAAAATGGATTCAGATGCATCAACAGTTTCTGAGTACTTTACAGCAACAAGTTGGCAATACAAAGTATTAGCTCATACATTTAAACTGCATCAAGGTGCTTTTCAGTTACATGAGTTTGGAAATTTTGTTCAAAGACATGATTTAATACATAAGAAGTGACAGATACAGGACCCTTAAATCATGTCTGGTCTGACTGAATTTTTCATCTACCCAGATTCTTTCCTTTGAATGGTTTAAACACTTGCTTATAAAGTAAAACATACTAAATATCATTCTGCTACAGTTCTGTTCTGTTCTGTTCTTTTGTGCCATATTACTTATTAAAGAGGAGAGGGAAGGTGAGAGAAGAGTAGAAAAGTAACAACCACAAGGAAGCACAGTTCCAGCTTCTTTTAGCAAAGGGAAGGAGCACTGCTTTTCTGGAAATAAAGGCAAGTGTAAAAGTGGGCAAGAAAATATTTTCTTGAAACTTCTAGGCAAAACGTTCTACTCAGTGTTCAATGAATCTTCTGAAAAATATCATTTTACCCCCTTCCTTATAATCTGAGATTTCAGATAATAAAAGCACTTAATATCCAGACCAGATAACTGTGATCAAATTAATACAGTATGAAATCCAGAAGCTCATTCTAAACTTTAATTATATTTCTATAGTAGTTAAAACCTCAGAGTCTAACTCTACTTCCTCCCCGAAACCAAACGAGATGGTAGAAAAATGGTTTCCTTTCACACAGCAATATTCTTCTATATTGTCTACAAACTGGTTCAGCAACATAATGACCCAATTTTAAATCCTTCAGGCTTGAATGCTCACCATTTAAACCCCTTACAATGTCCATGGACACTTAACAAATGCATGCCAAGTCATGCCATTGAAACTCCCTAGGGAAATATATATCTGGACCTACACTCACTTTCTCTATGAACTGTCTCTATTTCATGGGTATGTGCAAGAGGGTAGTCCCTGGGATATCCCAGGGTAAAAAAAACAAACAAACCCACACCTTTGCAAAAACAAAAACAGGGTGACACGAGAGGGACAGCACTCACTGCCCAAAACGAGAGCCTACCCAGCCATAGCCATGCTCCAGCTGCTGGCCAGATTAAGAACAGCAGGATCACAGATGCTGCAGCCCTACAAGGCACCCCCAGGACCATGAGTAAGGCTGCTAGAGCCAGCCTAGTGCAGGCCCCAGTCTTCCCTACCCCACTCAGGGTAACCTGCCACACACCAGAAGATGTGTGGCACAGGCGCTCCCCAGGGGCAAGCAGTGGCAGAGGGTGTGCTGCTGCTAGTTGTCCCCAGGGAACCAAAAGTCTATGCTTATGTGAACATGGCCAAAATGTTCTCAATAAGAAAACACAGAAACTTAAATAAGATAATAAGCACAGAAACATACACCACACGAAAGTGAATCTTTAGTAAGATGTTAGGCATGTATTATCCTAGCAGTATATGCAATGTATTACAACAAATATTACAATTAAGTGTTCCTGTTCCAGGAGATGCCACTACTCATTCCTTTCCCCCACCTATATTAAAACTTCCAGTTTCAAATTGCATGCTCATTGTCCTTATGCCCCCATTACTAACCATTCAGCCATTTCCCTCTGCATGATTAAGTTTACACATGAGATGTATGAAAAGCATATATAAAAAGATTTAGTCATGAGAATATTGTGGTGCCTTCGCAAAACAGCTCAAGAATGTTGTTCTGTTCACAAGATGTGGCACTGACAAAACATCAAAAAATAGCTGTGGGAGACATAAGCAACATGGCGATGCTGAAGCTGATATCACTGGTGGGAGATCTAAGAGAAGATGATAAAGCAAGACTAAGGCAAACAGGGCTTTCAAGACAGAGGCAAATTTGTCTTGAAGAATGAGCCAGTTAATGAACTGTAAAGCAAAAGGGAGATAATGTTGATGGAAGCGTTTGGTACAGACTGTGTGCAGGGTAAAACAGGGTGAAGAGGGTCTCAAAGAAATTAAGAAGGCTCTTAAATGAATGTGCTGCCAAAAGAGTTCTGTAAAGACTTTCCTATTGCGTTACTTCTAAGTGAGTATAATTTTTTTTCTACATCCAAAAAAATCACCATGTTGGTAAGAATATTTCTTGCCAACTATTGACTCTACCTGATGCTATTTTTTAGTTGAATAAAATCAACAAGTCTTCAGGAAATCATGGTAACTGACTCAAATATATTTCAGTAGCTGACAAATATATCTTATGATTTAACTCAAAGCGCCCATGATTTAGACTATGAGTCTAAGTTTCTACCAGTATGTTTTGGCAACCATAATTATGTATATTTTCAATATCCTTGCCCTTTCAAAACAGATTTTAGAGGCAAAGAGTGATGAATTTAAAAAAAAAGGCCCACAAAAACAGCAATTCCATTCTATCATCCAAGCTTCCATAAGAAGCTATCCAACTAAGAGATTGAAAGGTAATTGGGTACAACTGAGACATAGCTACCTGCTTATATAACTTTCTAAATCAGTATATTAATAATTCTATTGCATATCTCAGTCTGCCACCATCATGCAGGATTCTATTAAATTGTTAGTTCTCTGGAGCAGAGACCAAGGCAGGGGCTAGGATACTGTGTTTGTGAGTACTGTGATAGTGGGATGCGATCTCTAGTCAGTTCCCACAATCTTATTCTATAAGTGAAGAGTTCAAAATGTGAAGGTAAATCTGAAAAGTGTAAAATTCTCCCATACAATTTACTACTCAACTTCTACGGTTGACTAGTACAACTCTAGAAGTGGTTCATCTTTACTCTCTCCATGCATCTTTCCACACAGTTACTTTCTGAATACCTGGTGGAACATTTTATAATTTACGAAAACCTAGCATTTTCATTGAATTGACCAGCATAGAAGACATTTTGACTTTTCTTCAATTTGGGGAGTATTTTAAGTTAACTTGACACACACACACACACATATTACTGTTTTAATATCACTTAAAACAGACTTCCCGTGAGTTAAGTGGGACCAGATATAAAAGGCTAAAAAAGTTTTGACAAACAAGTTCCAGCAATAATTTAGAACAATCTTCTTGGTCTCTTGCAATTACTGCAAATCAATGGCATGTGCTAATTATGCTGACACTCTTAAAGACATCATGCACCCACCTCCCTTCCCCAGTAGACAAACTCATGAGATTAGACAACTTGTCTGGCAGAGTACAGTAATTGTATTAGTTCCTAGAAGTATATGCCTAATAGGAATTCTGTTTCATTTAACCATCATGGTCCAGCTGAGGTACTTTCATCAAGCTGTCAATCATTCCCTGACTGGCTTTCAGCACTCGTGATCCTGCTGGGAAATGGTGGGTGGTGCTTTATCAGGTGTGCAGCTTGTACTGAGTGCAGTAGGAGAGAACCAGCAGGGGAGGTGCTGAGTAAATCAGAGGAATCTGACCTTTTGCCTTGGGCACCTCATCGGGTTTTGGCCCTGTCCCAAATGACCAATGACCATGCAATTTTATAAAAATTCTTTGTTAAATAACTGTGAAGTGCTTAGTACAGTTCCTAATGGATTGCACATCTGGCATAATGGGTAAACGTTACTCATAAGAGGCCTAGGACTGTGCAGTCTGATAACAAAGACTATACAGCCAGGAAATAACAATATAGTTAAGAGAAAAATCTCTCTTGTGCCAAATTAACTCTTCTGTCAATGACTAAATCCAGGACATGTTGGCAGCATTATTGAAATTAAATGGGTATAGATACAGCCATGGTATCCAATCCTTCAGACAAAGCACAAAGACAAAAAATCTTATAAACATTTACTGTGTACAAATCACTTCTCTAAGTTATGAGACCTCTTATTATTTTCTCTCCCGAACTAGAAGCATTTGAAATTGTTATAGTGTTATGTTTGCAGTTATATTATGCAGTTCCTGTGTCCATTGAACTGCAAATTTCTGATGTACTTGATTGGAAATGCTTATGAAATTTGATCTAGACTTGGTATACCAAGTAGCACATCAGTTACATTAACTTGACAGTTGCATTCAGAAACTACTGGGTTGCAGTTATCTATTTCTTAGCACAAAGGCACAGATGCTTCTACTGACATAGTTAAAATCAGAAGAGAAGAGCCAGGAATCAAGAAAGCAAAATTCCTGAATTTCTTTGCTTTGTTGTTCTTTTACCGCTAATCCAAATCCGCTATAAAATCTTTTTTATATCTAGAAGTCAAAGGTGTGAAAGTTGATGTGCCACATTTTTTCCACTAAAAAATGTTTGGAAGAAATGTTACTTGAGACCTCGTTTGAAAGGTATTTTGAAAGTGTTACCACCTTGGAAACAGCATGAGATAAACAATTCCTATCCCTTCCTACCTCTCAAAAAAGAAAGCATGCTTCTCATCTAGACTGTTTTCCAAGTAGACACAATAATACATTACATTTACCATTCACTAAGAATTCTGCATATTTGTATTCTCACTCTAAAAACATAGCCTTTGGGGCTGTGTTATCTAAGCAGCTCATAAATATTAATGAAGTTATGCTCTGGAAAAAAAATGTCTCTAGATATCAGTCCCATCTATGGCAATGAAATAAACCAATTCTACAGAGCGGAACCTAGAGAGAGAGATTAAGTGGCTTGCCCAAAGTCATAGCAAGCCTGTGACAGAGAAGGGATTGAACCCAAGCTTCCCAATACCCTGCCTTGTCTACAAAGTGATTCTTCTAAACTGCAGAAACAGAGAGGTTACACTACAGTAGTAAACCTAGAAAAAAATGTCTTTATTTAAATGTATATTTGAGCAATGCTAAATGGCATTCCTGACACTCAAAAAGAACAAGAGGCTGCCAAAGCTTAGACCTTCAGCCAATGTTCACAAATATTCATTACACAATAATTTCACATCCTACTTCCTGCAATGACTACACCATATCTATAATCCATTATTTTATAATATTAACATAACTGTACTATGCTGTTCCTCCCTAATTAAGCTCCTTTAAAAACTATTAATGCTTTCTACATAACATCTAAAACCAAAAATTAAAGCTTTTGGTCATTTTTAATTCTTTTAAAATGCAACATTTTGGTTTTTTGCCAAAGTTTCTAAAGTTCCGATTATTGTGGCAATTTTTCTTTCACAACAGAAGTTGAGAAATTTTTTTTTGGCCTGCTGTAAGAAATTCTATGTACAGTTTTAGGGATACTACAAGTCTGATTTTGATCAGGATTATCACTGGGGAGAAAACAGATCAAAGATCAAATAGCATTTTGTACTTTTAGTTAAAAAATAATTTGATAAACATTGACTAGGAAGACCCAAGGTAAAAAAAAATGACCAGAGATGCTAGAGATTTGACTAACCAGTATCATAACCACATCATGCATCATAATCAGACACACAGTATCATAATAAAATAGTTATCATTCACTGATGATGATTAACAAATGCTGAAGTGTGCAAAAAGGTTTTAAATGGAAACTGTAAAAATATAAGACTTCATCTACAAGCTAAAGAATATTTAAAATAATCAGAGACCCAGAAAGCTTACATTAAAATGTAGTCATTTCCCTTCTATTACATTTATGGTATAAGAGACAACATACAACCGTTTCTGTTCTGAAATTTTTACCACCGAAGCAGAGAACACAAATAGTAAGGCATGGACTATAAAAAAGGCAAAATGGCTTAATGGAGCTATTTCATAAAGATTGTTGGAACCACAGCTCATTCATTTACTCTCTTTTCATCAGCATAGTAAACTGCACTAGCAATTAAAAACCAGTGCAGGGAATAGAGTTAACAGTACAACTTTCTGAACTTCCACAGCATATCTTTCAAAAGCTGTGTTACAGATATCATAGCGTACTGAATACTGAACCTACTAGAATATAAGTAGATACTATAGATCTAGGATTCCCAACAGTCAGCAGAGAGCAATGCAGATTTTTAGAACATTAAACACCCTTTTTTTTGGCTCTTTTAGCATCCATAAACTAAAATCAATTCTGAAACTCATTTTGGTAATCTAGCTCAGGGGTTCAGCATCAGTTGAATCAACCAACACATGTAAACTAATTTTTTCAAGAGAGTTTCATTCTTTGAACAGATAAGAGGCAGCAAGGTCATTTGAGTCACCGTGGGTTCCGGGACATCTTGCAATATTTTGGAAGCAATACTTATTGATTTAGTTTATTAGAGAGAATTAGAAGGAAGTCCAGAGAAGAAAATCTACCTTGCCAAAGACAATTTTATTACCAGTTAAAGGGTTTTGTGTTTACAGAAGTATCTGAAGATCAGTTGACACTAAGCCTGACCAAGAAGCAGGTGTGGCACATACCAGACAAGTAGTAGTAAAGAAAAAAACAGACCGAAAAATAGACTTATAACATTCTCAGAAGTGTCTAAAGAGGACTTCAATATTCTGTGAGCCATATCCCTGGGCATATAAACATGGAAGTGTATGCTTACAAGTGAGCAAAAGCTAATGATCATGAGTTCAAGGAGAAAGGAGTAATGGAATAGACATTTTAACCCATTCAAAAAAATCATTTATAATTTATAGCATCACATGGTTCAAAAGTCAGCAGGCTTGTCAATTTTATATTTATAATGTAAGAGTCCAAAACTTGCTTTACATTTCTTCCAAAAAGTCATGTGCTATATTTGTGCTAAGTTTCACCTCAGACAATTTTTACAGCTGTGTTATAAATTCTAGAAACAAGTTGTTCTTGGGAGCCAAGTTCTGTTTATTCAAGTTACTTGGGTGGAATATCACCAAAAATTATTTTGTGTTCAGGAAGTATAATATCCAGAGATGGCTAGAGTTTAATGTGCTATGATGTATAATAATAAATTTGCACTACCAGGAAGAACAATAAAATTTATTTTCATTTGCAACATAAATCAACATCTGAATTCAAAGAAATTAGGGGTACCTGACTACTGCAACTGACAGATTTTATGAGCAGTAATTTTACACAATTTCCATTTTTAAGATTCATAACAAGGTATTTCTGTGCCTTTGTAGACCTACTTTATTAGGCCACCATCTCTGAATTTGAAGGAATGTTAGCCAAAATGTCCATACTGATCTAATGAGTGGAAAACAAATAAAACAAAAGCCTATTTTAATCAGATATATTATATCAGATTAAATATTATTTATATCAGATTAAAAATTATTTATATTAATCAGATCCCTGGTACATCTAGGTATGCATTCTTTAACACACAGTGTGGATGCTAAGGGGAAAGGTATATATGCAGGGTCTGTTCAGGTTGACTTGTCCCTTGCCTTTCTTCCTTTACTGTTCCCAGAATTCAGAGGCCTATGGCACCCTAATTTGGAGTTACACCACTAACTATCCTGATTAATACATCTATTAGACCAATCCTGCAGGAATCTGTTCAAATCTGGATAAATTATCAGTCTGCAACATCTTGTGGCACTGAAGTACATAGATTAATTATATAAAGTATAAAAAAGAACATTCTTTTGTCTATTTTAAACTTGTTTCCTAATACTTTTATTATATGCCTCTTAGCTCTAGTATTATGAGACAGTACAGGATCTCTGTTTATCTTCTAAATGGCTGAAACTGGTTTAAGATAAACCTGGTTGAATGTAGTATCAGACTTAACTGATTTGGGTCAAACTGGTTTATGCAATGTCTGTCCCAGACCCCCTTTCTGGTGAAACTTAAACCAGAGTCCCCCAGCAGCCTAGATGCTTTGCAGCACAGGGCTGGGCTGGGCTTTCTGCTCCAAAGAACAGGATGACCCTGACCCTCTCCTCTCTAGCCAGAGCTCTGAGGGAGACTGCAAGCACAGCAAGGTCTGTCTGTATTCTCTTGCTGCTCAAGTAGGGATTCCCACCTCCCTTCCTCCCCACCAGGGACCCTAAGCTCAGTATAATCAACAGATGCATGCACTGCACACCCCTCTTTTGCCTCAGAGTGCTAACCCAGGGCTGGGGGCCTGTAACACTCCCACCACTGGAGCAGCAAGTGAGGGAAAAGCCTGAGACAGTGCAGACTAGGGTGGAGGTATAAACCCCTTCCTACCCAAAGCATCCTGCCCTGGCCTGGCCACCCCTTGCCCCTCCCTCAGCTTAGCACTAGTTCTAGCACCCCCCGGCTTCTAGCCTGAGCCACTGCAGGTATGTGCCTGCATTTCTGGAATGAAAAGGAAATGTCTATCCACCTCGTACCTGCAAAGCATGAACAGATTTGGATTAACCTGCAAAGATTGAATCAATTCAGGCTCAGGTTTTTGAATGTCTGTCCATAGCCTTGGAGGCAGAAAAGCAAGAACTGCTTGTAGAAGATACTTGCTTAGTTAAAACTTAAATGCTAATCAGCATCATTTTAGGATTTGTAAGCGTCTTTTTCCAATGGCTGTTTCTTAAACCATCTCAGTGACATGGGTCACAAGTAGTTCTATTGTTGCTTTATCGTTAGGGACCTACTTAAATTGCAGTGAGACAGAGCTCCACCAGCCAGCATCTTTGCTCTATGACAGACTGCAACGAGGGGCAGACTTAATAAAAATTAATTTTTATTTGGTTTCTCCCCTCTTCCCCCTGAATTTCATAGGCAACCCCAGATTTCACAGTCTCTGTGAAATCCACAAAAACACAATTTAGCTAGGTCTCTACTTATTAGGGCTGTGCGAAATTTCACCACCAGTTTGTTTTGATGATGTTTCAACCCATTTTGAGGTTGAAACAGCAAAAAGCAAAATCAAAACAGAAGATTCTGTAGTATGATGACTATTTTATCAATGTATTGATCAAATTATTTTTATTTCCAATTTTACCTTCAGGGTGAGAAGTTTGGCATTAAATGGCTTCATACAAATAGCAGTTCATAAAGAAAGAAAGAAAGAAAGACTTTGACTTTTAAGAGGCATTTATTCCAGGGAGGGTGACCGATCGGGACCAGTAGAGGGTATTTACAGGCTGGCCCGAACACCTGGGCCTCACAGACATGGTTCTGGGCTCACGGCCTGCAAGGCTTGCCCGTACATTCTCGAGTAAAAATCACCCTAGCGAGCCAACGGACTATTTACAAATTTACACATTTTGAATTCAGCCAGCGGGAACCCCCACAGGGGGTTCTCAGAGGTCAACCTGCGTGAAGCACAGTCTGAGGCCTCGGCCTGCTGGATGTATCACTGCAGCCAGGGGTGTTACAGGGCAAGGAGCAGGTGCCCCGTCTCGACTCAGCAGAGCGCCCCCTCAAGGGCCCATCGTTCCTCGAAGGCAGGCACCGTCCACCGCAGGACCGCGTGCTCAAACTCCAGGGAGAGGCGGGCCCACACCAGCAGGCAGAACAGCTGCAGGGCGTCGACTGTCCCAGTCCCAGCGAGCCGGTTTCGCCGGCTCTTCAAGGTGGCCATCTTGGCCTGGCCGGACCAGTAGAGGGTATTTACAGGCTGGCCCGAACACCTGGGCCTCACAGACATGGTCCTGGGCTCACGGCCTGCAAGGCCTGCCCGTACATTCTTGAGAAAAAACTACCCAAGCAAGCCAACAGACTATTTACATATTTACACATTTAATGTTCAGCCAGCAGAGACCCCCACAGGGGGTTCTCAGCGGTCAACCCTGGCAAAGAAAACAGTCTTATTTTTTAAAAACACAACACAAAAGTTACTATATTGGAGGAACATATTTTTCCCTTTGAAATGTTTATGGTGGTGGAGAGAATTCCTAGTTTTCTGAGCATAACCCATATAATTTTACGAATGTACTTACCTAGGATGGGGATGATGTACAACCTTCTTACTGGTTGCCATTTTTTCCAGAGATACACAGCAAAGATGTTACGATATGCTGAAAACTAAAAACTAAAAAGCTTACCCTAAAAACTCCAAAATCTGGTGTTGCTTAAAGATACTTACACTTTTTCAATTCGTTGTTGTTATAACACTTAGCTAGTGGTAGACAATAAAATGTGACAGATGGAGTGCTTTTTCAAATATTTTATGCCAAATATTTCTATTTGCCCATGAGAAAAAACACACACAACCTGTTTCACCAGTGAAGCACCTTCCTATTTATCTTACTCAGTAGGGTAACGTAGACAGTTAGAAAAATGGCTTTTAAGCCTAATTTTCTTTGTCACATTAATTAAGGCCATTATGCTTTAGATAATATTCAGGAATTTCCATCCCAGCCCTCGCCAATCACTGCTTGTTTCTAAACAGTAAAGAATAAAAGCACTAGTGTCACTCTAGAAATTGCTTCGATTCACATTTTGTCATTTAGAAAGCAACTTCAAGATCACCATTTTTACTTGAACTATCTGATATCTTGACTCATTAAGAATGTTCTTCTGTCTGAAGCCCTCCATCCTGATGAATTTGTGCAGTGTATCTGAACCTAGCACTTCTGGTTTATGGTTCCTCTGACAAAAAAGGCTTGTTGGATACAAGACAAGGTATAAATTCTATCCAAATCTTGAACTGATAACAACTCTGACTGGGTGCAGTGCAAGGCTTTTACTATTGAGAGGCTGTACATTTCTGACAGGAGAAGCTGATTTGGCCTTAGATGTAGCTTTCCATAATCAGATTACAAAACCCAATTTTGCTTTCCCTCCTCATTCTTACTGTACAAGTTACTTTTAACAGAAAAGTAAAAAGTATTTGTTACTTTTAACAGAATGGAAAGGAAAAAAAATACAGACTTCAGAGAGAAACTTCAGTGAATCAGGTGTTCAGTGTTCAAATAATATCTAGTCCCATTTTAAACATAATTATTTTGATTCGCCCTACAGCAATTTTTTTCCAGTCTAGTTTTAAACGCCCTATATAATTAACCTTCTACCCATTGCTTTAGAAGCCTTACCATAGTCTAATGTTGTATTATCCAGAGCTTCTCTAATATAAAACCTAAGAGTTCTGGTTCCTTATATTTCATCCTATTATTTTTAGCTATAGGCTTTAGGGTTACCATTAATAAAAAATCCTCTTCTCCAACAGTGTTTGGGGAATGTATTTGTAGACTTAATCAGCTATTGTAGACTTAAAAAAAAATTACCTTTCATTCATCATGCATATATTTAGTTTTTAGCCTTTTCTCATAAAATTAATCCCTCTTTACCTGATAAATTTTGCTTCTCATTACATCTCCCTCCAATTTTCTATAGCTTTCTCATGAAATACCCAGCAGCAAATATAATATTCTTGATCTAATAATTACCAAAGCACCATACAATAAGAAATTATTAACTAGCATCATGCAAAACCAGCCTCAGGGGTGGGTAAGTGCCCAGGGTACTGTGTTCAGGGGAGCACCACACACACATACGTGTAAGTAGCCCATGTGCAAAGCAGCGCTCTCCCCCTGCCCCATCCTATCCAGGAGGAGTGGTGCCCAGGAAGAGCAGTGCCCAGCCCAGCCTACCCCCAGCTGTTGCTCAGAAGGAGCTGAGCTGGGCCAGGTGAAGCAGGTAGCAGTACTGGTGCCTGCCCGCTAGCCCACCTACGTGGTGTACCATGCTGTCCACCTCCCCATTGAACTGCATCCAGCATCCCTCCCTCCCTGTGCCTGCAGCAGTGCAACTGACTTGGAGGGGTAGAGGAGGCACGATACATTCACAGATGCTAGGGCTGGAAGGGACCTCAATGGATCATTGAGTCTGACCCCAGCCAAGTGCTTGCCCAGTCACCAGGAAGGCTGCAAGGGGCAGGTGGAAAGAGGTTTAAAATACAAGGTTGCCCAGGGTGCCAGTTTCCCTAAAACCATCTCTGGTGCCATAACATGCTGACTTACTGTACAGAATTCATGCATGCAGTAGAATTTTTGTCAGCATATCACACTGAAACTCAGGTCTAATTCACTGTCCACTAGTATATCTGCATGGATGCCCTTTCAATATTACTACTTCCCTAGGTTTTTCCTTGCCATTAGACACCTGTTTTATATTTCCCTCTACCACCTCAGGAAAATGCACTGTATTTTTCCAAACCAAGTCTCACTTTGTTATTTTCTAACCATGTTTCCAACCCACCTTGGTCAACAATTCTTAAATGGTTATATTATGAATCATAAATTATAGAATCTCAGGTGTAGGCCCCTTTTTACTTGTTCCTACCATCACAACATTTTTGCAAACAGTATTTGGGAAACATAGAACTAATACCCTTATGTTAGGGATATGAAAGAAAATCCTGCTTATGACAGGTGAGGCAACTTGGTTAGGGGTTCATTTGATATATATTATTTATTTCCCCTATCCTGTTGGAGATCTAGATGTCCGTTGGTACTCAACTGCCTGTCTGCAACTCTCACTGCTCATAATCTCTTAAAGTTGCTTGGCAATTTGGTTTTGCCTTCCATTTCTTTTGCCAGCCTTTTCATTTCTGGTTTCATTGGCACATCTGAACACAATATACTGTGTATTAAAGAACCAGTTGGCAATAAAACATGAAGCAGATGTACAAGATGCAAAGAGAGTTTGAGTTAAATAGACTAAAGACAAGAAAAGCCTGCTCTTAGGGTCCTGGACTTATATAAGACAGCAGAAAGCAAGAAAAATATGTTCTTTTTGCCATTTTCAAAGTAGTTTCAAATCAAAGTTTATTTTGTCAGGTAACATAGACAGCAGCTCTTTCTCTTTGCTTGTTATTGTGCACAAATTATCCTTGTTTCAAAGTATTCTACCAATTTTAATAGGTTTTTGGTCTCGTAAATCATTAATAAAAATATTAGGGATGCCAGATCCCAACACGCATTTGTTTTCAGGGTCCCATTTTAAACATGCCTCAAATAGATAATATGCCATTCTTGCTTTCTTTGTCCTTGAGTCAGGTTTTAACTTGCATCACAGCTTTCCTAAACAAGTCAATTTGAATTAGTTTTCAGATGAAAACTGAGACATTGGGAAATGTCTTAAAAGTAAGGGTGAATCTGATAGAATCTAACATCAAAAATAATTGAGAACTATTGGTTTGATTTTTTGTCTTATTTTTAATTGAAAAGTCATCTTTATTATAAAAATGAATAAAGCCTTTCAAGCTAAAGGGAAAATTGTGCTTCATTGTATACCATGCATAACCATGCATTCTTTAAAAACAAACAAATCAAAGCTGGTGCAAATGTCTGATTTGTGTTCTTGGTGGTGTATGCATATAAACAGAAGCACATAACAAATTTTTTCTGCACACTACAGTTTTTCTTGGGTGAAAAATTAACTTAAAAACATCTGAGCTGGAACTGAACCTTGGAACACAGTGCTGGAAATTAAAGTGGCTATTCTTCCTATTCAAGGGATTACTTATACTTTAGATCCCTTATTTTTAAAAATCTCCCAACTAAAAAGAAAGACAGAAAAGAAATCAAGTTTCGATAAAAATGTGTTCTGCCTTTTTTCTAGGTTATCCAAATTTCTTTATCAATCTTGTAAAGAGATATTTGAGTAAAGTGTTCTGTTCCTTAAGCAATTTATCCCTTCCCTGGATGTCTAGTATTTTTCTCTCTTTCTTTTAAAGCTCTTCTCAATTGAGTAAATCTTTGACAGACACCAGTTCATTCTCCTTGTTACCACCAACCCCTTTTCTCTGAAAACTGTTCTAACCATGTATTCTTTATTTTGCCTATTCCAGCTGCCATCTATTTTATTCTTGAAAGTTTTAGTTAACTTCAGTAGGAAAAGTATTCTGATTGACAAAGTAAAAATAGTGTTTCATAGTCTCTGTTCAGAGTGTTCTTTAATACATTAACTGTCCCATAAAGATCCTGTATATATCAAATATGAACCACCTGTCAAGGGCATTCAAATAGGCTAAGGTAGACTAGTAGTGATTCAGCAACTTGCTTTTTGGACCAAATATGATCTTCAAATAATTTTCTATGTATGCTTCTAAAGATATCACAGCTTTTAAGAAAAGGAAGAAAAACTTAAAAGAAAATCCAATAAGTTCCATTTTAAATCATATGTAAATTAAACTCAGATATGAATAAGGATACATCATCTAGAAAATCTAAGAGTAATCGCTTAAAGCCTGTTGTATCTGATAACTCTGTAAAGGAAGTTCTCATTGTCTAGTGGACACCCAAACAGTATATTTCATGCTGAAGATGGTTAGTCAGACAAATACACAGGTAGTACCCGAGTCAATATTTTTTAAAAATTGGAGCGAGTTAAAATCCAAATGTTTATTTATTTACATTCAGCTACTACAGCTGAAATATTCTGGCTGCCCAAGTACATAATAGTTTCAGGCAAGTGACAGACTCGCTCTGAATGTAAGGAAAGAATTACCTAAGATAAAGTTACATTGTCCCTTCTCCTATTTATGCAGTAACCTGAACAGTATGGAAACCAGTTTCAAATCTGAAAAGTGTACTTGTAGCAGGTGGACGTTGAAGACTGCATTATCTTGTCAAAAGACAAAGAACTATTATGTTGCCTCTTTGACAGTTTAAATCCAACTCTTCTTTAAATCAGCCTTCCCATTTTTCAACAGTCATTTTCACCTTAGTCCACATACACTTTAGGGATCATTTGTTCCTGGACTAGGCAGAAAGAACAGATGGCCAAATAATGGTCAAAGCTTACTTTGTGGTGTAAAATTTAACCAAAATAGTCTTGCAAATTTACAAACAAGTGTGGTCCCCCTAATAAAAAAAAGGAAGTTTAATATTGCTCAAGTCAGAACTAGATTTAACTGGATAATATATAGTTCATAAGAGGTGGCATATAGGAAGAATTTCTGATGCTAGTTCCAATGCAAAACACCGTCTTTCACACCACAACAGAACGCAGAGAAAGAGGAGAAATCTCATGTTATAAAAAGCTCAAACTTCACCCTTAAAAAGCACCTGAAGAATAGAAACACAAAGAGAAGCTGACTCAGTGATTAAGTATTGTTGCTTTCTAATTAAGCTTTCAAGAGTAGTCTCCTTTTCTTACTACAATACTTTCCATAAGTTGCAATTACTGCAACCAGTCATTAATGGAAGGACAGATCACATTACTTTGCCAAGAACCTATAAATAGAAAATGTGATACATTTATTGTTGGTGACTGAGGAAATCTGTCAGCAGAAACACTACTGGAAAAAACAGAGTTGTGTATTTGTTTTCATGTACATCAAACAGTTTCCCAAGAGTATTCAACAAAAAGCTATGCTAGAATTCCTTAAGAAAATTGAAGTACATGGTTAAGGAAAATCTCCTCAGGATCTATAAAGCACACACTATCTGATCTATTATATTGCATATCTTCAGGTAGATGGAACTGACATTACAGTAAGATGGTTTGGGGGCATAAGCAAAGGTTAATATGCAGTGATGTATATCATATGCAGAGACGTGGTATTTTTTTAATGATTTTTTTTTTTTTACCAGATTTCTACATTTCAAGTTGTTTGCAAATCACAGTAACGTGATATTTAATAAAAACATTATAACCAAGTCCAAAAGATGAAGTAGCATGTAGACTCTCTGACAGACAGGCAGATTTAAAAAGCTTCCCCTTAGGACTTGAAACTGTCTGCCACACAACAAACAAAACAAATAACTGCATGAAAACCTGAAGTTATTACCCAGTGAGGTGGTATTCCGGTTGCTAACCAGCAAGTGCCACAAAATGCAAGGTCACATATCAAATAAGATTTTCAGAAGTTTCATTTTCTCATTAAATTGTCAATATATATAAGAATGCATGCAAGCACTGCGCCCACTCAGGGTAGGGAACAAGTTCTGCAGGCACTGTAACAGGGATATACATAGTTCTGTTGATTAATATTGAAATGGTGAATAGTTTTCCTGGACAGGTTCCCAAATTTCTGCCTTCTACAGTATATGCTCAGCTTTTCAATCAATATAAAAAGCTATTTCTTCATTTTTAGAGATTGTTACAACACAGTTTACCTTTTTCTTCCTTAAGCTTTGGAGATCTAGTCACTTGCAGGATTTAGGGATGTATTCCAATGCTTTTTTTTCAAATGTATGGAGAAATGCTGTTTACAAAAATGGGGCGGAGGCAAAGGGGGGGGGAGCAGGTAGAGCCACAAACAAGCACAAAACAAAGCAGCTTTGCTCCAAGGTAGATATAGTCCTGAAATATATCAGAGTACTTTCTTTCCTAATGTACACCTCGCATCATAGCTTTCTCAGAATACATTTTACTTCCCAGGACCTAACTGAAAATGAGATGTACCCACACAGCCAATAAATTAGTATCTTGCTTACATATATAAAGCAAATGTGCAAATCCCAAGTATGAACAAGGCAAATAGCAGTACAAACACTACACTGACACCTGTGCTTTCACTGGTTCACCTGCTGTCATGAGTAATAATCAGGTCAGCAGAGCATAAAGAATCCATCTGGGGACTATAGAGCCTTGGAGACTAACTTCAGAGAGCAAGGACACTTCAACCTTTCTGCTACTAAACAATCACAGACTGCTGACCAGATCACACATACAGCTTCACTGGTCTTTTTTTTTCCATTAGCAGGACACTTCCTTGGGACAAACAGTTACTCGAGATGAACTGTGCAGGTAGGTGCCCATACACCGCTTTTCAAGCATCTGATGCAGTAAGCCTTCTGCTTATGAAGGCTTATGCTATACAGCTCTAATTTAATCTATAAACATGAAAATCTACCCTGCCTCCTCTATTTTCTAAAACGTGTAGTACAAGGTTAATATATATAGATCTATCTATCTATCTAACCATCTATAGACAGGAGGAACGACGAAGGAGGACAGAGGAAGGAGAGACACCTCACAGCATTCAGGATCTAGAGACTCAGCATGGGACTGACATGACTTTTTTTTTTAATTAAAAAAGATACCAATACAGAGGCCAATGGTGAACTGAAGGTTATTAATTGAGTTGTTTTTAAATGAAGTCAGTTATGGCAACAATATTGCCAACTCATAATTTTATTTAATTCTTATAATAAAGAATTCAAATGATGACATGAGATGCTCATTTTTCATTTTGGGTAGAGGGGAATTTGTAGCCATTATCATTGGGGAAAAGAGCTTTGAAACCAATCCATAGCTACAGAAAAAGGTTAGTGGATATTGTCAGAAAGAAGTCACACAGACAACAGAACCTACTCTGATTATAGCATATGCTAGATTAATTACATGGCGGACAGAAAGGGCGACCTGGAGACCTTGGTGAGATCAAAGGAGAAAAATGCTCCTAGACCTTGAAAGCAATATTCATATACTAGCTCCTTAAAAAACTAAAAACAATTAAACAACGAACATTGTTTATGCTTCTCTAGAGGTTTTTGGAACCTGATGCCTAAATTCTCAGTAATCACTTTGGATCTGAATAAGCCTGTCAAAGTTTCTACCAGAACCTTTACTATAGAAAAATCACTTTTTCAATCAAATGACAAATTTTACAAAGTGTCTGCTTTTTGCATAAACATTTTTTTTTCCAGAAAAAAGTTTTTTCAGTAGGAAATATAATTTACAGAAAAGGCGCAAACATGTGTTCCAACCAGCTCTTGTTCTAATTTCATATCACAGCTAGGCTAAAAGACAGATGAAACAAGTTAGACTTTCTAGTTTTAAGAATAAGTATTGTACAATACAAGTTCAATGTGCAATTATAAGTATTATGACTTCACATGACCTTTCATGCATCACTTACGTTATCATCATAGGTAACAAGCTCTTTGAAACAGAATCCATATGCATATTTCTTCTGTGCATGACTTATGTATGTGTTTCTATAGCATCTAATAAATAGGTCCCAAAGATTTAGGCTAGGTACATATATTCAAAAAGCCCAAGTCAGAAGCATTCTAAGTAATGTGATTTACTAAAAAAGCCCTAGATTAGATAAGGAGCAAACAGAACTGATGTCTGCCCTTCAGTTTGGCAGGCTCAGACCCTGCTCGCACTGGCCAAGGCCAGCAGGCTGGAGGCATGCCTACACACCTCCCACGAGGACTGCCAGAAAATCTGGAGCCCAGTTGAGCAGTCAGCTATCCCAATTGGCCAGTGCAGCCCCTCTTCAGCACCACCCATCTGCCAGCTGGGTTTTGGCAGTGGGAGAGATAGAAGCTGGGCCTACGTGGCAAGGGGGCTCCATTTCCCCATCCCCCTGCTTCTAGTTCCCAGCACAGGAAAAAGCCACATACATCTCCAATCTGCAGCTGTCAGGAGGCTGGGGTGGGCGTAAGGGGGAGGGAATGGAGCCCTCCTGCTGCATACAGAGGGGAAAGCGAGCCTTTTCTGTCGTCTCTCTGAGACAGGCCGAGGGCAGGGCTTGGTCAGTGCTCCAGGACAGACAAGCACTGGCCAAAGCTAGCATGCCACCCAGAAAAGGACCCCTGGGGTACTGAGGGACTATGACCTAACCTGAGTCACAATGGGATATGCCACAGATGTTTGATAGAGTGCTCTAACGTAATGAACTTTAGTCTGATACTGCACTCATCCAGGTTTATTTTAGACTGGGACCCTCCATTTTTAAAGCTGTTTATGTGCAGTGAGCATCTGTTCAGTTACGGGTGTAGAACATTTTGACCACTTATCGCACAATAAGTGTGATGTCTGTTCCTGCCCTTTGTGGGTTGGTAGATGCTGCTGTAGCATAAAATGTAGGACAACCTCAGTAAAACAAGTCCTCCCCACACTCATGAGCTTACAAAAAAATTATTTAAAAAAAGAATGTTTTGTATACCAGAAAGAGGCAGTTAGCCATGTTAGTCTGAAGTCAGGCAGAAGACAGGGTAAATTTGCACTGTAAGAAGCAGAACTAAACAGAAAGCAGTGATCAGAATAAAAGATGAGGCATTGTTGAGTGAGCCAAGGTGGATAAGAGAGAGAAAGACAAAGCAGTTAACCTAATGAGGGATATAAGGATTATAAAAACTAGTCTTGGTAAAGGGATAAGAATCTATAGACCACACGTAAAATCCACTCTGGACAATTTCTAGTTTCACAATTTCCTGTTCAAGTTAATTTTTGAAGTTTTATCTAAGAACAGCCAACCTGACATTGGCAATGGAGTTTTTTGTTTTCTCTCGCAGATATTTTCTGTTTGACTCCTCCTGTGTTAAGAGGAAAATTACTTGGTATGCTCCCTATAATTAAAACAGATTTGCATCAAAGACACCTGATTCCTTAATGTATCCTCCTAGCTTAAATAAACCCCAAGACTCCACATTTTTGGCAAACTACTCAAGTCAAGAGATGTAACAATATATTAAACAAGAAGGAAAAAAAAACCCTGTAAAATTGCTAATCTTGAGTTTCTCCAGATTTCAAGTTATAAGAAGCCAAAACCATTGTAAAGTGGTCCAGAGAAACAAGCACTAATGAAAAGATTGAAACTGGCATTACTACCGTTTTAAAACTCATGAGAGCTGTTTTGTGGTGGAGGTTTGCCACTTCTAATAATGCTTTTAAGAGACGAATCTCCAACTTGGAGAGAAAGCTATAATACTGGTTTATTTTCAAAAGCTCATAATCTAACAGTCTTTTCTAAATAAGCACCACAGCTGAGGGCCTCCGTGTTCTGCAACAGTATAGGTAGCCCAAAATACTTTTTAAAAAGTGAGTAAAATTGGCCAGAATTTTATACAAAATCTCCAAGTCCTGTTACAAGGAAGGACAAGGTTTGAGAAACTCAGTAGCTTTCCCACCACTCACTACTTTCCTTATTTTATTATGCCCTAACACTTGTTTTAAAAGTTTGATGGTAAAAAGACCCAATTCCATATTTTACTGGGGAGACAAAAACAAAATCATTGTTGATTACATGTCATGGAAGCTCTTTTGCAAAACACAAATCAAGCCTGTGGGCTCATAGGTGAACTGCATCTATCTGTACAAGTCTCATCATTTTGATCATAAAAAGGTACATATGCTGTACCTGACATTTAGAAGCACAAAAGTGAATAAATTGAGTAAAAAAAAAAATATATGTATACTTCTGGCAACTTTTAGCATCATTTCCCCCTTGCTTCTTTTTTCCCATTTGTTTCCTATAAAACTAAAAAAAAAAATATGAAGACTACTCCTCATTCCCATCTAAACAGTCTGCTTATACTGACATTAAGGTTCTTCTCCCCACCTGCGCTTTTCTTTCTTCTGTTTTTTTTTCTTTTTTAAAGGGACATGCAAGGTTAGTAAGTCTACCAATTTACCTCTTGGCAAAAAACCCATAAAGTAGTACGTCAGGACTGCAGAAATAGCTCCCCCTCACACCACCCAACTCAATCCATACTATAGCAGGGGAAAGAAATAAAAGCATGTGTGCAAAATACCAGTTCTCTTCATCCAGTAAATGTGCCAGCAAATGCTTGCCACCTTCTATCACAACTCACTCGCTGACTGCAAATATAATACAGAGCTTGCTTGTTATTGGTTTCTTCTTCCCCACTTTGTTTAATATTATAACTGTCCAGACAAATTAATGTTTAGAGTTGCCCAACATTCAAAAAAGTGTTTATGTAATCAGTAAATCATTACAGCTGAAAGAAAAATGAATAAAAGCCAGGAAACTGAAAAATAAAAAAAACCTCAATGTAAATGATGAGTAGGGTTTAGAAAAATCCTTGATATGCCCCCATCCCATGCAAATACTCCTACCTCATAGGCAAAAGCTCCCATAGATCAAGTAATTACAAAAGCGCAGCATGTTACATTCACCACTGATGGAAAACAGAATATAACTGGTAACCTATGTTGAACTGACCCAGGCAATTATGATCAAAACACTAAAATACTGAATTTGGCCACGTGAAGTCAGAGATTTAGATCACCAGCCTGATTCCAAGAATCATGAGCTCCCACAGAAATAAATGGAACTGCCAATGCAGTGATGACAACAGGAGTCAGCATCCACAGACAGTTCAATGTACTTTTCAAAAAAGCAACATGGCTCACTTGCATCTCATCCAAGCCAAGGGCTATGCCTACTGGAAAATGGTCTCTAGCATGCCTGCATTTTCATTCTTCTGATACTACTAGCAGTCACACCAGCCTTAGGGAAATGCATACCATACCTGCCAATGAGCCAATACAGTCAGTCATGAAATGATTCCAGTCACTGAGTCCAAAAGGAGCTGTGAGCATTCAGCACTTAAAGTCAAGGCCATCTAGATGCTTAACCATGACATTAACAATCTAAGTTGAGGCACTCAAGTTTAAATATTTCAGTATAAGAGGCATAAAAATCATTGATTTCCAGCTTAGCATATAACATATCGGAGTAGGACTACTAAGAAGAAAAATATTTTGTGGAATGTAAAAATTATATGCCAGACCATAACCGCACACATTCCCGGTCACTTATCCCCAAAGCAACTTCATTTCCAGAGAGTCGTATCAAGGATAATCTTAACTTATTACATTCTTAAATGAAGTGTTCTGGGATCCCCACCACCTTCGTGTGACCCAAAACAACAACTGATCCTTTGAGGGAGTAGTGGGGATTAACCTCATGAATAACTTGGCTGTCAGTTTTTAAAATGTAAATAAGGGCACTGTAAAAGTACATAGGTAAGTTGCATCTCCTCGCAACATGAAACAATTAATGATTTGACATCTTCTCAGGAAACAAAAAAAATGCAAATGTTGTTTAAATAGACATTTTACATGTGGAGATCCTCAACTCTCCACACAGTAAGCTGTTTAAAAAATTTTTTTTCCATTACGCAAAGACAGCGTTTACTTGAATGTAGAAAAAGAGAGATATCTAAAATATTCTTGAAATGTGATGAAATGGTGCTTAATACTTTTTACTTTAGCTGATAAATATTTTGAAAGCACCATTTTAGCAACTGAAGTAACATTATCCTGTTAGTACTGTTGTCAGGAGTTTTGAAGACCTATGACAATCAACAAGGCCACCAAAACCCTGCAGTTAAATGAGACTTTGAAAGAACCACATATTACTTGATGCTAGAAAACTGAACACTAAGACAAACTGTGCAAATCTCCTGAACATGTTCTCACCCAATGTCTCCAAAAGAGCCCTTTCTAGCGAAGGTGAGGAGTAGACACATACTTTGTATCTTAATATTTAATACAAAATGTATGCAACACTGAGGATAACAATAACTTTCAGCCAGCAACAGACTGATTTGTATAACACTGAAACTTCTCCTTCCTTCAAATCTTCCATGTAGATTAAAGTGACTTTCTCCCTTTGATTACTAGTTTGCTAAAAGCTTTCTTTTTTCTTGAAAATGCAAATAACCCCTTGGAGTTTCTTGCTAAAATACCCAGCAGAATATTAGTTTGAACTTGGAAATGAAGAGTGTTTGTACATGTGATAAAAACGTCATTTTGCGTGGCTTAATGGCATCACATGGTACACGTGCAAGAGTTTTGTGGGTTTTAAATGAGTTTGTATCATTGCAAACTAAGCTGCATCCTGATATAAGTTAGCTTACAACATTGAAAATTGCAGTGATGCCACTGTCAGCTTGCACCCTGGCCGTAGGAAAAGCAGGTAGTCTCCACAGGAAAAAAAAAAGGATCAGGCCCTTTGTAGCTTTCAGCAGGCTCCTGCAACTGGAGAGATGTCTGGGGCCACCTGGGAATGAGTTTGCTTGACCCTAGGGCAGCACAGAAAGGTGGTAAGAGGGCAGCTGGGTTTGCTGACAGACAGAGAAGGCAGTGGGGATGGTGCACAGGATGCTGGAAGCCAGGGCAGGCTTGGGGAAGCGTTAGATCAGGCACTTCCAAGCTGGGACAGCACCCAGCCAGCTACCAGCCCTCCAAGACTTCCAGTGCGCCATGCACCATTCATGTCCCCTTCTCTTGCTGCCAGCAAACTCTGCCGCCTTCCCACACAAGTCAGCCCGTTCCTGGGCGGCACCTGTACAGGAGCCTGCCAAAGGCAGAAGCGGTGAGGAGCCCAATCCTTCTTCTGGGGTGGAGCCTGTCTGCTTCTCCCACAGCTGAGGAGCAAGCTGCTGGTAGGTCAAGCAGCCCAAGTAGCTACAGGGGGGACCAGTCCTTCCCTCTGTGATGGCAGTGCATGAGCTGAGGCAGGACCCAGCCCACTAGCAGCATGCCTGGGTGGCCTTGAGGTGTACTGCTGCTGTGGAGGGAAGAACCGGGGCCCCTTGCAGCTCAGGGGCCGTTTGGCCTTCTAACATCTCACCCCCCAAGGCATGGGCAGGCTCCAGCTCTGACCAGAAAAATAAATAAATAAAGGGTCAGGACCCTCGCCATAAAGTAATGGAAAAATCGAAATGGTGGGTTTCAATTAAAAAACCCTGACTTCAATTTAGAGGGCACAGAATAAAACTCCAAGGACTAAACCCCTGTCACATGTCCAAGCACCTGAAGAGGCACAGGACTACATATGTCAGCACCAACAGAAAGAGACACAAGCTGCTTATGTGATGCTCTACAAACTTAAGAACTAGACAAGATGGGATATAAGAGTAAGATTTGCAATATAAGATTAATGAGCTGCCCCCGAACACCTCCCTAACATTTGTAAAATAGTGCCTCCTTGGTGCCAGTCTCTTAGTCTCCTTGGCACCAACAGGATGATATCCTCCTAACACCTGCAAGAT
>JAGPOW010001296.1:68170042-68180811 GCA_030014935.1 Caiman crocodilus
GAAGTACATGGTTAAAACACAGGTATAGAGACATGCTCAGTCGAGAACTTCTTGCATCACCTACCTGTAACCAATCACTAAACAGTATGCTTACTAACCTTTGAAAATTTCTGTATAAAAGACTCTTAGAAATAGTGATGGGTGTGCTTGATACCTTGCACCTTTATTGCCGGCAATAAAAGTTTTTTTTTCTTTCTAACTTCCAACTGGTATTCATATTGGCTCACGCATACCGGGCAACGAATCCAGACTTGGGCTGGAGCATAACACTTATAGATGTAAAAAAAAGGCAGCTTTACTTTAAACTCAGCACACCCCCATGCTGAGCCCAGCGCATGCCCAGAAGAGATATCGTGTTAGTTGGACCTGGCTTGCCTAATATCTGTATAGACTGGGAGCTTCAGCAGGACATTTCTGTCACTTATTTAACAGCTGATTGAATCAACTATTAGATAAAAGTGTTTAAAAAGCCCTACTGATGTGCATGATCTATACAGATGCTGCACAGCCAGGTGCACAGTAAAGTGCATTTTTTTGCTCATCATCTCTCACCACCCTCACTGTTCAAGGAGATGACTTTATCCAAGGCCTCCTGCCACATCTTATACTTAAGGTATGATCAACCACTTCATCGTGTCTTAAATTGTAACCCAGGTTCATGTTAAAGCAATGAATAGTGTCATGAAACAAGGAATAAGCTACAAAGTTTTTTTAAAAAAATGTGAAATAACTTTCTGGTTAGTTCCTATCACGCCATTAACTGAACATGTTGCCAGCTGCATCCCCACAGTTGGGGATCCAATTGATGGGGTCCCACCCATGGGAACTTGCTACTTGCTGGTGTAAGGGAATCTGGGATCATGATCCCAGGCTCCTGCTCTGGCAATAAGGCTTGATGGGATCTGATGCTCCATCCTACAATCATGCCTATATGAAGCGTGGCAAGATGTGTTATTGTGTGGCTCACATATCACATCCCATAGTACCTTTTCCTGCATATCTAGCAGGGATCCAAGAAATGTGAAATCTCTCCCCATGAGATCTTCCAAGTTTCTTTAAAAAATTGTGTTCTTAAACTGGAACTGAAGTATGATTTTTGGAGTAATGACCATTATTGATATTTCCCAGCTTTGTGCATAAAATAGCATCTACTGGTTTTGATTCAAACATTAATCATCCTACTGTCAAAGGTACTTACAAAGCCTCCTGAAATCAAAACAGAACTGAAGGAGTTCAGACTTGGAGTGAGGGAATGTGTGTGTGCGTGCATGTGCACACACACACCTATCTTGCTGTTACTCAGAATTGGAAGGAGGAGTACAGACTGGGAAGCAGGGGAAACAGTAACACCAGTCAGTTAGAAGTAAAGAAAAGAAAGCAAGTTGTGTGAAGCCTCTGTTGTCTGGGAAGTGTCTGCTCATGAGAATAGGCAGCAGATTGCAGGCCCCATGCTGCTGCTTCCCGGCCTTTAGAGTCAGTAAAGTGCATTTTTAGTGCATCTGGAAATGCATGTGGTACACACAAACATTTGTCTCGGCACTTTCACCACTTTGTAAGAGTTTATAAAACTGCTGGAAAAATTAATCCGCAGCTGACTGCCTTTGAATAGAAGGACACAATAAGGGAATAAACAAATCCCCAGTTGACAGTGGTGTTCCCAATCTTTTGTTTAGCTCTTCAAATGCAAAAGCTAACATCGCTCACAAAGCTCATGTTTAACAGTTTAATGCACTTCAGTATGCAGTATCTGTTTAGATTAAAAGATCTGGCAAGAGGTCAGGCCATGTTTTAAAGCTAAAAGTCATTCACTGCCAGTTACTGGGACATTTTGAACTAATTTTCAAACGAAAAACATGTTTTCTAAATGTATAGTTATACAATCTGGTCCCAATACTGTAACAAAATTCGTGAAAACTTTAGGAGCCCAGCATTTAACTTCAAGGAGAAACAAGATTAGAGTAGACCCATTCATATGACCAAAAGAAGCATCTCTGAAAATGTCTGCATGCCAATCAGCTCACTGTATAGTTCTTATTGATGCAAATGACAAAAAGGTGTTTGTGGGAGGAGACGGGAGGAGAGAGGGGAAACAGAGAGGGAGAAGGAGGAAGGGAACAGGAACTAGGGATAGAAATAGACATTGCCAAATGGACAGATTAAGCTGTGCAGCAACTTGTCATGGAACAGCTGATTCACTTTGCTGGTCAAAACACACGTCACTCCTTGTCCCGACTTTGATGGCATGGGATACTGGCCATGTGATCTCCCTACCTTCCTTGCTGCCCCAGACCTGAACCTTGGGTCTGGAGCAGTAGAAAATGTTGGTGTTCCCCCATAGCCTGGGTTTGGGGCAGCAGGCAAAGTGGGAGGAGGGTGTTTCCCTTCCCAGCCAGCCCCACGGAGTTAGCCGAGTAGAGAAGTACTTTTCCCCCTGCCCTAGATCCATGGCACAGATCTGGGACAGTAGAGAAAGTGGGGGTCAAAGGTAATAAATGTCTGCTGCAACTGTTACAGGGCTGCTGGTCTTCTCAAGGCTGAGCCTGGCTCAGAGAGCAGCAGCAACAAGGCAGCCAAGCAAACAGGTTAACCCTTCCCTGCCTTGCTTCCCCTGGGACAGACAGTGCAGGCAGCTGCAACTAAGTAGGGGCAGGGAAAGAGGGAAGCAGAAGATGCAGTGAGCAGGGACCTGGGTGCTGGGGAAGGCAGCAGGGTGGGCAGTGGGCCTAGTCTGAGACAATGGGGGAGAGGGCAGGTGAGGTGTTTACACCAAAGTGTAGTCTAGCCTGGCTATACCTTAGTGTAAAGTGAGCTGGGTAACAGATCAGAGATAATCCTGCCCTGGAGTGGTGAAACTTTGAGCCACATAAATTCTTACAACTACTTTCAGGTGTTAAGAGCTCCAGGAACTGCCCATAATTATTGCGCTATTACTGCCTTTTGTTGCACCACTGATTTCCCTGTTACCTAGTGCAAGAAACAGAATGAATGAACATCTATTTGGTCTGTATGTGTACCACCTTAAAAATGTTTAAGGTTGATCCCCCTCTAACGTACTATAACTTCAAACCTCCTCAGAAGAGAAAACAAAACTGCAAATTTAAATTTAAAGAAGAGTGTTTTATTTTAACAGTAAGCTTTGAAGTTGCTCAGTTAATGCCAGTGTCCTTTGAAGGCAGCTATTTCAAATAGTAAAAAAGGCTGAATATAGAAAATTTAATTTTCAGGTCTTCTGAATAATCATTAGTTTTATTCAATGCCCAGAAAGTTCAAGTTATAATTCACCTGCCACAATAAAGGTTGCTCCAAACTAAATACGAGTGGCTGACTGTAAGCATGTTAGCGAGCAGAATTTTACTATCCATCGAGTCCCTAAGTTAGCACCATTACCTTACACAGAGTATAAGTCTTGAATTTTTTTTTAAAGAAACCCACAGAGTTATAGTGCAGTAGTGGAGAAGGATCATAGGATGCAGGAGCTAACCCATTTATGCTTTGTTTCAAGCTATAGATACCAGTTACTAATCTCATACGAGACAGACCTCCCAAGGGGATTGTTAATTAAATAAGAGATGGAGGATGAGAAGTTTCCTTTCCTCAGTATTACAATTTCCCAATATTCACAAGATGTATTTCCCATGTTTTGTCAGATCAACATCTGGATAAATTACACTTCTATAAAGCAATTTGTGGACATGAAGAACTAAACGTTTAATATAATGGTAGTGATGATAAAATATTAAGAAGTAACTAATGGTATTTTTCCCCACTGTTCTGCTGCATATCCCATTTGAAAAGAGAAAAAGGAAAAGCCAGTGCACAAGGGCTTAAATTAGCTTTGTACTACTAATTGGACCTAAGACTGTGCATTTCAAAGTTAATGAATGGCACTGCTCGCAGGCTGGCAAACTGTAAATACAAAAGAATAAGGCTTCTGTGACTTTGCAGTTTCTATAATTACAACCTCACCACACTTTTTTCCCCTATTGCGGGTTTTTTCCTTATTTTTGGTTGTTTAATTGGTGAAGGTCTAGCTGCTGACATGTACAATTATTTGATAAATATGATATATGATAAGTCAATCCATCTGTTTACATTTTCTTTGACTTGCACTGTAAAAGGCTTAAGGTCTAAAATGTTAGGAATGAAACAGAAAACACCAACTTCTTCCACAGAGAAATTAACTCAATGCACTGCCCAATACACGGTCAGCTGTGCAGCTGTTCTCATTTCAACAGATTAATTTAAAACTGGAATAAAATATACTTCCATCAAGAGATGCAAGACCTAACTATAAACATGCTCTTATCAGGCTTCATTTAAAGGAAAAATTGGACTGAATACTTAGTCATAACATAGCTGACCTAATCTAATTGGGCTTCATACATTTCAGGTGGACATCTCTTCCAGCTATAAGGACCATCCAGACTTGAATAAAAACAATTAACCAAAAGAAGGAAAACAAACTAGCTAAATTCTATTCAATAATATACGTGCAGATTCCAATAGCATCCATATTTATTATGTCAGAGAGCAGCAACTGAATACTCTAATAGCTTTAGGAGAAAAACAATGTTCTTTGGAAAAATTAAGCAAATGCTCAAAAATAGATTTTAAGGGCACTGTTATACATGCTTTGGGGTTGGGGGGGTGTGGAGGGAAGGGAGACAGCATTTGAATAAAAACAGTTCTGAGAGCCATTCTACAGCGCTGCTGCATCTCATGTATCAGCATCCCCGTACTTAAAAATGGTGGCAGGGGCACTTGAACTAAAGCTCATCAAGTGAGATTTAGTTCAAGCAGTGGCAATGTGTAGGGGATGCACACTAAGGCAAGTGCCGGCTAGGGAGTGAAGCGCCATTGGGCACCCAGAAGGGGCTGCAGCCACTTCCAGAAGTGGCTCTTGTATGGGCACTCTTGTATGGGCACTCTAAGTGAAGAAAAAGAAACCTTCATCTGCTTTGCTGGTGGTCTTGCTTTACACAGCAACTGAGCTTTGAAGCCCTGACATTCTAATGAAATCACAATGGAAAGCTGCATTTTACCTTGCACAAAAAAGTAGTCCTAGATGCTTATTAACACAACAACAGTAACAGAAAGAGATCCAACACAGAGGCCTGCTCTCCCTAAATCTCATGTACCAGCAGCTGTATCCTATTTACCTGATGCTTAAGAATCTAAAGACTAAGTTAAACAAAACAAAACAAAACAGGGCCCCTACCTGCCCCCATTTGATCCAGGGCCAATGCTATGTCCCCTGGCTATCTATTTTTAGATATGGTATTTACCCAAATCCAAGATCACTTCAAATTTAAGATGACCCACCCAATAATTAGATTATATTCATTAGAAATTCTATATCTGTTAGAATTTTCCAAGAACATAATCTATTTTTTGGAAGGTTACTTTAAATCTGTCCCCTCCACACTTGCCTCCATGCTAGTTGCCCCCCACCACATACATACTGACTTCACCCCCCAGTGCCTGCCCCCTCATCACATCCAACCCACCACTATCACCTATCCCATGTAGCGGTTCTGGCTCTGGCTCCAGCCCAGGACACAGAGCACACAGTGTCTCCAGCCCTGGTTAAGCAGTGGTGGAGGCAGCATCTGTAGTCTCAGCCCCGGGTCAGGGCCAAAGCCACAGTCAGTGTGTCCCCTGATGCAGTGTAATCCCCCCACATTCCCTCTACCCTGCACCATGCACCACCCTATGCTTTCCCCAACTTCCTCACACATGCATGCCACTCTCTCCCTACTCCACCCTGCTGAAGGGCAGGAAATTGAACCCAGATATTCGATATTTAAGGCTATACCACTGGGCCATTCTTCCTCTCTATTCATTGCCTCCCATCGGGGGTACACTCTCTATTATGGATATTTGATATGTATTATTAATCACTTGTTCCCTTAAATGGGGAAAAAACACTTTTGCTTTTACTCGCTTCTCAATGAATGAAAAGCATAATGCAGGCTTGCCCTGGGACACCTGAGTGTACAGCACCAGGTACAGGAAGCCATGAAAAAGCAGCCAGCAGTTGGCCTCCAGGAGCAGCAGCAAGGCGGAGGAGAAGCAGTACCTCAGGCCTGGCTCCATCAGGGATGAGGAGCCTGGTCTTCACACACAGCCATGCATGCACAGCCTGCCTCCCTCCTCGCCCCTGGCTCCCATGGAGGAGGAGGAAGGTGCGAGTGCGACATTGTGCTTCCTGCTCATAAGCATACACACACGAGGCACCCCTGCACAGGCTCCTCAGCATCCCGCCCGGAGACACGGCCCCTTTGACAGCCGGGCAGCCACATTTCATGCTCACGTGCTCATCCCTGCACCGGACCATGCCGCTCTACGCCACTCCTTCCCTGCCGATGCAGTGCGTACTGCCCCAGGCGTGGGGCTTAAAGGAGATGCGTGATGGGCACGGAAGGGGCAAGGGGGGTACCTCAGCCCAGGCCCTGAGACCCGCCTGGTGCGAGCTCACCCACCCCAGCCTCCATGGCTGCAGTTGGAGGAGCCAAAAGAGGGGCCCTGCTCCCCCCTGGGGAAAGGGTCAGCAGTCACCAGGCAGCCAACTGCCATGTTCGCTGGTCACCTGCTGAGGGACTGAGGAAGCAACAAGGGGTGGGAACAAAAGTAAACAGTGTTTATTTTCATCTCCCATCACAGCACCTCAGGCCTCAGAAAACGGCTTAGTGGGCCGCATGGCAGCCTGCAGTCCTTATGTTGGACAAGCCAGTTTTATAGTGTTCTAATGTCTGATCACCCCTCACTGTTACAAATCTCATTGTTTTGATTACTCAGAGATCTATAACATTCATTTTACACCAAAAAAGCAACACTTTCCTTTTCCTTGTAATTCACAACACAACAAACATAATCACAAATCAAAATCTACATTACACCTCAATACCCAAGTGCCTCAGTCATCTTCAAGCTATCTGACAACATGGACTTAGCAGTACATGAAGCAAATTATTTTCACTCCTACAGTGGAGCAGATCAGGGTCAGTATTTTTACTCTTATGTAAGGATTAATCTTGCATTGAACAGTTGTGTGCAAAATAGTAGTAGTAAAAATAGGGAAAAGGTATACTTTTAGCAATTCTTTCTAGAGCTTCTGCACATTATTACGATAGTAAAGTGAGCGGTCTATGATACTAAGTGCAGCTTTAGATGCAACTGACTTGTTGGTTATTATCTATTTTAAAAGGATATATTGGTTTTCCTTTAACTTTATATTTAGTTTCTAAATCAGTCTTTTCCCCCTTTCAAACAAGTTTGTACTTCTCCTTCTTAATCCCTACTTAGCATTTGAGAACTAGAACTACAGGGTGCCCATAGACATGCTTGGGGAGGGGGAGGGGGGGCATATTAATTAGAGCAGCTCCCAGAGAGCCATTCTAATTAAAATGCCATCACATCACATGTATTAAGTCCCCATGAATTTAAAAATGGCTGTGAGGTGCTTCAAGTAAAACTTCTTTGAAATTTATAAATTTGTTATAGTTTTCCAGGTATAGAATCGAATTTTTGCAGTTTTTCATTATATTTGCTCCCCTCTCACTGTTACAAAAGAGAAAATAAATCTGGGGGAGAGAGTCAGGTGGCCCCCTGTTCCAAACTCCTTCCCCCTACAGCCCTGCTCTCCCAAAGCATATGAAACTATTGCAAGTGTTATTATAGGTACTCCATAAACACACTTTTGAGCAGGTCTTTGGTACCTATTTATATGTAGTACAAAATATCCATGAGCCTTTCATGAGCCAAAAAAGGCTCATGATTTACAATACAGTTCATTAGACTGGGCCCCAGCAGCATCAACAGCATTTCAAGCCATGGTGACCCAAAAGGTCAGCACTGCTTGGCATGTGTCTGTATATTAACCCCCACAAAGGATCCATGCTCTACTTAACCCCCCACTCATGAATGGAACTAGGAGTTCTTGTTATGAACCCTGTGATCTCCAAAAATATATATATGCAGATGAGACACAAAGCAACCAGATCTGGCTCCTCCTCATTGAGAACAGAGTCACACTAATCTTATGTGACAGGCTAAGAAGCAGGTGACAAAGAGATTGAATGAACTGCTTGGGGCACCATTTGGTGACGAATGCCAGACATTTAGGCTAGTAAAGAAACAGGAATGATTGGAAATGGAAAAGAAAGGCATAGTCCAGCTGTGGGAGTAAAGAGGAAGTCAAAATGTATTCAATGTAGTGGCTCACCATGACTTGAAAAAGAGGAGGGGAACTGAGGGGAATTGAGCACAGTGGATCATTTATCTTATTCAGATGTGCTGCACAGACCTACCTTTGTGGTAGGTTCCCAAAAGCAGCTCAGCGTTTTAGCTAAAATGAAGCATTTTTAGCATGAATGGGAAGGTGGCAAGTTTGGTTCTATAACAGTGCCAGCCTGGTACTGCAGTACCTTCTGGCATGGTGCCAGTTCCCTCCTGGGGGAGTAACTGCCTTTTTAATTTTTTTTAAGCGCCCCTACCCACACATACAAACAAAGGTTCCCATCAGTAAGTTTGTCCAATGTGGGCCATGTGTTTTATAGTCATGCTGTGTGTAGGCTTCATTGAAATCAGCTTCATAGCTGGTTTCTATTACTGAGCATATGCTGCTTTTGGCAAGTTTCAAGATCGGCAACACGTTTAATGAGATTTCCTTGTATATAACTGAAACTATAAGACTAGTATTTTTCCTCCATGCAGACTGGGGGAGAGGGGGGACCTCATCTTATATTATAATATGAAGTAGGCTAAAGAAATTAGAGGGGAGAAATGTGCATCTGAAAAAATGGCCAGAGGGTTATTTTAAAAATATTTACAGACACTGCTAGAATGATCTCTATTGCCTGATCTCCTATGGTCCTCTTCTCTAGTCTCTAAATCTGGTTTAGTCAAATATACTAAATCTGCCAATGGAGTATAGAATCCAGGTCTCCAGATTTCCAGTCATGTGACCTAGAAAAAAAATGCTGTTGGGTTTAAAGGAATTCAAGGGGGACTCAAGAGACTTGGATTCAACATTCAGCTTTGCCACTCACCACTGACCAGACTCTAGGCAAATGACTTAATATCTCTGTTCCTCACTCCTTATTTCAATTCCTTCTTCGGGGCACTGCCAAATTAAATTCATTAAAGTTTGTGAGGCAAACAAATATAATGATTGGAGCCAGACAAGTATACAGGCAGACCTCCCTAGAGATTAAAAAAAAAGATCTAAGAATACAAGACAGTGTTGTAGGAAAGTTTGGGGTTGAGGTCATACTAAAGTTTAATTTTAACATGAATTTAATGTGGTTATTGCAATATCTCGAATACAACTCAAAGGTCCAGAGATACTTAAACAAAACAGATAAGGGGAAAAAAAAAAATCTATCAATGGGTTTCAAACTGTGCTCTGTGGAGCTTTCTAATAGTATGGAGAGCTGTTTCCATTTCTTCACAAAGCGAAACATTTCATGGTCTTCAAGCAGTGACACTTCCTGTCTAATTCAGGACAAACTTGCAGTAGCCAGAGGCTCTCTCAACTGACACACACACAATCAGCATTACTGCTTAGGTCACTGCTTAGAGAGTGCTCCTCCCCACCAAACAGTCAAATTAGCCTAACTGAACTTACCAAAATCATACAAATAAAAAGGTATAGCAAATGCACAGAAGGAAAGAGTCCAACTGCAGGTCAGAATGGGAATTTTCTCACCAAATGGGGTTTTGTCAGGAAAATGCTTACCATACAAAAATAACTTCTGCTAAAAGAAGCAGGCTTTCAACTGGTACCCAGACAGTACCAGGGGTACTAGCTCCCCTGGAAAACTGCTTAGGAGCCTGGGCTTCTAGAGAGTCTGTGGTTCTAGTACAACCCAACCATGTGGGCTGCCTTTGGGCAAGAATCTTAAGGCTTCTAAGGGCTCCCAAAGTGCTGAAAGCCCAAGCACCCTGCCTTGTAAAGTGTTCTCAATGCTTCTGGGCTGCACTATCTACCAGACGGGAACTCAGGAAGAAGAGGGAGGAAGGTTTCCCAATCTGAACCCAATTCTCCCTGTAAAGCCAAAAAACTTTCTGAAGTTGCAGCTGGCTGTTTTGATTTTTCTAGAATGAAACACATTGAAAACATCCCTTTAAAAAATTCTGTGGGGAATTTTTAGTTTTTATTCTGATTTGGAACAAAAACTTTTGTGAAATATGAGCATCTCCCCCTCTTCTTTCTTCCAATGAATAGGTATTTGGAAGTATTCAAACAAAAGAAACTGAGAACTCTCTCCCTCCAAAAATAGCATCCCAGAAATGAAGACCAAGATTCAAGTTCTTGGTCTAAATCAGAGCAGACATTTGAGTCTTCTACTTCCCAGAGGAATGATCTGAACACCAAACAATCGGCTATTTCCTATTTCTGTTCCTTACTTATTGGTCATATCTAAGTAAACTTTCCCAAATGACAGTTTTATCAAAACTGATAATGCTTTCAGAAAGATCGGTTTCAATCAGACATTCCCAAACTTTTTTTTATTGCGTATTCCCTTCCAGACTATACAATACCCCCACCAGCACATTTTTTACATTTTAATCCTGTAAGGCCACGTCCAGATGAGTGTAGATATCTGCAGCACCACATATTGCTCATTCACTGTGCTGCAGGGGAGCAGTGCACCGGGGGGGGGGGGGGGGGGGGACTGACCCCGGGAGAAAAACCAGGGGGCAAAAAAACCGGCCCCAAAAAAAAAACCGGATTGGCCCCCAAAGGGGGCAATCCACAACACCCA
>JAGPOW010001296.1:68180911-68309098 GCA_030014935.1 Caiman crocodilus
CCCCCCCCCGCGCCCCGCGCCGGCGCGCGCCCCCGGCGGCGCGGCCGGGCCCCCCCCCCCGACCCCTGGAGAATATCCAGGGGTCAAAAAAACCTGCACCAAAAAATAAAGCGGAGTGGCACACACAGGGGGCAATGCACATCACCCAAAACGAGAGCCTGATTGGCCAGAGCCACACTGTGACTGCCAGTCAGGCTCCAAGTGGCAGAATCACCACTCTTGCAGCCCCAGGAGGCCCCCAGGACCCCAGGTAAGGCTGCTGGGGCCAGCCCAGAGCAACCTGCTGTGCGTTAGAGAGCAGGTGACATAGGCAATCCCTGGGGACATTCAGCACCCGCACAGCTTATTTGAGAATAAGGTTGAGATTTTCAAACATGCCTAAAGAAGTTTTGAACAAAATTCCTTCAGGCAGTTTTGAAAAATTCCATCCTATATCTTGCAATCCAACTTGATAGCAAGTTGGACTGAACACTTCCTTTTTCACAATCAGTTTTTTCTTTATTTCTGGTTATCACTAGGTGTACCATATAATGACATATTATTTGGCTATTGCTTCTCAGAACTGTTCTTGCATGTTCAGGTTTCTCCACATCAGTATGTTTTAATTCAATTCATTTTTCTTAAGGACATTTACTTTCATAAGGAAAGGGCACAGTATCATAAGCAAACACTTCAGACTAGTTTAATAAGGAACTGCTGGAAGTCACCTTTGTCCGTCCTGCCTATTTAAACTATGTGCTCTCCAAGTCTTACTTGGAGTAAAAGAAAACTTGGAATTTACTTTCATTCTGAAGAAGAACAAAGTTAAAAACAACTTTAAGCAAAAAAAATTAAAGCAAAAAATTAAAAAGTAAAACAAATTATTTTTCATATTAATATAAACATAAATATTCTTTAAAAAAAATATACAAACCAAAGTGCAAAGTTTGACCTTATCAAAATGAAACCTTTTGATAATTACCCATCAAAACCTGACAAAATTGATGCATTCCCAATTGTGTTAAATCAAAATTGTTCTGACAGCAGTCCCCTGAAAGTAAACCAGGCCTTTTCTTATTCAGTTGTACTGTGTCCAGCACAAACTGGATCCTACTTTTACTTATGGAATCTAACAGACTGAAATGCATATATTAGAGAGTAAGAACTTCCTTTTTGTTAGGTTTGTGGGTCATTAGTTTAATTCTAAGAAATCTTCTGAGAAGGTAGTAACAAATTTGTACTAAAGGCTACAAAAGGCAGAAATGGAAAGAGAGAAGCCAGAGGCCAACATTAAGGTACATTTATTTTCGTCAAGCCTCCTCTAATATTAAGTCCTCTGTCATTCCCTGAAAGAGCATGCAGATTGTATCGGTTTATGTGCTCATACACCCAAACATACTAAGCTGAATTTTGAATACAAGGAATAATGACACAAATTAGTGCTTTGGCAAAACAAACAAACAAAAAAAACAAAAAACCCTCAGCTAAATATGAACTAGATGGGAGTGGTTATAAGAGATGGAAGTGAGGTAAACAATGGATGAAATGCATCTCCAGCCAAGAACTACCATTAACGAAATCATTACTGAACTGTCTTAGTTACACTTTCTGTATTGGGTATCTGCACTTATTTTACAGAGGCTTGGCACTTGCTAAACAATTTTGCATACTCTAAAATCATCACAGTGACTGGTACTTTATAAAAATTACTTAAGGAGGTTCAGGGAAAGGGACAAAGTCGCTTACCTTGTATAAAACAGGAATGATGTGGTGCATTTTCAGTTTATGAAACACAAATACATCATAAACCGCTGAAACGGCTAAAACAGTCACTCCTTGCTCCTTCCACAACATGCTGCACCCAGCACATAGTCCTGTTCCCAAGATCCATCCCCAAGTGCTAGTTGAATAGCTTCTTGTAGAGCAGTGTTTAACATAACACATCAATGAGAGCAGAAAAAAGAGGCAGGCTCCAACATCAGCTCTCCCTACAATCCCTGCTACTGCTTCTGTGTGGATGGGATGAGAAGCAAACAGCAGGCCTGCAACTAAAGTCCAGTACCCATCGCCAAATAATATTCTGGAGAAGTTTGTAAAAAAGCCTGTGACTGCAGCGTGTAACAGGACATTTACAAGATGGTAGCCCCATGGGTCCATGCCTCCAAAAGCATGATTAATCCGAAAGGAAAGTGTGCAGAGAGGTCTATATGACTTGTGGCTTCCACTGTGAGTAAGAAGAGTTCCCCAAAAATCATTGTAGAATATGTGAGTCCAGGGTGTTTCTGGCAGAAGATCCTGATTTGTCTTGATAGCTCGGCTATTAAAAAGATAAAAAAAGAGGGGGAAAAAGTAATCAAATCAATCAATCATTACATTACTATAGCACTAGCAGTGTGTAGAGGTCTTTATTTTGTCATTTTTTATGTTATTAAAGAAACAACAGCACTACTCTGTGCTACTTTGCATTCTGAATTTCTACTAGGATACCATAGGTGTTAGAAGTGTCTGCATCTATTGACTTTTTGCTAAAGTACATTTCCATATAAATTGGTTGTTAAAACATTAGAAACAGATGTTATGCTGGATCCACTAAATTAAAACACCCTTCAATGACACTCATCTGAGTCTAACCCAGGAGCAATTGTTTAAAATTTGATGGGTCATAATAAAAACTTAAAAGAAATATGAAGAACTGACAAACTGACAAATACTATTGTTGAACAAACTGATCCTCTAGCAATTCAAAAGCAAAATCTCAACTAACCCTTTATTCTAAAATTTTAATTCAGATGTTCCATGAATCTCATTGACACGGATGAACAACATATAAATAGTCATACAATGTATGCAAATTGTATCACTAAATGGGACAGTTCACAGACATCCCTATGCTTCTTTTGTCAGACTTGTATTCTTCATTAATGCCATATCAGGGGCTTAAGGCAAAGTATTTTAAAAATAAAGTTCCAACCTTAGGTTGATTTTCTTACATTTGTGGTTGGTTAAATAACAATTTTAAGGTGCATTAGTTTACAGTTGCATGTTGTTTCTACTTCATTGTAGAAGTAAACTACTACAAAGCCTTAATTTAATCTCTTTGTGGTCTGCATACCTGATCTCAATGCAATAGAAACCTATGCACCATAACATTTGTGAAATTACTTATTACAAATCCAAAAATCCTCACTAACAATTACAAATACATTCTGGGGAAAAAAAATTAGATGAAGATGGGTAAAACACTAGAAGATGGCCACAGTTCAATTAAGTTTGCCTGCGTATCTGCAGTAATGCTTTAACTCTTGTTCTTTCAAGAAGCTTTAGCCCAAATATGCAACATAGAATATTATTAGTATTTTGAAATACTTGTATTGTGAAGGCACCTATGCTACCTCATGACATGCCAGAATATACCACAGTGAAGCAAAGTACAACTGCTCCATTCATGCTACACACTTAAATGCATGCACTAGAGCTGCATGAACAGGTGCCAACACACAACTTGAAGATAATGAGCTTATTGACATGTGTGCAGAACCACTTGAAAGAGACTAGAATACATCCATTCAATGATGTAGTATGTTAAGCATTTATTACTTTAATATAGCACTACCTGAACTGAACTTAGCAGCTAACCAGGTTTAGGAGCAAGTATGTTAAGCATCTTAAAAATAAATTATAGTAAAACACACAGCTGATGCAACTCATTTCCCAAGTGACTTATTTTAACCCTCAGATACCACCGGATTTGCACTGAAGAGAACAGCCAGGATTGCCACCTCACCAATCTTAAAAAGGCTTTCACCCACAAAGGACACTCCTCCAGAGAGACAGATCACATGTTTGAAAGAGCCACCTGGATACCACATGAAGAACTACTACAGTACAGAAGAAAACCTCCCACAAATCGCACACTGCTGCTTATGACATATCGCCCCTCCCTAAAATCCATACAGAAAATCATCAAACAATTGGGGGGCGAAAGGAGGGTCAAACTACAGAGGGGCATGGCAAGAGGGACCTTACAGTGGGTGTCTACTACAGACCACACAACCAAGGGGAAGAGCTGAACCAGGACTTCTCCAGTCAGCTTATGGAGGCGGTTAGGTCAAGGGATGTTATTGTCATGGATGACCTAAACTACCCAGACATTTGCTGGGAGGAGCAGACATGGGACCACTTGTGTAGGTCCCTGGCTGTATTACAGGACCATCACCTTATCCAGGAAGTGCATAGCCCTACTAGGGGTAACACCTTGCTGGACCTGGTCCTGCCCACTAGGGATGACCTGGTGAGGGGACAGCAGGTCCTTGACCACCTGGACAATAGCGATCATCACCTGCTGGTTTTCACTATCCAACGCTGGGTGTCTAGGGCTCATACCAAGGCTAAAGCCCTTGACTTCAGATGGGCCAACTTCAATGAGCTTAGGAGACCAGTGCGGGAGGCACTAAGGGCCCAGAAGGTATAGGAAATGGGAGCCCACGAGGGATGGTCGTACCTTAATAGGGCAATCCTCCAGGCCCCTGAGAGAAGCAAGCAGGGTAAGAGTGCTCAGAAACCACCTTGGCTCAGCAAGGGCATTCAGCAATGCCTGAGGACTAAAAGGGAGGTGTACAACCAGTGGAAGAGAGAAACTATTACCAAGGAGGAGTACTCCTCCTCAGCCCAGGAGTGTAAAAGGGCAATTAGGAGGGCCAAGGCAGAGATGCAATTCAGGCTAGCATCCAGGATTAAGGACAACAAAAAGTCCTTTTTCAAGTACATTGGGAGCAAGAAGAGGGCACCAGGCAACATAGGGCCCCTGCAAGACGCAAACGGTAATCTGGTGACCACGCCAGACAAGAAAGCTGATATTTTTAACAGTTTCTATGCCTCTGTTTTCCTGAACAGGGACCGGGATATCCCATCTACCAGAGATAGGGACAATCTTGGGGATAGCTCTATCAAGCCTTCAGCCAGTGCAGATGTAGTTAGGGATCTTCTGGAACAGCTAGACATTTTTAAATCTGCAGGTCTAGATGCCCTCCACCCAAGAGTGTTGAGGGAGCTGGCAGGGGTCATTGCAGAGCCTTTGGCCCAGCTGTATGAGTATTTGTGGTCATCTGGCCAGGTGCCGGGGGATTGGAAACTGGCTAACGTGGTCCCTATTTTTAAGGAGGGGAGGAAGGAAGACCCGAGTAATTATAGGCCTGTAAGTCTCACCTAGGTGCTCAGAAAGCTCTTGGAGAGGATCATCAAGAAGCATACCTGTGGGGGGCCTGCACGGGAGACGATGCTCAGGGGCAATCGGCATGACTTCACAAAAGGCAGACCCTGCCAGACCAACCTGATTGCCTTTTACGACCAGGTAACTAATTCCATGGATGATGGTGTCGCTGTGGACATAGTCTTTCTAGACTTTAAGAAGGCCTTTGACACTGTCTCTCACCCCATCCACATCAATAAATTAAGTGACTGCAGCATTGATGCCTACACAGTTGGATGGGTAAAAAATTGGCTGATGGGGCGCACCCAGAGAGTAGTGGTGGATGGGTTGTGCTCAACATGGCGAGATGCGAACACTGGGGTAACCCCAGGGCTCAGTCCTCGGGCCCACACTGTTTAACATCTTCATCAGCGACTTAGACAAGGGGTTGGAAAGCACGCTGTCCAAGTTTGCTGATGACACTAAGATGTGGGGCGAGGTGGACATGCTTGTAGGGAGAGAGAGACTCCAGCTAGATTTAGACAGACTACAAAAGTGGGCGGATGAGAATAGGATGGGGTTCAATGTAGACAAATGCAGGGTGTTTCACCCTGGGAAAAGGAATCCACAACATATATACAGGCTGGGGAGTTCCTTTCCTGAAAGCAGAGGCGGAAAGAAGTCTCAGTCATTATTGACTCCAAGATGAACATGACCTGCCAATGCCAGACCACAGCCAGCAAGGCCAGCCATACCTTGTCATGCACCCAAAGGTGCATCTCAACCCAGTCCAGAGAGGTGATAACTCCCCCTACATGCAACTTTGGTCAGGCTGCAGTTGCAGCACTGCGTCCAGTACTGGGCGTTGCACTTTAAAAAGGGATGTGGCCAGCCTGGAGAGGGTTCAGAGGACGGCCACCCACTTGGTGAGAGGGCAGCAGGACAGACCCTATAAGGAGAGACTGAGGGACCTGAACCTGTTCAGCCTCAGCAAGAGGAGGCTGAGGGGGGACCTGGTGGCTGCCTACAAGCTCATCAGGGGAGATCAACAGTGTGAACCCAGCATTCATTCCTGCCTCTGGCAGGGGGTCAAGCTAGATGATCTGTTCAGGTCCCTCCTGACCCTAACTACTATGAAACTATGAAATTTCAACCCATACTAGGAAAGAGACCCTTTTCTTAAAGAGATCTTCCCACCCATCCTAGACTTGAAACAAGCACCAAACCTCACTAACCTCATCACCAGAAGCAAACTTCCTCAGGCCCAGAACACATCGAATGGATCCAGACCATGCCATGACAAGAAATGCAAAACCTGCCAACACATCATCACTCCCACTATTACTACACCCCATGACAGAGCCATCAGCATTCCTGGATCTTACAGCTGCACCTCCAGAAATATGATATATCTCATCCAATGCACCAAGTGCCCTGATGGAAAATACATAGGAGAGACTAAACAACAACTATGTACCAGAATGAATGCACGCTCAAAATATATCGAAGATAGGAATACCCAATTACCTGTGGGGGCACATTTCTCGCAAAAAAAAAACCACACTCTCTAGTCCTTCTCAGTCCTGATCCTCAAAGGAAACTTACAAAACACTTCCCAGAGACGAGCCTATGAACTCCACTTCATCAACCTCCTGGATACTAAAAAGCATGGACTAAATATAGACATTGGATTTATGACACATTATAACCTGCCTGACATCAGACTTCCCTGGTATCGCTCTCGCTCTCTCGCTCTCTCTCCCTCCCTCCCTCCCTCCCTCCCTCCCCCCACCTGTCTCTCACCCATTGACTCCTCAATCTACATTTTCACTGACTATCTGTCTTGCATGCATACCAGCCCAGCTTCTGGCTTCTCTACTTTTCATTCCATCCAGGAAGAGCACATACCAACTGCTGAAACTTCCTTAGCCTGGCCAAGGGTTTCTTGAACCCAAAAGCTTGCTTAATAATTAATTTTCCAACTATTTAAGTTGGTCTAATAAAAGATACTAGATTCACCCAAAGAACCTGGTCTCATTTTAATCATGAGGTTCATAAGAAAGTACCAACATTACAAAACATCTTTCCAAACTAAAACATGAACCAGTGAAGGGAAAAATCATTTCACACTTCTTTGAGGTAACCTGCCTATAGTACAAAATTATGGCACACTTTGGAGACACCAAAGCAAAGGTGCAGGCAGAGGATACTGTCTCACAATGAAATGGGATACTACTTCCACTAAAAATCAAGACAACCATACTTGCAAGAAAAAGAGCTGCCCTGAAAAACTTTTACTCTGAAGAACACTTGAGGGTTATGGTAGAGAATGAGCTAAACCTGAGACTCCAGTAGCCTTAAAAGCTAATACAATGCTCCACAGAAATTATATACTACTTGGCATATGTGAATACACCATACTTACCCAAATCCAAGTTTACTTCAAATCTAAAGCACCTTCCCCCCCCAATAATTGGACCATATATATAGAAAATTGTAATGTAAAATTGTCCATGTATTTTGTTATAGTTATAACAGATTTATAATTTTCCATGTATAGAATTTAATTATTGGAGGATCAATTTGAATTTGTACCTTATACCTCTGTAGCAAGGAAAGCAATGCTGAGGCGGCTCATGGCCAGATCCCTTGCCCCCCCACTATACCTGTATCCCCCTCCCAAAGGCACCTGCCCCTACCACTAGTCCCCCTGTCACTTGCTTTCCCAGTGACCACCCCATTGCTTACATTATGCATCAGCTCTGGCCCCAGCCCTAGCTCCTGATGCCTGAACAAGCCAGGGTGGCTTGTGCAGAGAGGGAAGAAGGCACATGGCAGGGGGAGTACAGGGGAGACAGCACAGTAGCGGTCTTCTCTGTGCCCCTGCCTCCCTGCTGCTGCTTTCCTAGCCCCTCATGCAGCATGGCATCTCCTCCACCCATAAAACTACACAACCTCTCCCAGCCCAGCCAGGTGGCGGCAGCAGCAATGGTTTCAATCCCAATTAGGGCTCAAGTTACACCAACTTCCTGCCCTGGGCTGATACTCAAAATGAAGATGAGACTTCTCCCTCACCCCATGTTGAATAAGGAAAAAACACTCATTTTAGATTCAAGTAAATACAGTATGATTGCTACTAAAATAGCAAGAGGAATGTTGATAACTTGGAGTGCATTCAGAGAAAAGCCACTTGAATGGTTAAGAAATACACCTTAGAATGCAGACAGGCCAAAAATCAACATCTAGCTGGGGAAAGGGAACAGTTTGAAATTCAGACCTAGAAGTAAACTGTGCAACTTGAGTCAATTTCTACACTAGACAGCATGCAATTGCAATTTCTACACTAGACACTTCAGCTGGAAGAAAAAGCAAGCACAGCAATCTTTTGGAATGTCATTACCCATTTTCTTGCTTTTGTTGCTTTTCATTTAAGAGTATATGTGTTTCTTTAAAGAAAAATGCTTAAATGTCAAGATACTAAACTATAACTCCATGCAAATACTCTAAATACCATGTAGCTTAGTATTTCCACTGTCTAAAGAATATTGCTGTAATGCTTTTGGACATGACTATGCCTGACATGTCCCTATGCTTGGTGCATATGAAGGTTACAAAAGGTAAATTTAAATCATTTAAAGATCCTATGATGCCACCTAGAACACTTTAAAATTTTAATTTTGAGTTTTGCTTATGAAGAGTATCATGTTTGCCCTTGTTTGTTTTTACAATCCTATATGCATTCTTTCAATTTACTACTTCTAAAGGGAGAACACTTCAATAAAACACAACCTTTGCTTTCATAGTGTTTATCTGATCCAGTAACATATTCCTTTCTTGAAATCTGAATCGTCTGAAGTTGCAACATCAACTCTGAAACCAATCAACAGAAGACTAGGAATTTGTGCAGGAATGGCGCAGATGTCAGGCTAAATGTTAGCCTCTCTCAGATATAACATAAGGTGCAAGGTGTTCAGTGGTATAACAGACTGAATGGAGAAGGGAGCAGTGGTACAGAGCAATCATAGCCTACTAAACAATGAGCATGGTTAAGAGTGGCTGAAATGTGCAGGGATTTAATGCTGATGACCATTTGCTGATAAAGGTGTTCTCAGGAGGCATAATTCCTCAGGGAATAAAGCAGCAATGTTCCTATTATTGCCCTCCCCCACAAAGAATGTGTTACTATATGAAAAATATGGTTCTTCTTTTCCAAGTTGGTATGTTGTGGGTTTGTTTTTCCCTTTTGCAAATATAGTGATTTTTCAGTATAACCAGCAGTTTTCAATATCAGAATATTTCAGGACTGTGCTCATTATGACTGGGGATGGATAATATCCCACAACACACAGTACTTCCCCCAGAAAGAACAATCAAGTTTACTAAGGAACAAAGGAGAATATAACTTTGTGCTACCACTTTTCAACTGAACAGCTGTCATTTGGGCCATTTCCCTGTCACCTACCTTCTCTTAAGTGGCTTCCTTCCATCCAGGAAAATACTAGAAAGAAATGCCAGATCCTTCCTTCCTTTTTCCTTCCTCCCCTCCCATCCCCCCACCCACCCATCACATTTTTGAAAACAAGCAACACCCATTGTACACTCTAAAGGTGTGTCTACACATCACCATGCTTTAGTATTTGCTCTTAGAAGTACTAAAGCATGGCGCAGCACAAGCGGTTACTGCTCCACCTGCACAGCACATAGGTAAATTTTGCTGCTATATCACCATAGGGACATGCTATATCGTAGTAGTGCACCACTAAAAGCATCAGCTGATGAGGCTCCCAGCCACAGGGGAGACCCTGCTACATATGCAAATTAAGGTTCAGAAGCAACCAGCTATAAAATGAGTACACATCTTCAAGGCCTAACATTATAGCTGGTGGGAGCTTTTTATGGTATGATAGGTGCTTTATTCATGTGGCTGGTCTAAAGATAATTGTGCAATTAACCAGGTAATTGCACAATACCTGTAACATGTAGAAGGAGCCTTATAGACTAACCAAATTGGAAATGTATAAGCAATAGCGCACTTCCATCAGATGATATTTGTTGCTCGGTATTTACTTTCTTAGCAACAAATCCAAATCCAACAGAGCCCTTACTGTTTCTTGCTAAAACTCCTTTCTATCAAAATTTCAATGAAAGCATCACAGATACAATATTGATTACACTGTTCTTTGGTGCAGAATCCAGCTGATGTCTCTGGAGTCTGTGAAAATAAGAAATAAGATTCTAGTATTTGCCAGTAAGCATCAAAAAAAGAAATAGAACTTTGCTGGTTCCATGGCATTTACTTGAACATCCATTTATATCAGTCTGTTCCCCATAATGGGAGTAAGTTTTTTCCTTCTCATTATTTTTTGATAAATTATTTAGAACTAAAAAGGATCCTGTTAAAACTCTAGGATATTGGGAAACCTCATTCAAGTGAAGTGTTGTGAATCAAAAGGGCAGTCTTTCATAGGCCACTGGTTACCATTCAAGTACTACTCTGTTTTATATTATAAAACATAATAAAACCCTTCCTTGGCCAACATTTTTCTCTTTCATGAAACAAAAGGATGCAGAAATACAGTGTTTCATATAAACATCAGAGATATCATTCAGGCACTGTTATGGCATATTGTAATATTTAGAGTTAAAAAAGCAAAGCGTAGGAAGTTTGACTTATGCTGTCTAAAGACAAACCATACTTAGCAGAAATCCCTACTGTACGCAGGACTTAGGGCTCATGGAAACAGGTTCCTAGCATAACCTTTGAAGGGGAAAAATTGGCAAAGAAAAAATGGGAGATAGAACCGAACTTCAAACTAAATGTAAGTATAAAAATAAATATTTCGCAAAACAACAGTGACTTTCAATGCTACGTTGCCATTAGAGACACATTTGGATACACCATCCAAGTAATGTGAAAAATCATTTCATGTTAGACTAGCTCACTAAGGTGTCAAGACAACTCTTTAAATTAAGGAAGTTATATATAGACACACACACACACACACACACTATGGATTATTATTAAAATCTCTCTCTCTCATTATATAGTTATATATTAATAGACAGATAGATGGACATAATTGATCAGATCTGGCCTTAAACCCTTCTGGAAATTTCCCATATTTCTTTCAACGACAAAATTCAAAACCAGTCAGTGGCTTAGACTTCAGAAAAACATAGTAAATGGTAAAAATGATCCAAGACCCAGTACGAGTGGTGCCTGGGTAATATGAATTGCACTCTTTACAATGGGGCAACGAGTAAGCAATAAGACTCTGCAAATGCTATGGCTCATAGCTCTACCAAAAGCAATGATGAGGAAGGCATTTCTTTTACTCCCCCACTAAAAATGCAAGAGGTTATAAGAAATTCAGGTATCAGATACCACATCAGGTATCAAAATGAGTTTGAAGTTCTCAAAAGGAACAGCTTGGGGATAGGAAAGAAGAAAAAAAGCAAGTCCTGAATAAAAAACAATCTTTTAAAGCATTAATTCAGATGCCTCCCATATAAAACAATGGGCAGGAGAAAGGAAAGCATATAATTCAAAATATTTATTTTACCCACAATATATTTTCATTAAGCTCCATTTTAAGTCAAGAGAACACATATGAAGAATCAATTCTACTGCTTAGCAGCACTTGCCAAAAAGGGATTCCTAAAAGCTGTTACTTCTGAGTCTTTGGAGACTGATAAAACCTACAGCATCTAAGGTCAAAACTGCTGGACTTAACTACCAAGGTATTCACTATACCAATGCAAGCTCCCTTCTAATTTATGTCTGGGTGTATGTGTTTAGGATTTAGTATCCTATTTTATTCCTCTCAAGTAGAAAACCCAAAAACGAGACTAATAAGTATAGGCATTTTTTTAAATGTATATTAGGTTTAAAAGTAGTTAATTTTGCTGCACTCATTGATAGAAACATTTCAAAACCAGTTTCTCAACATGATGGAAAGCAGCATGGATGTTCTTTATAATGCCTCCTGCACTTGCTATCTATAGAGAATCTAGATTGTTGCAATATTAATTGCTGGCTCTGGGAAAAACTGCAATAAAGCAAACTACAAAATGCCATATTAGTCCTGCCTTTTCATTCATTTAGTTTACCTTTAGGTTACATCCTGCAGATTAGTCCAGTCTTGTTAATGGGCATAACAAGAGAGCATCTCCAAGGGCATTGAGCACTCTAACAAGGAAGTGTAAACTGTTCTTTCTAAAGGGCAGCAGGTCACAGGGGAAAGTCATTTTTCAGAGCTCCAACACAATTGGCATTTTTACTTCCAGCCAGCCACAGATAGGGTCTGCAGACTCTGAGAACTTGCTTCCTTCAATTTTTAATATCTGACCATTTCATACATCCCAGGAGAGTAGGATGTCTTACTCAGTACCACAAATGGATCTATTTTGAAAAAAAGTCATTAGTCAGCCATCACCACAGGAAAAAATGAATGCTTGATGAAAAAAGCTTTATATTTTTCTCATCTCTTTCCAGCAATAAACAAATATTCTTAGCTCATCTGATGTATCTGTGCACTACTAGGAGTACATGTCCAAATCAGGTAAGGTTATTTCATCAAGCTCAAAAAAGGTGAAAGATCCAACGGTTCACGCACAAGAATCAGCAGACGTTTTTGAAATTAACAGCTCTGTATGGCCTAAATTTGTGCAGTAGTGCTAAACTAGGATCAAGGTAAGAAAACAGATGCAATGCTTTTTAAAAGATTTAACACATTAAACCATGCATCCAGTTTCAATACTGCTAATGGTCCCCACATGTTAAAAATGAACATCGCCATCTGAGAAGCATAGAACATACTTTCACCAATAGAAAAACTAAATGTATACACAAGAAGCTATTAACTATTGTCCAACTTGATCTCATAAAACAGATACAGGTCCAGCACATACATTGTGCTGGTCAGTCTCCATTTCATAATATTTGTTTCTCTCCACCTCTTCCTCCCCATGGATCATTGGAAAATCATAATTCAGACTTCAGGCTACTGGTTTTAGTGGCAGGAGACTGACATTTTGCACATCAGAAAAAATATCTAGTACCTATAATGTCTGATCAAATTAACACAATGCCAATATGTTAAAATCTGATTCTTTCAATGTTTTAAGTAACGACAGACATTAAGAACATATTCATCATCATTTTACATTTCTGGCAGCAGTTATGTCTTACATCATGGGTGGGCAAAATGTGGCATGAGGGCTGGATGCAGCTTCCCAGGCCTTTCTATCCGGCCTGCAGAGCCTCTAAAATTTTAGAAAATCAATATTTATCTGCCCCTGGCTGTTTGTCATGTGACCCTCAATGGCTTGCCAAAACTCAGTAAACAGTCCTCCACCCAAAATAATTATCCACCCCGTCTTACATAGTTTGTATTTAAGTTCATTCATTCTTAATAATTGTGGAAGTGTGACAGGTTCTAGAAATATCTACATCCATGTCACTTCTTTAAAGGATATATAGATCAAGCCACCTATATCAACTGCCAGGATGAGACTGAAGATTAGACCCTAGCCATTTACTTTTTTCAAACTGACCAAAAGCAAACTCTCTTGTGGAACATGCTCTAAACTGCACAGAGTAACCAGCAATATAAGCTGTTTTAATCTGATGAAAATAATGCAACAATTAGCACTCTGGCAGATGCAACAGAACATTAATGGGTAGGCATAAATGGCATAAATATTCAAGTATTTTAAAAAAGCATACCTAAAAGAGAAAATATACCAAATTTAAGACCGTTATATTCCCATTCCACATTGAGGGAAAAACTCCACATCATGGATCTAAGTACAAAGCAGGGAGGCAGGCAGCTGACGCAGTTCCAGCTCCAGCTCCAGTCCCAACCTGGGTGCAGGGTCAGTCAATCACTACCCACCCCACAGCCACTACCCCTACCCTCCACAGGCCCTGCCCTCCACTTCCATTTACCCTGCATGAAGACAACAGCTCCAACTCTGGTACCTGCTCCTGCAAAAGGCATGAAGCACATGGTAACTCCAGCCCTTGGTAAGGCAAGCAGGGTGGGCAGCTATGGTGCTGACAGCTCCTGCCCCAGAGCTGAGTTGGAGCCAGAGCTTGGGAGGGGGAGATGCCACCACTGCTAAGAGGAGGCTGAAGACACTTCCTTGTTCAAGTGAAATCAGAGTCCACCAGCATCATAGAATGCTTTTGCAGCCCTGGGCTGTGCTGTCCTATCTGCTCCATCATAAAAGGGTTGGGAGTGGGGAAGCAGCCAGAAGACAGAGAAAGAAGCAAGAGCAGTGTTGCAAAGGGCAGGATGGGATGCAGCTTGCAGGGGGATGAGCTGTAAATCACAGGCTGCCAAATTTTGGCACATGAACAACCCCTGTTACTGAGAATACAATCAAGCAGCAGAGCTAAGTAGCTGCAAGAAGGAAGCTTAGAGAAAAGCCTGTTTGGCTGAAAGACAGTGCATCTTACAGAGAAGTGAGTTGGCTTGTTCTGTAGGGAGACGCACAGTGGAAAGGTGAACCTTCAGACTGGGTAATACAAACCCCCTGCCTGGTACTTAGGATCAGACAACCAAACGGGAAGAGGAGAGGTGAGAGGAGTGGATGCAGTGAATATATGCACTTAGCTTCAGGGCTGGAGAATCACTCTGGTCCTGATCTTGCTAAGGGAAGGAACACTACAGAGAGATCCATAGAGATATAAGGTACCCCATGGAACTTGTGGGAGTCAGATGATAGGACCACAGGAGGATCTAGTCTGTGGTAAGAATACCCAGCTGGGTTAGTTGTTTTGATTAAGGAGCGTTTGTTTTTACCCATGAAGCATGGGAACAGCTAAAGGGGAGTTAGGGAGCCACTAAGAGATACCCCAGGCAGAGCACCTTAGAGAGTTTTGGCTTACAGAGGGTCGTAGCTTTGCAAAGGAACGGTTGAGGGCTGATAAGCCACTAGGGCAAGGGACAGAATTTACATATAAACCAGTAAACATGATCAAAAAATGGTTCAAATCTGTCATGCAACAGAAGTTCAGGGCACGTAAGCTGGTTTCAAAAAGGCCAAACCAGTTTAAGATAAGCCTGAATAGATCAGACTTAATTGATTTAAGTTAAATTGGTTTACTGACCTTCTGTCCCAGATCCTCTCCTGATTCAAGTTAACTCACAGGTCCCCAGCATCCCAGGATGCTCTGCACTTCCCTCACAAACCTCCCCTCACAGGGTGGGCTGGGTAGACTTGACCCAAGGTATCTGCTCAAGCTGTGCAGGAAAGCATGCTCAAGCGCACCCCAATTTCCAGTCTGAGCCATCACAGGCATGTGGCTGCATTTCTGGAATCAAAAGTGAATGTCTGTTCACTTGCTTATCAGTTCAATCTACTCAGCTTAGACTGACCTGCAAAGATTCAATCAAATCAGCCTCAGGCTTTTTGACTGTTTGTATTTAGCTGAAATGTTTTTCAGTTAGCAGGCTTAAAGCCAGGGGGGACCCAATGGATCCAAGTAGGGCCAGGGGGCCCAGTGTAGAGAATTAGGATGTGGCCTGGGAAAGAACAATGCCTTGCTCAAGGCAGACACTAGGCCAGACCTAGGCAGGCCAATAATGAACAGAACAAAGAGAACACCCAAGCCACTCTGAGGGCACCCTTCCAAAGTCATCTTTATCACCACAAAAGGGTGGCAGGCTAAGATAGGGCAGTCAATGAAGAAATCAGGGTGGGTGGGGAAGGATTAGTATGGCAGTCCCTAGAGGCAGGACCCTGTCACAGGTCATCATCATAGGTCGTGAACCATCATAGTTTCACTGTTACAATAAAGTGACTGAAGAAATAAACTTTGAGCAGATCTAGAGAGTAAGTCAGAGTTGCATGCAGAACACCAGTCTGCATGACTGCTTTTCTGAACTGGGGCAGAAGTGAATCAAAATTATGTATGGCTGAGGTGAATAAATAAGATTCAGCCTCATGCATTTACAAGGACGCTTAAAAACATTAACAGAAACACAGAGTAACACAAAGAAAGCAGAGAAAAGGTTGTTTCAGAACCTGTCATCACATGCTGAAAAAGATATCAGTCTACCTCAATATTAACCCTTGACATAAAGAATAAACTAAAAGTATATGATGTAAGTTGGGATGAAGCCATCTTCAAACCACACGAGAGAAAAGGCTACAGAAAATGTGAAACTCTAATTAGGATTACATAATGGCACAAAATTGCATGAATAGTCAGAAGCAAGTTTAAAAAATTAATGCTGAGGAGGAGTGGGAGAAGTAATTAATATCTTCTGGCTCTGAACAATAGGATACTGTCAGTCTCCTCTCAGGCTGTAACAGATAAAAATAAAGGAAGAAGAATGGCTCTCCTCTTTGGGTCTGCTCCTACAGTTTCTCTACCACTTGGTGTGTATGTACAGTACATCTATGAGACACATTCATGAAAGGGATATTTTAAATTTTGAAACCTGGAAAATGCTTTGTGCTTCTCTCAAAACCTTGGTTCATCACAGAACTTGTTACCATGCTTTTCTACATAATATCTAATTGCAAATTATGCTTTGCTGAGATTTCAAGATATTTACTGCTTACATAGTTCTTTTCAAGGATTTTGCAGCTCAGGCAATAGTAAGGAAATACCTGAGGATTTTCTCATATAAAATTTAACATTGGTTCCTGATAAATGGTCTGAATTCACAGTCAGAACCTCTGCTGCCCTTTCAAATCTATTTTAGTAGATAAAAGGGGGCCCAGCGGGCCTTATTAGATTTACTATTCTATGGTGAAACATGACACTACACCATTTCTCTTTCCCACTTTCCGTTGAAAAAACAACACATAAATAACTCTTACCATTTCAAAATATAGCAACAGTACAATTATCTCTAAAGAAAATGGAAGACACTTAAGCTTGCAAAATGTAATAGTCACAGTAGCAAAAGACAGATGCACATAAATCTAGATAAGTCAGAATTTAAGAAAGCCATGAAGATATTCCTTTTTATACAAGCATACTACTGACTTCCCACACAAAACATAGCCAAAATATCCAGAATTGAAACATTTATTAAATCTGAGAAATACATAAGTTTGGGACTATTTTTTAATTGTGCTATTAATGTACCATAGATCCATCCATTATTTTTCTTTTACTATATTAAGGGGGCATATCTCAGTGCTGTCATTAGTTCTGAAACACTAATTTTAGATGCATCTCTATAGAACTTTTTGTAGTTAAATCAAACATTTTGCCATGTCAATTTCAGAAAGCATAAATGAAAATTTTATGCAGCCTCTGCCTCTAAATGCCAGCCTCTGCCTCTCAGTAAGACATAAATTTTAGAAGATCTAAAAACATTGGATATGGACCCACTAATGACACACTGGGCTTTTATTTCTAGTCAGGCAGGCATGTATGAGGGTATACAGGGATACATACATGCATAAAGAAGTAATGAGTTAGAGAAAGCTTCTGAACCACAGCAAGGCCAAATAATTTGAGAAAAGATTAAAAAAAAAAAATAAGTTTCTTTCTTCAAATCTTTTATAGAAGCATTCCAAAAATCTTGTCAGCCAAGCCCTGGCCAATACACAAGATTTGCATTAGTTTAACACAATGATTCAAATGCATTGATTTATCTCCCTACCCCCCATCCCCAACTAAGAAGTAACACATTTTTGTAGACATTACATATGATTTTTCTCATTTTGTTCTCTCATGAAAATATCCACAAAGATATCAAAAGACATTTTAAGGGTTTAAAAGATTATTTTTAATTGTGGTGTTCTCAAAGGATATTAATTTGTGTTGATTTCACCACTCAAAGCGCTGAACAAGCACTGCAACGCAGACTCCCCAAACCATACAATATAGAATTACAACCCCTCATTCCCTCTCCAAACCCTTCTTTTAGTATGTTCTCAGGATCAAAACCACCAGATAGCACCAGTCTTCAAAATCACCACTGCCTGAACATCCTAATCCAACTTCCTAAACTTGTCTTATTCAAAGCCAAAAGGAGAAGACAGCAATAGGAGCTATTTCTAGGAAGATACAGCAGTAGAAAAGGGAATCCTCCCTGCTGATTAAACCCTGTTGTATATTCTGAGTCAGACCCAAATTTACACCACATACACAAACCAAAGATATGCTGTACTATAGTTCCAGTGGGATGATCTGTGGAAAAAGGGGAAACCTCAAGAAACAACTTTCAAGCAGGCAAAATACAATGAACTTAGCATGATGAAATAAGCATTTTTAATGAAAACTTGACAGTTTATAGATTAGGTTTAAATTGTTTTAATATAGTATCACATAGGAATTAAGTTCTACTGAAACACTTAAAAAATATTTTCTGAGGTTCTATATAAGGTTGATCACAGCATTTCTCTCTCCCTAAATCAGATGATGCCTATCAAGCAAACATTCCTACACAATAGAAAGGGGCCAAAATTTGGTTGGAAAGTCTTTATGGGGCTAAACATTATTTGCAGCCTTGGCCAGGACATCTCAGAAAAATTCCTGAGAACTTTTCTTCAAGCAAAAAGAATGGGCCTTACTGCAGAGTTCAGGAAAATTGATTTTGACATAAAATTGCATTCTGCCCAAAAATAAATCCAGCCAATAATTAAAAACAAAAAAAAACCAAAAAAACTATACTTATTCCTGCAAAAAAAAAAAAATATTCAGTCATTTCAAGTGAATGCAAGCAACTGTTTTGCATAAGGCTGGCCTAACATAACACAATCTGTCCCACCTCTGTCACTCCCTTTGCAGGAACACATTAGACCACCTTAGTAAATATGGTGTAAAGTAGGCCAGCCTCCTCTCAGTTTGCAGGGTGGTGCTCTAAAGATTTAATATTAAAGCAGGTTTTGCAAATATTGTGTGGGTGCCTCATTAGTACACTGAAGAGAGAGAAGTTATAGGTGGGCAATTATTTCATCTGGCAGGCAATTTAATTAAATTTGGTGAGCTGTTGAGGGCTGCACACAAAGTCTTTCAAAAGATAACATTTTAACAAATTACACATAAAAACAAATCATATGCTAAAAATCAAACATCTACTATAACATATTTTAATTTTATTTAAAAAAAATATGTATCAGTCAATTGCTATATAACTACAGTGGCCTTCTCAGATCAACTAGTTTGGAATAGATTCAGTTATCTAGATTTTTTAAATTCTAATGTTTGGTATATTAATTTCCATTATGTAAGGGTCCCAGCTCTGTTATACTAAAAACAACTGGAAGGTTGATGAAGATTCCATGTTATAAATTAAAACATAGGCTGCTTACGGAGGTTTTAAAAAAGTGCTTTAAACTCAGTGCACTCCCACACTGAGCCCAGCACATACCTAAAAGAGGCGCGGCATTAGTTCAAGGGCAGGTAAAATATGGCCTGTGGTCCATTCTATATGGGGCACCTACTGTCAGAGCTGAATGGTTAAGAGATGCCTTGGCACACCTGCGTATTAAGCACATTGCGAGTCCCCAGTGCAGGGATTTCCCCTGTAAGGCAGGAAAGAGTCTTGGTGCAAACTCAGAGCCCACCAAAAGATTGCAGCTGCAAGCTTTGCATGCTTTCGATTGGCTCAGTGTAAATTAGGCACACATGGCAGTCAGCAATTGGCTTGCTGGCCATACAAAAGGCTTGGGTGGTACCCGCCCAAATTGGAGGAGAGCTCGGATGCGTGTAGGGAAAGATCCCCATGTGTACCTTGGAGCCACGGAGGGGCCTAATCAACCACCAATGACTCCCCATCGCGGATACCACAACGTACCCCATACTCCACGTGAGTGTGAACGTCGGTGTGCTTGTCTACGGTTTTGCTGTTGTGTCTGTCTACGGATCATGCCTACACTGCATACCTCGTGTATACAGCTTGTAAGTAAAGTTTTTTTGTTACAACCACTGCTGCCTCTCTGCAACTAATTTCACTCTATCAGTGGCCCCATTCCGCCGGCTTTTCTCGGCCCCTACACCTACAAAGTTTAGAAGATAAATATTTATCTGCTCCAGGCTCTCTATTAAAGCTGACAGGAGTCATGGGGCAGTAGCACCCAGGGGAAGTCGGCAGGAGTCAGGAGAAAGGTCAAGCCAGCCCCGCTCCCCCCTACGCACAAGTCTCTACCTGCAGAAGCTTTGCCTGCATACAGCTGCTCCAGCACTACGTGGCCCTGGCTGCATCGCTGGACCACAGGAGCCGGGCAAACTGGTACCCTGGGGCCAGAAGGGGTGGGGGGAGCTGTTGTATGTGTCTGTGTACAATGAAAAAGAGAGAGTGTAGTGAGCAAAGCAGTGTGTGTGTGAGTGTGTGCATGCAATGAGGGAGGGAGAGGGAGAGTGTGCATGTGTTCATAGGGTAAGTCCCACAGGCACCCCCCAGCATACACATACATCTACCCTACACTGCCATACATGCAGACCCCCACAACAGCACCTCCTCACATACCTCTGCCACCCTTTCCCCACAAACCCCATACCCACCCACACCCCACATATCCACACACCCCCACATGCTCCCTCCACCCACACGCCTATCCAGCCCAACAAACGCCCCAACCCTCCCCTACAAACCTATACCCACCCCCTCATGCCCTCCCACAGCCCTACATTATACAAGGGTAAGACTTCATTTAAGCAATTGTGCAATCACTACTATATACACTACACAAACACTTGACAAATCAGGACAAAGTATTTTTTAAATCAAATTAAATGAATGTTGTAGATGTTTGATTTTTAGAATATAATTTGGTGTTTTTCTGCTTCTGAGATGGCAAAACCCCTTGCTGAAAGGAGCATTTCCAGGGGCAAAAGGAGGGGCTTCTGGTGGTAGTCAGGGGTTAGGGGGAGGGACTACCAGTCATCACCATCTTACTACTACTAAGATGGTGACCAGGGGGCAGGGCACCTGTCAAGGGGCGGGGCTACCCATGCAGCCCTTAACAGCTTGCCAAAACTCGGTAAGTGCTCCTCCACCCAAAATAATTGCCCGCTCCTGCATTAGTTGGACCCAGCTGGTCCAACATCTGTATAAACTGGGCTGTCTAGCGGGCCTTTTTTGATGCGTTTATTTAATAGCTGCTTGAATCTATACAGACACTATGGAGCCAGGTCAAACTAATATTCTGCTTCTTCCAGTAAGGTGCCGTTTGGTTTTGTTTTGGTTTGGAGGGGGGAGTTGTTTTTTTGTTTGGTTTTTGTTTTTTAACTAGAGTAAGCAGCCATTGTGTACAAATATAGTCCAGTCACTTTCATTCTAGTCTTGTTCCTCTCTTTCTCTCAAGCCTGTTCCTTCCCAAAGCCATTGTATTGGCAACAGAGCACCAAAGTGCCCTTGTACTTCCATCTGTAACATTCCAAATTAGTTTAACGTGCCCAATATACACATCTGCAAGATAATTTTCAGGAACTGAAACAAAATCCTCCCTTTTGTCTACCCTAATCCCTAGCAACTCCAAGCCAACCTTCAGTTAGCAGTTATCACTTTCTTTCTTGTAGCAACTCACAAGCTGTACAAAAATTAACAGCTCTTTTCCAGTAGGGTTCCCTTTCCAAATACCTGGTTGAAAGGCAAAGCTGTTTTTGCATATGGCTATCAGAACTCTGAGCAACTAGTAAATTGCCTGGCTCAGCAACCAAGTGTGACATTAACAGTTCATCCACCTCTCGCAGCAGCAGTACAGCAAGAGGACTGTATCTTTTTCCAACAGTTGAAACAACCCAGTGTCATGGAAGGCTATGCTATATCAAGACTCCAGCCCTCTCAGCAATTAAGTAATTAGAGCTGCACATGAAATGAAATACAGACTTAGAGAGAAAGGGTTTATCTAAAGCTTACAATGCATATTAGGACATTAATAATGAATGCCTCTCCCAGTATATAAAATAGATAGTCTATACCAGTGGTGCCCAAACGTTTTGCCTCACAGGCTAGGCAGAAGGCACTCAGTCCATTCACAGTCTGGATCTGGCTGGTGGGCCCAATCCAGTGTGGGGGGGGTAGCAAGAAGGGGCCTGATTTGGCTGTATACTACTGGGGGAGGAGGAAGCAGCAGCCCTGATCTGGCCCTGCAGGGCTTGGGAATTTGGCAGCTGGAAGGGATGGCAATCTTACTTGCCACTGCTCCCCTACTACCAAATTTCACAATCTGTGGGAAGCCTCACAGACTCGATGCTATGGCTCCACAGGCCAGATTTGGCTGGCAGGCCAGGGGTTGGTTGAGTATTCCTGGTCTATACATGCATTGTTGATTTAGAATTCTTCTATAATATTTTATAAATATGCTATATTGGATTCATTTTGGTTTTTTTAGGAAAATAAGTATACCAGTTTAAATCAACAGGAGAAACTGCCTAGAAAAAATGTGAACAAAAGGGAAAAGAAAGCTATGCTAAACCACTACTCTACAAACATTTATGATTTGCTAAAGGAAAATATCAGAACTATTATATTTGGTGATTTTTGTCTCCTACTACAAACCTACAAAATGTGCTTATACCTGAACAGGAAAAGGCCAACAAGTACAGAAAAGGAAAAGGTTTAGTCTTACAGATTTAAGGTATCATTTTTCAGCAAGTTATTTTGGAAAACCAGACAAAACACACACTAATCTATACAGGTATCTGAATATCCTATATTACCATTGGGTAAGGTGATACAGACTATTTGTAGTTTTAAAATCCTTCTCTCTAAAAGTGTTGTTTCTACTGCAAAACTAAATTCCTATTTCAAGAAAGCTATTTGCAATATATAAAGTACTGTTCACAGAAGAGAACTGTACCTTTAAGTTAACTGGACCTTCTGGGTAAGAGTGGTTGACACAGGATACAGCATATACCTGTGTCTGAATACAAGAATAGAAAAATTGTGTAACTCCATCTCAATGGTGAAGGCAGAAAGTTGAGCATCTCTTAGGATTCTTCAGCATCAACAGAAAGCGGACAGACATGCAACTTGTCTTTCAACCTTGCTAACATTTATACCTCAATAACAGACACCATGCATACAGATGACAAAAAACCCAGCCTATAGACTAATAGGGAAGCAATAAATGGCTATGTATATTAGAACAGAACAGGGAAACTGTTTTCCCCTAGAGATCAACATGTACATAATATGCAGCATCATAGTAAGAGCAACTCCCTACTCTAAGTGGATAATAGTCTCTCCTTGAATCTTTATAGAAATGTACTACCTGCAAAGCCATGGAAAAGCTGGCTTTTCAGAATTAAATGCGTCTTTTTGCCTTCTCCTAAACATTACAGGCCACTGAAAGTTTAATGAAGAAAATTATAATTTGTCAAAGCATATAAAACAGCAGGATCTATTTCTTCATATTAAAACTAACCTAAAGCAACATAATGAGTAAATAGTTTCTGCTCTGCAAGCCTTATCTCTCTCCACAACCCACTATTGATCTTGCAACACAGTTATTTGGGATTTTACAGATTTATTTCTCACTGAAAATTAGTTGTATGCAATAATAAAAAAAATGTATACTTCCATAAATTCCCAGACTTCTAGAATGCTGCAATACACAGAAAAGATGCTGAACAATGAATTATAGCATACTACAGTAGCTAAATCCAACAGTGCTGCCCAAGGTCAAGAGTATGTTGCCCTCAGAAATAGTGTTACACCCTACCTCCTAATACCATGAAGCATTGAATGATTATGCATATTAATTTTATCCATGGGTATGAAAACTACAGTAAACTTGGAAAAATCAATTTGCAAAAAAATAAAAAACAAAGATATAGGCATTACTCTCCAACCATCTTGGAAAGTTTACCAAGTTAAACTTTCCACATGCCCTAAACCAGGGGTTTTCAACCTTTTTGGGTCAGTGTACCCTCAGTGGCTAGACACAGCCGGGGGCGGGAAGGGGGCGGGGAACTGGCGTGTGGCTGGATGCTGAATGAATGGGGGTGGCGGCACACACCCGAGCAGGGTGGAGGATGGCGGGTGGCATGCAGCTGAACATGGAGCAGCAGCAGCCACCATGTGCAACCTTCCCACCCCCACATCTGGCCAGGCATGTGGCACCTGTGGTGCCAGGGATGGTGTGTGGCACCACTCTATCACTGCCCCCCATGCAAACTCCCTAGGGCCTTCTCATATGTACCCTGGTTAACAACCCCTGACCTAAACCATACACACCACCTCCCCATCAGTTTTATATTTTCTTCCCCAAAATATGACTTGCAAACTTCAAAACCCTAGTCTCATAAACAGAACCTACAGAAGCAAGGGGAAAAGAACCTAAAGAAGTAAGGGTCAAAGAAAGAAGCATACAGGCTGTAGAAGCAAGGGATAGCTACCAAGGAGGAGTCTACCTCATTAGCTTGCACTTTCAGGGAGACAGTTAGGAAGGCCAAAGCAGCAGTGGAACTCAGGCTGTTGACAAAAATTAAAGACAACAAAAAGGCCTTCTTGTGGTATATAGGGAACAAAAAGAAGGCACAGGGTAACACAGGACTCCTACAGGACAGGCTAGGGCAATTAGTGACAGATAGGAGGAACAAGGCTGAACTCTTCACTGAGTTTTTTGCTTCTGTATTCCCGAACAAAGACCAAGATAAATATCCCAACTGCATCATAGGTGAGTACAGGAGGAATACCAGCCCACCAATGGTCAGCACCAACCTAGTAAAGGGACACTTGGAGGGGCTGAATGTGTTTAAGTTGGCAGGCCTGGATGATCATCCAAACGTGATGAAGGAATTGGCCAGTGTCATAGCAGAACCACTGCATGGTTATTTGAGCACTCATGGTGCTCAAAGCCAAGTCCCAGAAGACCAGAAAAGGGCCAATGTGGTTCCTATTTTCAAGAAAGGGAGGAAGGAGGATCCAGGTAATTATAGGTTGGTTATTCTCACCTCTATTTTTGGGAAAACCTTTGAAAATATTATCAAGGATCACATTTATGGGAGCCCAGCACGAAAAGTAATGCTGAAGAGGTGGTACTCTCCCCTGCCTTGGGGATCCTTAAGAGGAAACTGGAGTAGTACCTGGCTTGGGGCATCTGACCCCAGCACTCTTTCCTGCCCAGGGCACAGGATCAGACTTGATGATTTATTGAGGTCCGTTCTGACCCTAACAACTATGAAACTATGAGTGAGCTGACAGTAAAGGCAAGCCCCAGTACCATCATGAAAACTAGTGCCTATAGATCACAGAAGCCAACAGATAGGCTCATCATTAATCCTGTGCATTCTATATATTTGAAGTCTCCTTTTTTCCATATATCCCTAGTTAGGAATGACTGTACTAAGTATAATAACCAGAAACAGCCTTAAATAAGAAAACGCAGCTATTCAGAATACGGAATTTTTATATTTCAGCTACTAAGAAAACTGAAGAGAGAGTATGTACAAGAGATCTTACATTTATACAAGCTGCATTAGTTGCTGTTTTAAAGCCACAGACAAAGTCAGAAATTAAAGTTAAAATCAAGTTCTGGAGCTTTTACTTGTAATCAAGCCAGGTCACTTATTTCCAATAACCATAAATTATATACATAAAAAAGCCCTCTGGGTCCAATGACCTCAGAGACATATATGCTTATTTGCAGTTGTGGCCCCAAGCAACCCTGAAATCAGTAATTCCATTAGGTCAGAACTGGGGCACATAGCCAAGTTCCTGTGAAGAGTTAAAGATTTTAGGCATATGTGCCTTACGCACTTACTGAAGCAGAATACAGTGAAGCAGAGACTTCAGATTTTGGGCTACCTATCCATTACAGACTTCCCATAGTAAGAAGTAAAAAGGCTCCTCAGCAGAACTGCACCTTAACATGTCAAGCTCTAGTGTGGAACACTGAATGAAATGCAAAAAAATGGAAGAAAGTAGCAAAAAAAGTGAAGGTAAAAGCAAAAAGCAATTAAAATACTAAATTATCTAGAAGTATTTTTGTGTACGCTTTCTCAGTCTCCCAGCATTTTCTTACATTATTTAATTACAAGAATGAGATAAAGAACATTAAAGATCTCAGTAAATCAAAGGGAACATACAACTAAAATATGAGGCTGTCTAACATTATGAAAAAAAGAGATGAGAGATAATGGCAATAACTGTCACAAGACAAAAGAAAATAGTTCAGGGCATCGTGTTCTGTACTAATCTGGAAATAATAAGACCGCTTGCTCATTTCCTTGTTCTAGGTGCAAAGAACTGTGCCAGCTAAATGAAAAAAAAATATGGACTGGAGACAATTACATTAGTAAATCCAGTACATATACCCAGAAATGATAACGCATATGCTACTGAACTTAGAGCTAACCTACTTGGAAAAAAATATTAGAAGGCAAAATTCAACATTAATTCCCAGCCGCAAAGCGCTAAAACTGATCAGAAACGCAGTTATTCAAGACCTCTCAATTAAACAATGGGTTCACTTAGAAACATGGCAGATTGCCCATATCACATGCAAGTTGGAGCATCACTTTCTCTTATCATAATTTCTATATCAGTGGTCTCACTAATACAACAAATTCAGGTTAAAAAAGTGTTCTGCCTAATGACAAACAGTGGGAAATGCGATTCAAGCCAACAAATACAGATACTGTTCCATTCTGTTGCCAATGGCTGTGCATTTTACCATGCTGGTTGACTTTTCACAGTTGCTTCTTGAAGACAAGAGTCAAAATCAGCTACAAAAAGCAGAATAAAACTAGTTCATCTCAATAGCTCTGAAGAGCCACAATCAGAATGAAAGCCAATTCTGCAACACACTGTGCAAATACACAATGGAAAACAGTCCCTGTCTGAAGAACTTACAACCTAAGAACAGACAAATAAAAACAGGTGGTTATCAGAATCCCCGAATCATATTAGTTTATACAATTAAGGGATTCTGACAATTAAAAATGTATAATCCCTTCCACATCTTGAATCCAACTGCTATTGCACTATTTTCTGGAAACAACATGCATTACAACTTCTACAAAAAGTGAATAACCAGAATTAGACATAAACTCTAGGGTAATCCATGATTTCATAGAGTTAAATGGAATGGGTCTTATTCCATTCTTTGTGTATTATAGAAAGTTGGTAAACTGCATTCTCTTCACTACTGAATTTGCATTGCCAATAGTGACACTCCTCCTACACAAAGGATTACAACTATGACTTTCCACTAAATCTAAAATTCATATTTGCTACTATCTTATGTTTATAAGGCAAATGGGAAAGATCTAGTGATTCGCACCACTCACTAATAAACAACTAGTAAATCAATCAAAGCTGGATGTATTATCTATGGAACAAGTTATTGAAGCACAGATGCTGGATGTCTCTTCAACACATTGATGAAAATAATATAGCCTAAGATTAGAAATACTCTTGAGGCTCTGTAAGCATTAACCTTAATAGTCAAAGTACATTACTGCTGCTTAGACCGTAAGAGTATGCAAGTTTGTAGCTATTGTAGATAACTACTAATAACCTTCCTTGGAAGCTCATTTTAGATGGACTTAAAAAAAAAAAAAAAAGGTGGGGCGGGGAGAAAGAGATATCTTATTTAGATAAGGCAAAATAATGAAGATAAAATAAATACATCACAACATCTCAGCTAGGTACAGCAATTATACATAAACCAGTTTAGGTGAACAGAAACTGTTTTAAACCTGTAACAGCACAAAAGTTCAGTGCACAAAAACCCCTTTCAAAATGGCCCAAACCGGTTTGAGATAAACTTGGTTGAACGTGGAATTAGACTTAACTGATTTTGGTCAAACTGGTTTATGCAACTTTTGTCCCAGACCCCTTCCTCGTTTACGTTAAACAAGAGTCCCCCAGCATCCCAGCATGCTCTGCAGCCCTGGGCTGTCTTGTGCTCTCTGCTCCAAAGAGCAAGGCTGGCCCCATCCATTCGCTCCATAGCCATACAGGGGCAGGGGTAGGGGCAGGGGCAGGGGCAGATGCTGGCCCCCCTAAGGTGAAGGGGGCAGGGAAGAGGTTTATTCTCCTCTCCCTCTCATGCGACATCCCACCAGTATGAACCCCAGCCAGAGTCTTATGGCAAGGGCGCAGAACCCCCTGCCAGGCATTTCTCTACTTGCCAATCCAGCTGTGAGAGCATGGCTAGAACCAGCAGCAGCATGAAGCAAACAGAGATGGGGGTTTAATTCCCTACTCTGTCCCCTGTCCCACTGGCACTGACCCCAGCTGAGGTCTGCTTGGCCAGAACAAAGTAGCCCATGTCAGGGTGTCCCCACTCCAGCTGCTTCAGGGACAGGGGCACAGCCAGATACTGGCTGGCATGGCCTCCTGAGATGAAGGAGCCAGTGAGGGAGTTTATTCCACCCACAACCCTAGTCAGGGTCTGAAAAGTCTGTCAGGCATTCCCCCCTCCCTCATCACCACTAGAGTAGCAGGGGGCATGGCCTGACCAAGAAGTAGCCTCAAGTCAACTGGCCAGGGAGAGGATTTAATTCCCCCCTCCCTGCCCCACCAGCACAGACCTAAGCCAGAGTCTGCCTGGTGCTCCCCCCTCAGTGCTGCAGTGATGGGGTGGGGGTATGGGCAGACACCAGATGGAATATCCCCCTGAGGAAAACAGGACAGGGCAGGGGTTTATTCCCGCTCTGCCCCCAGGGAACCACAGCTGGGGTCTGCTAGCCCTGATCAACATCTCTACTGATTGCTCCCTGCCTGGGGCAAAAGGAAGAAGCAGCTCCCTCCTTGCCCCCTGTCAGAGCGGAACAGTTAAGAGATGCCTCGGCACAGCTGCGTGTTAAGGACATTGCGAGTCCCCAGTAAAGGGATTTCCCCTGTAAGGCAGGAAAGAGTCTTGGTGCAAAATCAGAGCCCACCAAAAGCTTGCAGCTGCACCATCGAGTGCATGCTTTCGATTGGCTCAGTGTAAATTATGCACATGTGGCAGTCAGCAATTGGCTCACTGGCCGTACAAAAGGCTTGGATGGTACCCGCCCAAATTGGAGGAGAGCTCGGATGCACGTAGGGAGAGATCCCCATGTGTACCTCAGAGCCACAGAGGGGCCTGATCAACCACCAATGACTCCCCATCGTGGTTTCCACGATGTTCCCCATATCCTGCGTGAGTATGTGAGCACTGGTGTGCCTGTCTACGGTTTTGCTGTTGTATCTGTCTATGGATTATGCCTACACTGCATACCTCGTGTATACAGCTTGTAAGTAAAGTTTTTTTGTTTCAACCACTGCTGCCTCTTGTACAACTAATTCCACTCTATCAGCAGCACCCTCTTTTCCAGAAATGGGAGGAAGTGGAAAATAAATCCCATCCCTTCCCCCTAAGGGGACCATCTGGAGAGCTCCTGGCCATGTCACCACCCCTGCCGCTGTAGCAGTGTGAGGGAGCTGCACTACAGGCAGGAGTGGGGTGGGCAGACCTGCTTCAGACTGTGCAGGGATTGCTGCAGCACCAGTGCTTGGAGGAGTGGCCATAGACCCCAGACCCCACTACCGTGTGCTGCTCACCCCACACAGTCTGCAGCAGCTCTGTTCACCCTGCTCCCACCTGCAGTGCAGCCCCTAACCCCTGCTGGGAAGAGATGACACCATCATAGGGGCTGCTACCCTATCTGGATCCCTCCCCCTCACTGCTCCAGCAACAGGGGTGGGGCCATGGCCAGAGGCATGGCCCCCTTAGGTGAAAGGGGCAGGAAGGAGGTTTATTCCCCCCTCCCTCCATCATCTGCTGAAGAGGGCAGGGAGGGGGTTTATTCCACAATCAGCACAAGTGGTGATTGAGGCTAGCAAATCCCACCTGTGGTCTCCTGGGAGCAGAGCGGGTAGAAGCCCTGCAGGGGAAGGAAGCCCCAGGCACCTTCCCCTGTGGGGCAGGGAAGGAAGGCAGCTCCATCCTGAGGCTTCTCTCTGTTGCCTCACAGAAAGAGGCTTCTCTCTGGTGCCTGGCAGGGAAGGGACCTGTGCAAGTGCAGGAGCTGCATGTCTGTGGTGGGAACTGCCATGGCCCCATGGAGGCTACGCCCCTTACTGCAATGTGCAGCACTGGCCAGAGCCATGCCTCGCTGAGAGCCTGAGCCCTGAGTGCCCTGCTGGCTACTGCTGTGCCTTGCGGGGAGTGCAGTGTCTCCAACTCCCACATTCTCCCTCACATCCACACCCTGGTCCCACAACCCTCCACATATACATAAGCCCGCAACATACCCTTGGCCTCCCAACACACAGCCACAACCCCTCACAAACTCCCACATCCTACCACATCCACCCACCACCCACACACACCCCACCATACACACATCCCTACACCCACACCCTACCATACATCCCACCCACAATATACAGAACTAAGAATTTTTGAGTTATTATACAATCACTTATATATACACCATGCAAACACAAATCATAACAAAAATATTTTTTGTAATAAAATTAAAGTATGCTATAGGTGTTTGACTTTTAGTATACGATTTGGTTCTAAGTTGGCAACCCCCTCTTCCCAAAAGGAGTATTTCCGGGGGTGTGGGTAGGAGGGATTGCCATCTTAGAGTGAGAGAGAGAGAGGAGAGTGAGAGAAAGCGCAAAGGAAAGGACTTCCAATGGCAAAGGTCAGATGTTAGGGGTGGGACTTCTGGTCACAAGATGGTGACAAGGAGGCAGGGCAACTGCCAAGGGGCAGACTACCCAGACAGTCCTCAGCAGCTCACCAAAGCTCATTAAGCAACCCTCCACCCAAAATAACTGCCTTCACCTGATCTAGTGCAATAGCATATTATATATATTTACAGTATATCCATACTCTGATACATATACACACATGTATAAGCACAAACGCATACATACTGTATATACCATAAAATGGAACTTATATCTTAGCATATACAAGACATGCCAGTTACCTAGTCTTTGTTCGTAAAACTATAAGGAGAAGCTTGAAAAGCATCTAACACAATTTGTTATTACTGGCAGCAGCCTTCCCCTTCATTAGACACATTTTGTCTTCACGGAATTTAGATAAATCTGGAAACAACAATTCACCTCTTACTTCAGGTACTTATTTACATGTTTCTCTGTCTGAAGGATGTTGATGTCTCAGGAATGCATTCATGTAATTTTTTAGAACTTATTTTAGGTACTGTATAATGACTTTTAAAAAGAAGTTGCATGTTGATGTTTTTCAAGCTCAACTGATTAAAGCTTGTTTAATGGATCTTGAAGAAAATATATTATCTATCGTAATGAGAATTTATGCAAATCACTGGCACTAGCTTCAGCCGAAAATAGAGTTAATTATAATTAGGCTTTTGGGGTTTAGGTTTCTAATTTTTTTCCTGAGAGAGGATTTTCTTTCTTTGTTTTTTAGTTACTCTTCTCTGAGCTCATTGGAAATACGAGGTTATGTAAGTAAAAGAAAGGGCTTTGGTCTTTAGTCTTTTTCACAAATTATTACTTGGCTTTTAGGACAAAAAAATACTTTTATGCTCAGTTCATTATAAAGATTATACACACACACATACACACATTCTCTCTCTCTCTAACTACTGACCTTCTCAGAATCCCCAAACTGTAAGACTTGGTCCCAAGAAGCAAGGGTATCTGTGATTCACAAGCTCATTTTACTAACCATAACCCACATTACATGCATAGTATAACACAAATCTGGTTGGTCTGGTTTAGTGCATTTCATGCATATATAGTCTCAATTGTTTACAACTAACACAAGGAACCTCAATGCCAGCAGTAGATGAACTACACTTATAATGTAGCCACATTTATAATGATTCGGGATTTTTTTTAGTCCAGAAGAAAAGAGAAAACAAGCCTTAATATAAGGGCATCAGAACTATGCTTTTATGAATAAGGACTTACATATTTAAGTATAACAAAATACTTTAAAATGTCAATTCCTATATATTGAGATAAAAAAAACAAAGAATATTATGGCTGATTATAATTGTGTCAAATTTTGAATATTTTTGATAGCTATTAAACTGAGATTGAAGTGCTAGTTACAGCAGAGTAGATTTCCTAAAATAAGGGCTTAGGTAGTCATTTACAGATATATAGTAAATTTGTTTTTTACTTTTTTAATGTTATAAAACAGTTAGAGTACTGCTACGGCCCAGGCTGAGTCTCTCTAATGGACCACCAGTATACAATATCAAACCAAAACTTTTGGATCCCACAGGTTCATTCAGTTGAGTCTGGGCAGAGGCTAAACACTATCTCTAGTACTGGCACTTATCCTTCGGGATGCTGTACTCTCCACTTTCTTCACCACCATTCTGTACAGCCCTGTTCATGCTGAAACTACCTAACTGGCACTTTGATCATATTTTATATAGAATGTAAAGTTTTAGTTTAAGAGTTAAACTATCTATTACCAGAAGACCAGATTCCTTCTACCACCAATTTCCTGCTTAATCTGTTGCTTCTGGCAATAAAATGATTCCTCTTGCTGAAAGAGAATGTGCCTCTTAATGCAGACTTAGACATTTCTTTGTGTTCCTGTTCTTTGATTGAGAATTTCTAAGCTCCATACCTGTAATGGATTACTGGGGGGACTGTGATAAAAAGTTGATGGATCATCCTGTTGCAACTCCATTTTCTATCAGCATACGTAAAATAATTTAATTTAGTTTGCCCTAACCAAGCCTAGGGAGACTGGGCGTACAAGCGTTTGCAAGGTATAAGTCATCCTAAAAATGGTATGCCTGATCTAAAGATAGTTCTTATCAGATTAGAATTTTAGATTGACATGGGTTAACCAGTCCTAACAAGGGTTAACTTGGCATAAATGCTTGTACATGTACCCAGCACATCCCTGGGGCTGGGAAAGGCCAGCCACTATGCAGTGTTAAGACTATTTTGACCCTTCTTTGACCTTGACCAAGTTATTTTTACTCCCTCATCTAGCCTTCTCCAGACCAAGCAGATTCCCCCACCCCCAGCCTGCCAACTCCTTCCCCTCTCCTTTTACTGCCCCCAACTTACTTGCCTCTAGTTGCCTCCTCCTGACCAATGGTAAATGCTTATATGCAGTCATCCCAACTCAAGTTTAGGTGATTTAAACTAAGCCACCTAAAACCTGAGCTGTTCCTGAAAATGCTTCTTTGCCCCCCATACTGATGGCTCCCTGATGGTCCCCTTTCAGCTCAAGTGTAGCTTATTTCCTATTATAAAATAGAAGTTTTGAATCATACTGATAGTTACCATCATAAATGCTATTCAAAAAGATAAAATAATTCATAATTGGGAACAGACTTTTTCCCCAAATGGTTACAGTTACTTAATCAGATATCAGTTAACTATCTCTGAAAAAGTGCTTCCTCTTTGACAGATAAAGGTAAAATAGCTACATAGGATTCTAGGTTTATTGTCTTTTAATCCAAAGTGAACATGTTCAGGAAAAAAAAATTGCATTTAGATAACCACTGCCCCTATAAAACAAACCAAGGATCAACAAATCCATTTAACAGAATCAGAGAAAATGAGGATTGGCAGGGACCTCAGAAGGTCATCCAATCCACCCCCCTGCTCAAAGCAAGACCATCCCCAACAAGATCATTCCAGCCAAAAAAAGCTTCCTAAACCAGTTATAAGAGATTATTCCAGACTGAAGGTCATGTACCCACACCCAAACTTGAACTCACAACCTTTGAATTTGTCTTTCTATTCTTTATTTCACACACACATGCATAAACACACACACACACACACAGATACACACACACACACATATTGCATGTGTGTGTAAAATATATATATGATCATTGGTAACATATTCTATGGGTTAATACTAATGGTAGTTCCATTTTATATTCATGCAATGCTAAGGAATGAACAACATATGAATGATCGTGCATCAAGCCTGCATAAAAGCAAAGTCCAAAAGTCACTGTGTAACAGAAGTTATAAGAAGCTTCCAGCCGACAAGCAGACTCTCCAGAAATGTAAAGACAAAGTAACAATTAAAAAGCAACATGAATAAGTCAAACCTATGCCAACCATTTATTTACAATGGGAAACCCAAGACCTAATTCAGGTGCACCTTTGTTAATACTTGCTTTGTTGATGCAACAACCAGAACAGAATTCAGTTCACTCTCCCTTCACTATACTGGCAGGACTAGCAGAAGTTATAAGCAGTAAAATTTATGGGCTACAGAAGAATTTAGAGTTCTGAAACTACATGGACACAGTTCATTTCAGTGATTTTTAAACACAAAGCACTTGTCTAATCATAACCAGCTTTCAGAAAGAGCTAATGACAGAAATCACATCTTGACAATGTATAGCATTCTATGCTACGAAAATGTGACTAAGCTAGTATCAATAGCCCGATAACACCATCCAAGTCACCTGTTGACCCCACCCTCCCTCCCTGCCTTCTCTCCCACAACCAAGCTTCTTTCTTATTAAAGAGGTGTTTGTCTTATAGGAAATTTTTTACATTTGTCCCCAGGAAGCAAAGAAACAATGAGTAATAAAAAAATAAACAGCTTTCAAGAGATTTCATGCATCAGAAAAAAAAACTCATGATAAATAAATTTTGTATATGATTGAGGTCTTATTGGCCAATTATAAAAGTATCTTCGAACAATACTGAGACAAACTGAAAAGAAAAATTATGCCTTCAGCAAAAATCTAGCATTAAGTCATTTTTTTATTATTATAAATAGTCTTTTATGCATAACATTCAACACTATAATAGCATGCACTGGCTTTCAGCACTGTAATTTTGCAAATTATAGTTTCTGAGTCCTAAAATATTTTGCAGTTATAACATTTCAGATGTGCTCTTCTTCAAATAGCCAAATCCCTTTGCTTTTTTCCCTCCTGAACATGGACTTTTTTTTATTTAGTTTTTTCTGTCCCCTTCTAAGGTTTTTTTTCTAGCTTCTCTGTTTGCTCATTTCAATCTCATATTTTAGGACTATCTAGGATATTAAAAATACATTACACACTATACAATTTGATAACTTTCCTGTTTGTGAAGTGGAATTCCAAGAAAATCCTTTAAATAGTTCCAAATATTTGTTGTTTCTTATCAGAAATATCAACTTCATCCAAATATATGTTTTAAAATTGTTATACATTCCTATTTCTCTTAAAAGAAGTTTCCAGTTCATCTTTGGACATGGTGAAACTATTCATTTCCAACTGGCCACACAATACACCCCACCACCCCACCAACGCAATTCTTTAAATTAATACCAATTTTGAATTTAAGCTTATTGAGCTCAATAAAGCTATATTTTAACCTCTGATCACTGTTGTGTGGGAAATGAGACAAAATGAAGCAGCACGTTTCCTTTTTTTTTTTCCTTGGCTCATTTTCCTGTCTTCAGAAACTATTTAGAAAATAATCAGGGTAAACTTCCTTTTCATCAACAGAATGATGTCAAATTGTAGCCTTGCAACAGGTGGAAGGAGGCTTCAGACACAGAAGGAAGAGGATGTATGGGTCAGTGTCAAGAAAGGAAGGAACAAGTGATGCGTTGGAAATGCTTTTCTTTGTAAATTAAACATTGACTTCCCTAATTAAAAAAAGCTGAAAAAAATCAAGCCAAAATAAATCGCTTTGAATAACAGACTTTTCTAGCATCTTGTTACTTTCTGTACTATTTGAAAGCAAGTACAGCAGAACAATTAAGACAGAAGAATATTAAGACAAAAAATTAAGAGAAGAATATGCTAAAATGCATCAAGAATTTACAGTACTGTATGGCTAGAAACATACCATAAGTGATTGCTGGTTCTCACTGACAGCATGTAATATCACCTGGGTTATACCTGGCTTAGAGAAGTGGTGTGAAGTAGTGGTCCTAGACTGCAAAATACCAGAGAAGAATAAAGCAATCAGGATTTTTTTGTCTGTGGCTTTTAATGGTAGCCATTGCTTAGAGTATAATGTCATAGTAGAACTTCCAATAGTGTCATTATACAGAACCAATCTTTCGTCATTTATCAGTGTGTCTTGTTTTAATCATTAATAGTATATATAAAGAAATTATTGTTATTGGTACTTCCACAGCGTGATCATTTCACTTGGAAAGCACTGCAGTTTAATTGTAATACTGAAAAAAAATTAAGAAACTCACAGAAAGTGAGATAAAGAATATTTAGATTGACATAGCACTTAAAAAGTAACTGCAATAATCATAAAATCGATGCTGAAAACAATTTTTTTTAAAAGAAAATGCTGTACAAGCGAGAATTTTTCAGCTAGACTTTTTAATATTATTCTAATAGCAATGTTTTAATTTTAAAAAATTTACTCTCAAGAGTAAAAATAAGCTTGGTGGCTCAGTTGTGATTATTTTTTTGTTTTATGCCTAAAGGACACAACTGCCTCAAGCTGATACTTGCATTCCTTTACACATTTCCTTCTCTTCTACTCTCTCCCCTCCTATCTCTACCCATTGTCTTCCAATTTTCATAGACTTCTTGTTTACTTTAGCTTCTTTCTACATTGGAAAACATATAACAGCAGCAATGTCTACCAATGCCTGAAGAAAGGCGTTGGTGCCTGAAAACTTGCAAAGAACTTTTTTCCCCCACTATTTATCTGGTCAAATAAAACATACCACATCTACCCAAAGCACATTGCCTGCCTAAAGGACATTGAGCATTTCTGCCTTTTCATGGTATCTTCATCTGAATGCATTTTTGTGTTAGGCTAACAAGAGTTTATATTAAGACTAAACAGACCCTTTTTTAATTTACTGTATTATATTTTCTGGACTGAATATTTTGCTGATGCTTGGGTTTTTTTTCTTTCTGATGCTTGCTGAGATTATTAGGGCAATGTACAGGAAAGTAAATTTTTCCTTTCTCATGACAGATATCTGCAATATAAGCTTGTTGCAATTCAGTTCTCTCACATTGACTATCACTACATTTTTATTTAAATATAGAAACTAGTTGCCTGAAGAAAGGAAATAGTGCTAGCCAATGGGAATACTGTTACCTTCTCCTCCTGCACCATATCATGGCCTGTAACCTATCAAGTATCCATGAACTACAAAGAGAAATCAAAACACTCGTAGTCTCCCCAAAAGATTTTCTGCCACTGAAAAGATGTCTTAAACACACACACACACACACACACACACACACACACACAAATACTATCATCCAATTCTCTATAAAGATATTTCTAATCTACATATTTCTTAGATAATTTTGATCATCACTACTCACCTGGTAGTACAGACATAATGGGCTATTTTCTCAGGGAAAAAAATGAAAGTCTTGTGTGGATTTTGATGTACAAAAATTTGCACGAATATTTGTTTTGTACGATAAGCTTTTGCAAATACTATAGAATACCACATATCTTTGGAGTTGCTGCTACATTTAATCCTAGGCAGAATTGTTATTAATATAACTTTCCTTGCAAATTCACCAATACATGATTCTAATTTAAGTCTATATTTTTCCTGCATAATACAGACAGTTTGAAGTGATGAAACCTTCCCACAATGTTAACAAAATGGTGCATCTTTATTGGTTTGAGTAAAAACCCAAGTCATCCCACCTTTTGCATGCATAAAACAATGTTATCAATGCAGGAGTTCCACATATTTCCAAGTTCACAGGTCTGGAAACATTATATCAGCAACAAAATTTACACTAAGACATACAGGGGTTCCTGACATTCAGATTTAAATATCTATTTCTAGGTCCCTAGCTTCATTAAAAACAAAACAAAAAACCCTTCTGTTATATACTAGAACATAGAACAGCTTTTTAAAAAAAATTGGTTTTAGGACATCAAAATCAGCATTCCTTCTAAGGTGTGCAGTGTGCATGGTCACGCAAGCGTGCCTGGCAATGTGACACGAGCACACCTGTGTAGCCATGCAACACAGAGGAAACACTGATCAAAAGATAAGAGCATTACTTTGAGATGAAGAAAGACCATTCAGTAGAAAGTAAAAACAATGAGTGGCAGTGTACTATCTCTATTGAAGATGAAATATATTATACCAAATTTACAGAGAAAGGAGAAAGATAGAAAGGGATAGGAAAGCAGGCTGCAGATGCAGTGCCCTTCAGCTATGGAGGTAACTCCAATATTAACTAAGAAAGCTGTCAAATAATTAGTTATGCAAAATTTAGCAATAATATTATTAAGATGTGGTAGAGCTGCAGGTAGCATTTCTGTTCCTTTAAAACACCACAAAGACTCGTTGATAACATAAGGGTGTGACAAGTTCAGGTCACAACAAAATGAGCCTATTGCTGAATTTTGGAGACAAACCTGACCACTTCAGTGACTGACCAAGAGAGCTGAACCCAAAACAAGACCATAAAAAAACATTAGTATAGTACGAGAGGGTATAATCAGCAAGGCTGAAGCCATTTCAGCATTTACTATGTAAGATAGTACTGCTGTGCATGGTTTCATTCTGTTGTGAAGGTATACTAAATCCACAGTTGATGCTATATTGATCTGAGGAAGTATTTCTTTATTGTTACTTTTGGAAAGTAGCAGTTCACAGACAGGAAAGTTACAGATGTTCTTAAGAAGATGGAAAAGAATAAGATACAGATCTTAGGCTCAGCAGAAAGTAGATGGAGTGGACAAGATGATCTTAGTCCTAACAATTCTTACCACTTCTTATTGCAAGACATAATAGAGTTTTAGCATAAACACTGATCAGCAGAAAAAAAATAGGTAATTTTTAGGATACAAAGCTATAATAAAATGTACTCTAAGATGGAAAAGCACCCAGCAAGTAGCAGTTTGCTCCAACTTGGTACAGTGGCAGAGGCCGAAGAGAATAAACGAATCTTTAAAGTAGCTATCTATTGTACAAAACAAGAAACAGATCCCCCCACAGAGACTTTATATGCATTTTTAGTGATTACAATACAAAGGTTGCTAGGAATAGCTACTGTGGATCTATCAGTGCACTAAAATTCCATTACTGGTGCAAAAGCCACTCTTGTAAGGCTTACATGATTTAAAAGGAAGAAGTGAGCCCAGAGGCTGTTGCATAACAATCTATGGTATATGATAATATAGTCATCTAAGAGCACCATTAAGCAAAATAATTTGGTATCAAGAAAGTTTTACACTACTAAATGTTAAGAAAACAAAGATACGCATAACCAAAAAAAGACATCACTTATGAGGAAGCAGCTGAAGAGATAACATATTCTGAACACTGAGGATGCTTAACATTAAGGTAATCCAAAATAAGACATCAAATGGAGATCACTTACTATACATAAAGCTCTGAAAAACAAAACACAATTTGGAAACACTCGTGCTGCTTCCATGAATTTTAAGGTGCAACTTCTGAGGTAATAGTTTTGATTAGGACATCAACCTGAGTTCTTGGCACTGAAGACAAATGAAGAGTGGAAGAAAAAAAAATTGAGATGCTGCCATCTTACCTTACATAAAATGAAAAAATTATAGCAAAATGGGAGTCCTTAGAGATGGTTTTCTTCTCTCTACTTGACAGACAGCAAGTCAAGAGTTAGATGACCTTGCGTAGACTGGATAAAAAACAGCAACAGTAAATGTGCACTGATACAGCGGTCCAACATTGGATCAGTATTGACATAAAGAAAATTGGTTGTAGCAGAAATCGGTCCAATACAGCTAATAATTTGGCCGATAAGTGCCCCTACGTGCATGCAGCCACAGTGCAGCACACAGACAGGAAGGAGCACAGCACAGCTAGATAGAGAGCAGCATGCAACTGCTAAGTCCATTGTTTTGGACAGGGAGAGGAGAAGGAAAGGGCATGGTGGGGCAGATTATTGCCCCCTGCAGTGAGGGACAGAGGGGGCAGGGACAGGCGCTGCCCCGCCAGGGTATGGAGGGGTGCAGGATGGAGTCGCAACTCATTGGGCTGTGTGCCCCCCAGATCTGCACAAGGCAGAGCGGGAGGCTGGGGCAGGCTGGAGCTGGGAGCTGAGCTGGACTTTTCTTGGTGGGAGCCAGACTCGGGGCGGGAGCTATGAAGTGCACCCCAAATTTTGCTGTAGCACACCCATAGCCCCACTACCTGTGCTACTGTCACATGCCCAGCACAGTCCTGACTCAACACCCTGCCTCCACTCATGTGCTGGGAAGAGCCAGGGCTGAATTGAGGGCACAGCACCAGCACTGGGAGCTGGACTACCAGAGAGTGTCTACAAAATTTGGGGTAGATGCAGCCCTCTCTGTAGCCCCCACCCTGAGCCCAGCCCCTGCCAAGAAGAGCCCGGAGCAGCCCCAACTCCAGACCATAGCTGCAGCCTACCCATCCCACCCTGTCCTGTGCAAATCTGGGAGGGGGGCATATGCACAACCCTCCCCACCCCACCCCCCGCATGCCATCCCAGGGTGCATGCAGCAGCGGGAATCTCCCACCCAATGAGCTGTGGATCTGTCCCATGCCCTACCCCACTCCACCCCAGCTGGGCAATGCCTGCGTTCGCCCTTCCCTCCCTCCACACAGGTGGCATTGATCTACCTCCCACATAACCCCTTCCCTCCCTGCTCCCCATCTACTACAACAGACTTATCAGCTGCACACAGCTATATCAGAAATCAAATCAGTATCAGCCAATATGTCTCCTTAAAAATTGCTTATTGGTATCGGCCTTTATCAATGCACCCCTAATCAAGAGCTATAGCCAAGGATTTCTTAGGATGGTTATCATTATCTTTTATTTGATTAACTGTGTAGCTGGGATACAGTTAGCAAGCTTTAGAATGCAAGATTTTTCCTCAAGTCACCCCACCAATGAATCATGCCTATGATGTCCTTTTCCACTACCTTCTTTACCTACCTGATTGTTGCTTTTGAAAGAGCTTTACTATTTGTGCTTGCAGATCTGTAAGTAGCACTTAAGAATCTCCAGTGTGCTTTCAGACTTTGTCAGCAACCACAGAAGTTCTTTGGAAACAGCATTATTAATTAGTTTTGCAAAGGACAGAGGGGCAAATATTGCAAATACAGGCATCATAAAAGACAACTGAAAATAAGTCAGATTCCTGTTTCAGTCCTTGGAAGAGGATGAAATAAGTGGTTTCCTGACTTGTGTAGTTTGCTATGTAGTGGGAGATGAGGAAAAGAAGGAAACAGTTATGTTTGGCTAAAGGCAAAAAAGGAGGATCTCCCAATATAACATTTGTGTGTGCCCTGGACCAAACATATGTGTTGATGAACTGTTAAACAGTTTACTATTTAACAGTTCATCAAGATTGACTGTGACAAAGCCTGTGGGTAGGGGCATGGGATAAAAATTACTCATCTGCACCGCCTTGCTCCTGTGATTTATATTAAAACAAAAATAGGCTCAAATAAATGTCACATAAATAACTGCTCTAAAAAAATTCTGGAGGGTCATCACATTTTGATTTGTACCTCTTTTTCTTTTAATGAAGTAATACTAACATGATTTAAATAACAACAGTAACAAAAGCTTCATGAATCAGTTCCAGTTTTGTGGCTCTGAGAAGATGAACAGCAAGCTTCAGATCATTTTGTGAATCAAGAAAAAAAAAAATCTGTTAATACAAAATGAGCTAAAACAGGTGTGTCAAAGATATGGCCTGTGAAGCCCTGTCATCTAGCCTACAGTCTTGTCTGTAGTTCATGGACTGGCCCCACATGCTATGCACACTACACTGAGCCCATCTGGCACAACCTGAACTTGCGGCCGGTCTGGCATGAGTGCAGCAGACAGCACGCATGCAGGGCCAGGGCCAAGCTGTGCTGCACATAACACATACATCTGGTCCAGGACATGCACTAGCTTCAAAGCAAGGACCTTTTCTGTCGGCCCAATTCAGTAAACAGCCTATGGGGCTGGATGTGTTTGATGCTCCTGAGCACAAGCTAATGTGCTCTTTGTTTACTTTAGAGACAGCAATATTTTAGAATACATCATAAAGAGGAAAAGAAAGAAAAGCAGGCATCTACAGGTACCAAAAACCTGTGGATTACAAATACAACGAAGTCCCCCATGCTGCATTTTAACAACAGCTGGCAGAGAGGGAGAGGTGATGGGCAGAGAGAGAGAGAGAGGGAAGGCACAGGGCATGGGGTGGGGGGGGGGGGTGATGTTGCATGCAGCTAGACATGGATCGGCAGCAGCGCGGGGCACTGGGTGTTGGCGGCTGCCGCTGCATACAAGCTCCCCAACCCCTTTTTCCTGGGAGCTGCTGGCATTGTGGGATGGAGCAGCTGGGGGTGAGGGGTGTATGGGGCTTCACTAGGAGAGGTGGGGGAGGGGGCCAAGGGGCCAGACATGGAGAGTGGGGGGTACATGGGGCTACTCCAGTGGATGCACAGGCCCATTGGAGAGAAGCAGCATTGCAGGGCATTGGGTGGAAGCACTCCGTCTCTGCTTCCCTCCCCTCCTGGCCCCAAATGACAAGCAAATTGCTAGTACAACAGAAAGGAGGAAAAAGGGAAGGAAGGGAGAGAGGGAAGGGATGGCAGTGTTGGGAAAAGCAAACAAGTAATAAACCATAGGACCATGGGTTTAGACCAGTGGTTCCCAAACTCTGACAAATTGCACACTACCAATGTACAATGGCACAGCCTTAAGTAGCACCAGCAAATTTTTAAGTTCAACCTAAAGTACTACCAGCAGATTTTTGTCATATAAAGTAATTATAATAAATCTGCTAACATGTACCACTAACAGGTTGTCTGCGTGCCACTGGTGGTACCTGTACCACAGATTGGGAACCGCTGGTTTAGACTATACTTAACAAAATTCAGCCTGGGGATGACTTCTTATTCCACAATTTTATCTTCAAGTCTGTTTTTAAGTTCTGTTGTCTAAGAACAGCTACCCTGAGTGCAGAGATGGAAAGTCCGGGGAATTTACAGTATTCTGCCACAGCCTTTTGTGTGTTTTTAGAACTGATGTCAAATCAGCATTCATTCAATCTTATATGGATGTAGACAGCAGAGGGGCACAGTAGACCAGGTGATGGAGTATGTGATGGTAGTTGCAGGTAAATAAACTTCAGATGTTATAATCAGTGTTATTCGGTCTAGCAATAAGGTAGTCTGTGTTGACAAGAAGCACACTTAACATGTGGTCCACTGCTAAGCCCAGCATCTCAGTGAAATTGGGAGTTATGTAGCCTGACGCTTGAAACACTATGTTCTTTTCCACATTTGTAAGCACCCAAACACAAATAAAAAACACAAGCACTTTACCTTTCAACTCAGTGCACCCCCTACACCAAGCGCAGTACATGTGTAGATAAGGAACTGCGTCAGTTTGACCCAGCTTGCTCACTGAAGCACATGAGCTATACAGCTGTTGGGGAGCCAAGTTAAAACATATGCATTTGCTCTTCCAGGGAAGCGCTGTTTCCACACACCCCCACCCTGACATCGGTCAGCGCCCGATTTGAGGCTGCAGGACCATCTGCAAGCACAGTTTGTTTACCATGGCTACCTTGAGATAGCTGTCCTTTTAAGAACAAAAGGAGTGCCATCCACGGTCAGAACAATGGTCCATCTAGCCCAGTACCCTGTCTCCAACAGTGGCAGGACTGAATGCTATATAGGAAGAGTATTGAGCCTAGGGACAGCCATTGCACACAAAACAGTTTAAGTGATCAGAAACAAGTTTAACTCTGTAATGGAACAGAGGTTCAGTGCACATAAACCAGTCTCAAAATGGCACTCCTCTCCCCTGGCTCCTAGCCTGAGCCACAGCAGGCATGGGCCTGCATTTCTGAAATGAAAAGGGAATGTCTATCCACCTCCAAATCAGTTCTAGTTTTGCAGGTTAATCTAACCTGCAAACATTGAATCAATTCAGGCTCAGGCTTTTTGAACATCTGTCCCTAGCCCTTAAGATCTATCCCTTAATTCAATATCCTCCCTGGCATCCACCATTACAGATGTACAGTTTCCGTAAGAAACATCTCCAACCATACTGTTCAAAAGCTATTAACAGAGCTATCATTCATTAATTTATTCAAGAGGGTTTGGAAGTCATTAATGATGTGTCCAAGGTGTTCAAGCTGGAACAAGTGACAACCAGAAGGATTCTGTTATCCTTGTCTTGGGGTGGGCATTGTAGCTGGCCAGAGCAGGGTTTAAATCTGGCTCTGTTTATTTGAATAGTTAGTTTTTTTGACTGAATTATAATTGTAGGAAGCCCTGCTCCAGGTCCTTAAAGGTGTGCATTCCAATCAGTGGGATCAGAGTTGAAAGCCTGGGTTTGGGTGTAGACAATTGATCTAGTGGTGTGTATAGGATGGAAGATGTTGTTATAAAGGTAAGCTGTGGTGGTCAGTGAGTTTCCAATATAATGTGGTTGCAATGCGGCTAAGGGAGCTTTGAGGTCTACATAATTAGAACATAAGTCCAAGACTGAAAACTGGATTCAATTCCTTGCTCAGCCACAGACTTCTTGTGCAACTTGGTGCCAGATCTTTAATGATATTCATGAATTTAAGTCCTGTTGAAACCAACCCTATTCACCAAACTCCAAGAGAGTTAGGAGCGTAAGCAACTTTAAAAGTCTACGCCCCAGTTCCTCAATTCTTAGCATATACAAATGTACCACTGGTGTACTTTATGAAGCACCTTTTTAACATACAACTGAATTCAGCAAACTGTTTTTTCCTATTTGTGAGACTGAAAAGTTCTTGATCAAAAAGAACAAAAACTTTTTACAGAACTTGAAAAGAAAAAACTAAACTGCACCGTAGAAACTGTTTGATTCAGGTCTCAGTATTAAATTGTGAAAGCAAGGTGTCTGTCTTGCAAAAAAGAAATTGTTTTATTATTCTGTTCTCCTACTTTTCTCTTATGATTTATGGAATGGCAACAAGACTACTGAGTATTCAGTTTATCTTAGCGGAGATTAAGACACTCCACAGCCTATAGAATCTGGGCAGCCCATGTTTGCCATTAGGAAAAAAAAAGGGGGGAAAAAAATCTATTCTAGCATTCATTAATAAGGAAATGTGATAGTCACTGAAAGGCAAGTCTTAGTAACAACTATTTTTAAGAATCACTTTTCATAGCAAAACAAGATTTTCCAGCATTGTTTAAAGACACTTCTTTAAATGGAAATGCAGACAGCATTAGCAAGGAGCAAATCCTACTACTATTGAAGCCCCTCAGATTTTGATACTTACTTCAGGCTAAATACTGTTGCAGTGTGAATAAACAACAACAAATGCAATAAACTAGTGAACAACTCACTGTTCAAAAATATCAATTACTCCTTGTAACTAGCCCAGTCCTTTGAGCTAATAAACCCTTGAAAGGTGTAGAGTGCCTTCAAATCCCATTTTATTCAGTAGTTATTGGGTGGTATCTGGCTGTATCAATCACAGTAGGTAACAGACCTCAGGACTATACTCAAATACAACTGAAGGTAATTGGTTGGGGGCATCCAGATACATACTGCTCTCCAGGAATTATAGGAAATTAAAATTATAGCATTATAGCAATATTCTCTAGTTCTGGTCTTTAATAATAAAGGTTTTTATCTGGCTTCCCCAGTTCTATTCAAACTGTTGTCCTAATCTTAGTGTCTTTACTTACAAAATATAACCAAGAGCCTCTCCTCTTGCTAAGCCACTAACATTTTCAATGGTAAACGGTATTAGATGTTATACTAAGGCTTGTTTAAACACCCACCAAGATGCTTCAGATAAGCTGCATTTTCCATACAGTACATAACAGCCTCTAATATTACAGCAGGTGGAAGAAAGCTAAAAACTAACTTTTCAATGTCATCAAAATTAATACGCACTCAAATCAACACAGAGAGCATTCAAAGAGACCTTTACTGCCAATTTGCATTTGTAAGCAGAAGCTTGTAAAGCAGAAGCTATGGGCATCAGTTCTCTTCACTTCACACAAAACAAGGTTTTTTGAATAATCAGCTAAAACTATTTCTGCAAATATTCTGCAAGATCCTCTTATTTACATGAGAATGCTATGGCTTTTCTTTTAATTCTGTTTCAAGGTTTCTTCCCTCTCCCTAGCCATGAAAATATTGTTAATAATGTGGCAATTCATCCTGCTCCCCTCCCCCCCAGGATAAATATTAAACTCACTTAGGTCTGGTTGATACAACACCTACAGCTTCTCTGAAGGTCTTTTACCCAAGCAGTTTTAAATAAATGGAACAAATTCTGGCCTTCGAGAGATATATGGTGCTGTTCTGAATCAATACATCAGCAGCTCTTTTCCTATCTTACCCTATAAAGTACCATCTATAACAAATGACCCACCCAAATGCAATTTCTGCCCCAAGGATTCAGAATTATTTTCAAAGAATGTGGGAGGATTTGCATGGAAGAAACGTGCCCCATTGATAGCTTTCAACAGAAACAAATGTGAGACCAAATTGTATAGTGACAGCCAGTGAACAGGAGGACACAAAGGGCTTGTGGACAGCACACATGTCCAGAGAGCCTGTAATCACAGAACAAATGAGGGGCTGTGCCCTGCCCCTCACACAAGCTCAAGCTGTTAAGCTTCCACTGAACCCAAGTCATATGTGCTCAATTACTTCCCTTCAATATGAGCTGCGGACAAGCAAAGAGCTGCAATTGTGCCTTCCTCCTAAAACCAGAAAACCATAAGGAAGATAGAAGGCCAAAAAAAAAAAAAGTTTAAACCTTAAACTGAGGATAAATACAGGGGAGACAGATTCTTATCCCAATGAAGGAAGCACAGGACTAAAAAGCTCTTTCAAGTCCTATACACTGTGAATAAGCCTGTTACAAAGCATACTGTGCGCCATGCTAATCAGTTGAGCAGTTACCACTCGTTTGTTTTAGTTCTGCTTTCCTGTGCCCAGGGGAATTTGTGAGCCTTTTGTTAGGATCCCACCATATTGCAAGGAAAATCTGTAGTGTTCTGACAGAGTACATCCCTGTCCTCGATGCTACTGCTGAAACTGCTGCTGTCTGAGATGGTTTAAGTCTGGAGGTCATGTAAGTGCTTCTAAAGAAGTAATGGGCCTTGGAATGCACCAGACTTCAAACACAACATTTTCCAGATGCATTTAAATCCCTCCTTTTACCAAGCCTCCCTCTCTTCACTTTAAATTCACAAGTTGAGTACAGCACTGTACCCTCATCATACTTTATGGAAGGATGTCTAAATATTCACAGCAGAAAGGACAGATTGGTTTGCTTCCTTTAGAGTAAGAACCCTCATTAAAAAGAGAAGGGGAAATAACTGAATCTCTTTACATTTCTGAAAGCCCCCTGCGCTGATACGTGTTTAATTTCTTTACAAGCTAAAAAAGAAAACCTTTTATATGAAGACTGCTCTCTTTTAAAATATTTTAAAAATTCATTTACCGGGCTATTGTCATATGAGAGTGAAACACAGACAACATTCGAATCACCTGAAATCCTTGGAATGTTACCATCAGCCATGTCTTTGGAAAATCCTCCCCATCAACTGGAACACAGAAGAATGGGTGCCAGTGTATTGGCTCAAGCAAACACCACCAGGATTGCAGCCATGTTTATATGGCACCAGCTCCATTGGACAGCATGTGGCTAGATGATGCCTGACAACCAGCTCTCAAAATAGGTCCTATACTTCCAACTTCCTAATGGCAGCTGCTTTAGAAGTGGGTACAAAAGAGAGATTCAAGAGCACCTTGAAGACCAAGCTAAAGAAATGCAACATTAACATCAATACCTGTAAGACTCGAAGACTAAATCATCCCCAATGGCACCATGAAGAACAACAAGGCATCAACCATTTCCAGCAAATACCTCACTAGGAAGACAAATAAGTGAGCAAGACAGAGGGAAAGAGCTATGGCCCAGTATCACCAGGATCCGCCCCTCCTTCTGAAACAGTATGCCTTTTCTGCAATCAAACATGCAGACTCGATTGGCCTCTTCAGTCATCTTTGGACTCACCAGTGACTCCCTTTCTCATATCAAGGGATTGCCAATGATGATTTTTAAAACACTGGCAGCACAATATTGCCTTCACCCAATTCACCTGGCCCCAAGGGAAAAGCAGCAAAATACTGCTCAGACCTAGACTAGATATGGTAGTATTTAAAACATTTATTTTTATATTCCACAGCAGCATTATGCGGTGCTCAGATACCTCAGTGACAACTGCCATAAAAACAGCTGAACAGAAATTAATTTTCATAGGCAGACTACAATTTGGGATCATATACTGGCTTAGGGTAAAAAACAGCAACTGTTTAAAACTTGCTAACAACTACCAGAACCTCTCATTTCTTTCTGAAGCTACCACAATACTGACATTTGATCAAAAACTGCAGTTCTCAGATTATTTTTAAACTATCTTTGTAAGCCACATGGGCACTTTTGCATTTAAATTCCATTTCCCCAACTCTTTGCATATTTGGAGAAGATATATTAAGACACATGCAGCGTGCTCTAGAAAATCTGTTGTCTAACATAGAGCTATCCAACTTCTGAGCGGCCAGGGGCCACATATCACACCAGTTGCAGGCCCTGGGCCACAAACAGCAGGGGCTGCATGACACATGTGCTCCTCAAAGTCTCCGCCATGCAGCTGGTCATCTCTTGCTCCCACCATGTTAGCAGCGCAAGCCTCCTTCCCCCCTCACCCAACTGTGCTGCCCTGCCCCAGAGATCCCAGGCACTACAGCAACAGGTGCAAAGAGGTAAGTTGCGGCCTATGAGTTACTAGCTGGACAGTGCTGGTGTAACAGATGAAACCTGAATCATGAGATCCAAATTTCTAAATGTCTGTGACACTGACTTGCCATAAAAACCTCAAGCAACAAATCTTATCTCCCTACCATTCCTTGCTCTATTTAGACAGAAAATCCTTTCCACAAGGGAACTTTCTCCCCACTTATGCTTGAGGAGGGTACCATACAGTGCAGACTGAATTCAGTTAAAATCAACCATGCAACTTCTGTACCAGGTTAAGTCACTGAAAAAAACAATTAGAATACATTTAAGACAGCACAGGAATGAGAAATTATCATTTCTAACTAAAAACTAGTCCAAATTTGCATTCTCCATTGTGAAATGGGACTTTCTGCTCTATAATGTAGAACAAGAGGAAAAATTCAAATCAAGATTTACAAGTGGCATGAGATCCAGCATCTCTGTCTGATGTCTGTCTGTACATGCATAAAGGCATTGCCAGATGAAATGCAATACTTCACCTGCTGACCAGTTTAATGAACTTCTCTTCATACTTCAAGTCAATACAATCTGACAGCAAATCTTACTGCTCAAGCAGCAGCAACCCAACAGAGTAGTATCATTCTGATTATCCTACTGCACCCACCACACTCATGATGGCCTCCCCAAGATTATAACAATTCTGCAAAAGAAATGGCATCAGGTACATGTATCCCAAAAAATCAATCTATGGAGAAAATCAAACTGGATGTTCAGCTCTCCAGAAATCTTCTCTGAGAATTATTATTAACTGTGTAACAAACCAACAGAGACCTTTCTAAAAACTAAAATCTTCCATATTGGTAAGAAATTTAAGAGAAGTCTTTATTATATGAATACATAAATTGGCTATACTTAACAGTTGTTTTCTGTTCTTTCAGTATTCCTATTTCTTTCAGATCTCTCCAAAAAGAATGAAGTTACATTGCTATAAACAAACATAATTCATGAGACTGTTATATATATGTATACATACATACATACATACGTGTGTGTGTGTGTGTGTGTGTGTGTGTGTGTGTGTGTCTCCACACATCCTAAATACATATCACTGAAGCAAAGGTTTATTCTTAACCAAGTAGCTGCACAATTTTATGGCAGACAATACATCCTCTCCCTATATTTTGTTCCACCTCATCATATCTATTTTAGACCTAGGCTGTAATCTTTCAAAGACAAGGCCTAAGCTTCTTCCTATGAACTATAAAACATCGTGCTTCCTGCACATTTCAGGATTCTATTTACAAACTGTAACTTTCAATTCCTAAGGATAAACTAGTGGGACATGAGGATATGTCAATACTCAGTATATTCACATAGTTTATGATAGACTTCAGTTAGCCTAAGTACACATGCTCTAAAAGGCCCTGACAGAAGTGTTATAGCTATTGCACTTTACTTAAAGAGCTACAAGTTAGGGCATGAGTGAACTGAAAAGATGTTCCTTGTTTAGTAAAGGGGGCTCAGAGCCTGGCCACAATGGCAGCTGGGGGTGCCTCCCAGGAGGCTGCCCAAGTAGCCTGTCACCCTCAACCAGCTGGCAACTATAAACACAGCATCTGGGGAGAGAGAAGAGACACCAACCTCCTTCTCTGCAGCTTCCCCCCACTTGGGCTCTGCCACAGCGTAGCACAACAGGGGTATCTATGTGCAGAGAGACCCAAACCCTTTCCCCACAGCCCTCTCCCCCATGTAGTGGTATACTGCTGCCTGGCCCAAGCTGCTGCAGGGAAAGAGACCCAGAGCCCTTCCCTCACAGCCTTTCCTCTGGGGCCAGAACGGCTGCTGGAACAGAAACTCCCCTTCCCCGCTACCCCTAAACAAGTCTGCAAGCCAGGCTGGGATCAGTGACTGTCACTGACTCAGGGAAGGTGGTGGGGCCAATTCAGTGCTCAGGCAGGCAGGTGCTCAGGCTGCACTCTATCCAAAGCTGGACTGCAGCCCAGCACAATGCCACCTGGGATGACAGCAATCATGCTGTAAGTTAACCCTCCATGGGATCTGGCACAGATGTTTGATGAAGTGCTCTAACAGAAAGTGCTTTAGGTTGGTACATATTCAGTGAGAGTTAACTTGGCATTCAATCTGCCATTTTCAAGAGATCTAAGGGCTGTGAATGTCTGCTCAGTAATGGCTTTACAGCACTTTTTGCCTGCATAATGTGCAATACATGTAAGTTCTGTACCTAGCCACCATGATTGCCTACGACTTCTGAAAAACAAATATGATAGATACAGCAGGTTATGGAAAATCTGATTTGCATTAAGTCAGTATATAGTTGCAGCACACACTTGAAACTTCTGAAATAGCACCAATAATTGCAACAACACAAATATTCTTTATATAGTTCTCTAAATAATCACATCTGGAAAACATGTCCTTTCCAAAAACCACAGGCAACCGTTACTTTTCATCAATATCAGCTCTGGAACTTACTATGATTACAACCAACATACAAAATGATTCTCTCTTATACAGAAAGCTTGCTAATAATTTATAATCTGGATAAAAGGAGAAAGCGCGATTATGATGGTACATTTGAGTTTCTGGAGTCCAGGTAAAATAGGAGAATAAGGTTCAATATCACAATAATATACTAGTTTCTAAAATAAAGACTTGTAGAACTTTCATTGCATTTATTTAGCCTACACATAGCTGAGGCTTTTGATTCAAGATTAGTTTACATGCACTACATTTAAATTTCAGGTTCAATTTTGATTCTCTGTCAACTAGATGAATATATTTGCCTTGCAAATCAGGTATAGCCATGTTGATTTTCATCCCCCTGCCCCTTCTCTTCCCTAAAATAAAAGTAACACCCATGATACACATTTATGGGAAGATCTCTAGAAGCATCTTTCACTATCAGACAGCCACTACTTGATAAGTGATTTCTGCTTATGCTCTTTCTAACAGGGGAGGATAAAGTACACTTAAATATGAAAAATAACTGGATGCCAAGGACCATGAGGAAGAATCTACATGGAGATATAAAGCATTTTGATGAGTATTACATGGATAAAAAGAAGTACAGATATTACAAATGAAATACTACCTCTCTGAGCCATCAGAGGTATTTGAGAGAGCACAGAAAATAGTGGGTAAATCCTGTATCTGAGGCCGTTAAAATGTTTCAGTAACCACAAAGTAAGTACTGAAGTCCTATCATGGCCTGGAAGCTAGCAAAGAGATAGGAAGCAAAAGAGCATGAATACATGGCTAACCCGCAGCATGGAAAGAGGTTAATAATGGGTTGCCTCAGGGAACTGTGCTAGGACTTGTGCTGTTCAATGCATTTATTAACAGTCTGGAGGAGATGGAAAAAATGCTGATGGAAGATAATTATTTAGGTTATTCAAGACTAAGTAGGACTGTGTGAGACTCTTAAGGAACCTAGCAGAACTAAATGTAAAAGGTAAATATTTCTGCAAATAAAAGCTGTACACTAGAAAATATAAGCATCTCATTTACACAGGTGTCCTCTCAATTATACCTTTCCAACAAAAGGTTTGGGCACATTGTATGGTGCCACCATAGGACCCAATTCTTCTCCTCACTACAGCCCACTTAAAATCAGCAATAATTCTAATTCTGTCATTACCAATGGAGTAACTAAAAGAACCAGGCTTTCCAAAACAGTTGATACTAATGTAAGGAAAAAATATTATGCCAAAATAAAGGAAAAAAAAATTCTAAGCCACTGGCCACCTTCATACTAATATAGATTCATTTTTGGTCAGTTCTGGGAGGGATATAGTAACAAAAAGAGGATTAGAGAAGAGCAGTGAAAAACATTAGAGAAAAGGGATTAAAAGCATAAAGGATCTGAGAATTCAAAGTCAGAAATAAACTCATAGGTGGGCTAAGTCCTGCTGGATATTGAGACACATGTTTAGCAAGACTAAAGGAGAGTAGAAATACGATAAAATAATGATATCTGCAGTTACACGAGAGTCAGGAAAATTCTAAAGACTATCATTCCTTTAGCTTCAGCCCTTTAAATGAGCTAGTTGGATAAACCTCACGATTAGTTACTGAGGAAATAGGTAGGTATTATATAGAAGTATTCATGTCAGCCTCTAGACCATTCAGCATCTTTCTCTTTTGGAGCAACAACACTGGAATCAATTTCAAGTATGGAAAATCCTATATACACTGAGAACATAGGAAATAGAATTTAAAAATGGAGTATCAATTGTTAGTTTTTTGACCTCATGATAAGAAAATTCTATGTCCTTGTCAAAAATATCACTTGAGAGAATACTACAAACCAGGGGGAGGGGGATAAAATTGTTAAGTCATGTGTACAGGAACCCTTGTGCTACAGGGCTCTCTATCAGGCAAATAAGAGCTTAGCTCAACTTTTTTATTCCATTCCTTTTTAATATAATATGAATAAAGCCATTTGTAAGGTTAGGAAGTAAAGCAACATTCAGGAAGATATCAGTAAACCTTAATATGTTGAAGGAGGTAGGAAAGCTTGAAGCAAATATGTAATCCCCTGTTTAATAAGAAGGCAGCAGCAGTATGATTGAAAACACCTGAAGGGAACTCTTAAGGTCAGGACGTTTTCCTGTACTATAGACTTTCTTGTTGTTCACTTTATAACTAAAGCCACAGCCACAGAACAAGCCAAAATCCTCAGCCAAAAATCTTTTCTTTAAACTCTCTCTCTCTGTGACAAGTTTCCTGTTTAAAAGCAGGTTCAGGCTGATGGGATCACAAAAAGCTCAGCAGGAATTGTTCACAGAAAAGAGAAAGATTTCAAGCAAAAATATACTGGTACATACAACCACATGTTTAAGAACATATGTTCCTGACTTCAAGTCAACATATACACAGACTTTCTTTACAGCTTAGATCTGCTACTTGCTATACCTTCTGTATTATGAAGCAAAAGTCCAGCTTAAAAAATGCAAAATTCAAATCACACACTTTGTCCACACACTAGCAACTTTGTCTTACAACTGATCATCTAACAGGTTGACTAAAAGCAGTGGTTCTTAACCATTTCAGACTCAAGGTATCCCTTAGAAAATGCCAGATCTTAGGTTACATTTGTTTTTTACTACTAAAAATACACAAAAATCTTTCTGTTGTAAAGAATTCAGAAAGACCACACAGGTAAAACTGCTATTTCAAATATCTGGATTTATCTGGTGAATTACACACACATGCCTAACAATGCTAACACTAAGTGGCACCCTGTGACACCCTTGAAAGGATCTCAAGGCACCCAGACTAGCGCAACACCATGGTTGAGAATCACTGGTCCAAAGGCATTTCTCTCCCATTGATCACATGTTTACTTTGAGACGTAATCATCCTAAATAATCAAATAGCAGAACAAACTTTCAAACAAAAAACCCTTCCGTCTTTCTGAAAAAGTAGAACGGATAGTTATATTTGATTTGTAAAAACAGTTACCAAGCAAGGAAGTTTCCCTTCTGAACTGACTTGATCTTTCAGCCTGCATGTAATAAAACCCATACCCCCCCTAGGTAAAAAGGGACTGGACACAGATCTCTTCACTCACAACCTTCAGCTGCAAAAGCATCCACGTATCAAGGAATTTTGAGAAGGAATGCCAGGATATTTGGCTCCTGCATGCAGTATTTCCTTGACCAATAACATTTTCTCCACATAACAAATAAGCATGTAATGATTTAGGGCTTGAGTTCTCTAGAATGCCTACACTGATCTTCCAAATAAGTGAAGACTTGTGCATTTGACTTCTCCTTTTTTGTGCACTTCAAAGGAGAAGGAAAGTGACTTGGACAACTGTTTTTGTCAATGATGATGTAACCACCACCAGACACACAGCAGTCTCTCCGGTGGTCAACACAAAGAAAACGCCACAGAGAAAGTGAAAGTTGCTAGAATCCTAAACCCAGAGCTTCCAGAACTAAGATCTTATACCTGGACCTTCTTAGCTAAAGTATTTTACCACTCCATTCAGGATCACACCAACTACCATATCTGGGGTCAGGAAGGAAATTTAGCAGTGGTCAAATTGCTACAGACTGTAGGGTGTTTTGCCTTCCTCTAGCAAGAGGCATGGCCCTCTTCATTTGATCTCTTGAGCATATATTAACCCTGATAGCAGCAAGACATTAGCTGCTGTAGTCCCTCTGCTTTATCTACATCAGGTTAAGGTGTTAGGTCCTGTGGTTATGTCCAGGTTGACTATATAGTTTTCCTAATAGACTAGTCAATGTATTTGTATAAAACAGTTTGGATATATGGATGAACCTGCCTCTGGTGGCCGACTGGATTAGACGACCTTTGGACGTCCATCCCAGCCACTTTCCTATGATTCAATGATCTCTTTTTATGATAGAGACCCATTATGCAAAACGGTTCTGTACTTCTGGGGCCTATACTATAACTAGGGATCTACTTAATTCAGTTTTGTGGAAACTGCAAAATCTAGGATTGCTTGTGAAGTCTGTAAAATTGACCAAAGAAAAAAGAAAATAAAGTGCTGCCTCCCCAGGGGAGGGGGCAGTGCTGGCTGGTGAAGTGGCACAAATGGCAGCAGATAAGATGGCAATTGCCCTCTTGTCCCTCCTCCCCCCACCTCCCACCAGGGCCAATCAGCACCAAAGGGCAAAGCAGCACAAAGGGGATCCAACAATCAAGATGGCAGCTGCCCCCTCATCCCTTCTTCCCCCATGGATCTATTTGCCAATCAGGGCTAAGGGGCAGAGCCTCTCTGCCAATCAGTGCCAAGGGAAGGGCAGCCACAAAATCGGATCTGCTCATTGTGTACAGACTGTGAAAAACCCTTTGTCTTACGGTGATTTAGGTAGGTCCCTAACTATAATTGACTTATTTAATTCTCTCATTAATGTCTTTGGAATCAACAACTATGATTTTAAAATTAAAACAGTACATGGCCAAAGAAATAAAGACACCTACTTTGCCTTATTAATATATCAGTGTCACTGCCATATTTGAGTACTTGATAACCCCTTAACTTAATGGCTAAATACACACTAATACTGGAATCACTCTAAAGTTAAGGACATGGAGATGCTGCTGAAACAAAAAGATGTGTTGCACTGATCAGTTCAGGACCACTAGTGTGGTCTTTGGACAAGGTCCTGCTTTCAAGAAAACCAGCTGTAAACAGCACCCTAATTAGCATTACACAGGCCCAAGCCTGAACAGAAAAAGAAAAGTCAATAGACTGAAGAGGAGGCCAAGTTACCAAAAGTCTTAGGGAACAATGCCTAGGGCACCATGCAAAGCAGCAAGTCATCTCATCATCCATGTAAACAAACCTGACAAAAACAAAAAGCTCTGCACTGAAACCTCTATGCCTTTTCCCCTCCTCTCACTTTTAATTCTACCCCCTCTTTGAAAACATGATAATGACAGGGCAGGGTTTGGAAAAAAGAAAGAAAAGAAAAGAAAATCAGATGCATCTGATCTATGATCAGTAAGCTAACAAAATTTTGAGCACAGAAAATAAAGGCTGTGTCATGGACAGCCAGCAAAACGAAGACTCAACAAGCATAAGAGATTAAGGCAAGCAGCAGTATTCTCCCACAATATCCCTGCTTTTCCCACCATACAGAAACAGAGACATTCAACTAGAGGTGAATCAGGTTACTTCCCACCTCCTCCCCCCAACTCTCATAAAAATGGACACATTCTGTAACACAAACACTACGCATTACCAGAAAAGTTCTCTTAAAATACATACTCAAGTTCTGTTTATTCTTCCTACTGTGAACACTGAACTTTGAACACTGAACTTTATTCACCCATTTTTTCACAAAAAATTCCAACTGTTAAGAAAAGGGTAACCAGATTTCCCAATTACTGGTTGCTCTTGTGACTTCTGAAACATTAAATATTTCTTCTGAAAGCTTTGTATGGTCTTCTGAAATAGCCCGTGCGGTGTTTGTCCTCATCCTCCACTAATTTAAGCGGACCTGAAACCAACCTGCCCTAAGTTAAAGAAAACTGCATTTATCTGCAGCTTTTTCATATAGGAATGAAGCTGCCACCACTAAAATAGCTGTCATTTCCCATTCTATTGGAAGCAACGTAGTCATGCTGTCCTCAGTTAAAATGACCACTCATTCTACTGTATATAACCCAAGCAGGAAGTAGTAATAGGAAAACTGGAGTAAGCAGGAAGGAGGGCACAAGAGCAGACTGAGGTAGGGATAAAGGCATGGTTATGCTGGTGAGTGAGAATGGAGGGTAACTAAGACACTAGGAGATGAGACAATAGAACACAATTTAGTCGGGGAGAGAAATAATATAAGGGAGGGACCCTACCCCACTTCCACCCCCAAATAATTGCTATACCACTTTTGATCTTATCCTGTAATGTCAGCTGTTGTAAAATAGACTGGAATACTCCAAACCCAATCATACTTTACCTTTAAAATGACAGTATGTTGAGTCCAAATCATTCTGAACATTTTGATACGTTATAAAACTATCTGAACAAACTCATGATTATCAGTAAATTACATTCATGCAGTACTGTTCACCTTATCATTTCAATGTCCATTTAAAAAAAAAAAAAAAAAGAGAGGATGAAAGAGGACAAATGAACCCAAAATAATCTGGAATGTGTTTTTTTTAAAAAAATACCTGTAAGATTTTATTTAAAAAAATATATTTTTCATTTCACATATGTAAATTTCAGAGGTTATAATTAAAAGTTAATTCTAAAACTCTAGAAATTAATGTTAGCAATATGCTACATGTTCCAAAATAGTGTACAGGAATTTAATTATGCTATTCCGGCTAATTAGTAGTAACAGGTCAAGGCATCTTCAAATAATTTCTCCAGTTGTCTTAAAGCAATAAAAGTTAAAAATTTGGAACAACAAAATAAGAATCAGTTTCTTGGAGGGTCAAAACCTGAAGTCCCAATTCAGGCAAAGTCCCTTTGAAGGAAATAGAAGTTCCAACTATACACTGAATTATGCAAACATAATAAAAAATCATGCCAAAGCCAAACTTTGTGCCCAAAAGCTTGCAAAGAACAATTTTCCCAACTGTTTAGTTAGTCTAATAATTTAAAAGGTATCACATTAACCCAAAGAACCTGGCCTACCCATGTCCTAAGAACAATACCCCTGAAACTCAAATAGAGCAGTCTAGAATTCTGACTGTTACAAAAACCAAGAGTCATGGTAACAGATGTTCAGGAATAAAACCATGCAGGATAGCTCAACATGTTACAATAAATCAGGTCTTCCATATTTCTGCCTTATTCTCCTTCTAATATATTTATTTATAAACAAACCTGCCAAACAGAAAAAGGGCAAGGGAACCCTTTCCAAAGTAAACACCTGTGTGATATACTATCCCACATATTTCATAAAATTGTCTTCATGCACAATTGCATTAGGGTAAAAACTGGTACAGACGCAACATGTTTGCATGCAGCTGAATTTGATGACATGGGTCAAAGATTATATTGTATAATGTGATTACAAAAACAACACAGTGAAGCTTTCAGGAAGAGATTTCCCAGAAAGAAAAAGCAAAAATATTAATCTGATTCAACTTATTCCCTCAATGTTTATAGGGTTTGTTTGTTAATTAAAACTGAAAATACACAGGACTTTTATAACAAATTCATCCTAGCTCCCCTTTCTGTCATCCATAGTTAGAAATGTCACAACAGCTCAGACTTTGGAACACATTCTCATCTCCTGACAAGTACAAATTTAATATCACATAAAGAATTCTGCTAAGGCCCTAGAGGAGCAGTTCTGAATGGAAAGTGCAAAAAAAGATTTTTACTGGTAATTTATATGCAACATCATACTACTTTCCATTAGAGGGAAGAAAAGGGACTCATTCAGATGGATGCCTGTCTAGCCTCTCTTTCTCTGATCTGCATCACTAAAAATTAAGACGACAAAAACAAGAGAGATGCTTACTGTATTTCTTTGAAACTACAGAAAAGATTTCTCCTCTTGAATATTCAGACTGGAAAGTTAAATGTAGTTGAGAAGAAATAAAAACAAAGTTTGAATTTGATATAACATTACTCATGATAAACAAGCAGCAGTTTTAGTTGAATATTCAAGGCAGAGAGATTAAGAAACAGATGTTATAACAAGAGAAAATTACACATTCTGCTATTCGCTCAAGTCATTAGCAACTTTGCAAATGACAGTCCTGCACGAGTTCAAGAAAAGATACCTGATGTTTGAAAATCATTTGAAGAATGAAATGCTTAATTAAAAAGGAATTTCCCCTTTAAAATTATTGCTACAAACATGGATATAAATTGTGTAATACTAATGATGTAGTAGGATGAAATCAGAAACACTCAGAACAGGAATCAATTTAAGTCATTTAGAAAGCTGTAGACCTATTGCTTTTCAATCTAGCCACTAAAAAAATGACCTGTTACCTTCACACCAGCACTGTACAATAAAATTAACATGGTGACCCAGCAGTTTGCACTTGAAGTAGTTTATGGGTTAAAGCAAATAAAGATTCTTGCTCCCTTTAAATTTTGTTACGTGGTATTATATTTTTAGTATAAACTGGTAACTTAAGTGATACAGCCCCTAAAAAAAAAAGATTGGAGACTTGAATTGCCCTTTAAATGCTTAACAATCTTCCAGGAGATAAAGTAGACACAAAATTTTAATCCATGGCTTCATCTACTTGAGAAAGATTCCTTGAAAACCTGCTTCTTTAGGGAGTTGGAGCCAGTGGCTAAGCAAATGGCTTCATCTGCAAAAGAGGAACCAGACCACCATGATGGTGGTGGTTTTGGTGGCATATTGGAGGGAGAGGGAGAAAAGAAAAGAAAAGAAAAGAAAAGAAAAGAAAAGAAAAGAAAAGAAAAGTTGGTCCAAATTCAAAGCCCTCAAGTATGGGGTCTGAATTTCAGAAACATGCATCAGTGCAGCATCTCCCAGAAATCAGTGAGAATGGTCAGGACCCATCATCTGAAGGGAAGAGAAAGGGAAAGGGAGATAAACCATTGCATGCATTTAAGTAGCTAAGTTTATGAAACTAGTTTTGAATATTTTGACCTCCATGTACAAAAAATTGTAGGCCACATCAAAACATTTTCTCTAATGGCAGCCTGAATCTGAAAGGTTACTCCCACTGAATTCAGCATAGGAAAGCTCTGTGGTATTAAATCATAATTATTCCACACCTGTTTAGTTATGGGATTCCTGGCTTTTCAAAAGATTGCAATATATGGATTTATTCAATTCCTTTTCCTTCCTCCTTCCCAAACTAGACAGTATAATCGTGACCTGGCAGATCATGACTAGCTGGAATTTGATGCTATTCCCAGAACTGATCAATCAGGACCTAAAAGCTAGATGAATGCATTATGGCCCAACAGATTTGGAAGTGCAGGCTTCAATTTGTGTGGAGCTGGCAATGGTTTCCTTCCCTCCTATTGTTCAAGTCCATGGAGGATTCTTACAGATGCTGAAAGTTATACTACAGTGAAACCAAACCGTTAAAAGAGCAAAAACAGAATGTGATTGAATGAAGTTGCAAACCAGAATGATGACCATCTTTAATAAGAACTTTTTTTATTAAAGAAAGACAGGGGGACAAAGAGAGGAGTTAGCTTTAAATTTATTCTTAAAAAATTAGAATGCCAGCTTTGAGGATTTTTTCCATAAAAAGTTTCATGAATTAGGATACTAACCTTTCGAATAAGCTTTGCTTTGATTTTGGTAGTCAGCTATTGAACATTAGGTTATTAATTTATATAGCCTATTTTTCCCTCCAGACAATTTACTGACCTACCAATCCTGTTCCTTCTTTTAAAACATCCCAAGCCCCTAGAGCAAAATTCAGTATGTTTTTAACATAATTGTTTTAAATGGTCACTTACTGCAGGGATTGCTAGTCTCCAAGGGACAGAAAACCACATTTTTAATAAAGAAAATATACATCTGCTGTAGTTATTCCATTAGCAAATCGACAGTGGTGGTTGAGAAGGAAAGGGATTGAGAAATGGCATTTATAAAGTTGATTTGAATATTTGCTTTGCCAGGGAAATTTCTTTTTTTAGATACCCTTAGAATATACTCATTAGGACACTCATGTTTCCAGGGAGGTATATTGGGATTTAGCTATACAATGCATCTGTGAGAGTCTGACTTTGAATTTACAAGCACCACTTCAATAATCTCTGCTATTTCTTTCTCCCCTCATGTTCAGTGGAATGTGAATTTGGTTACTGTATTATTAAAATAACCAACATTACAGGACAGATCAAAGCACAGTGAAGGCAGGTACTGTGTCAGCATCAGAAAGCTTTGCCAATATGCTTTACTCCTGATCTACAATTGCCCTTCAGTTTCAGGTTTGAGCCTCTATGAAAGACAACCTGCCAATGCTGTGGTAATGTGGGATGTTACTCGGACATTGAAGAACGTCCTCTAGAAAACAGAATGAATCCCATGAACACAAATTTCACTTATGATCCTCACCAGAGCGCACATCTGATTTAAAAAAAAAACCCGAACAAAAATAAAAAACACTAAACAGGCAATATTTCAAAGTTAGAAATTGTATTTAAAGCAAGAATATCACTTATGTTTCTCCTTTTTATAATGAAACCAGGCAGATACTTGATTAGGAAGATCTAGAGGATTTCCCTATCCTTTTAAATAATACTCAAATGGCCTTTAGCCTGCAAATATACGAGAAGCTCAGCTGTGCTGCTTTACATTTTTAGAAAAGTCTATGTTTTTCTTTATAAAACCATCCATACAAAATAAGGCTTCTGAGTTAGCAGATAGTAATCCAGGCCTAGAAACCACATGCTTGTTGAGGTGAAAGATTTGTTCTGCCAGGGATCACTAAGGGGGTACAAGGGAGGGGAAGGCAGGGAAGAGGGGCAGGTTGATGAAGCTACTACTATATTATTTTCACAGCATTAAATGTATAGACTGGTATACTAAAGCAAACAGTATACCACAATTTGCACACCCTCCACCCTCACATGTTGCAGCCTCTTCTTTCAAATACTGATCCTGCTAAACACTTACACGTGTACTTACCTTGATGCTCCTGGGCTTAAAGTGCTTTGGTTCTCAGGGCCACAGCTGGAGGTTTGCAGTATATCAAGGCAAGGGCTCTTACTAGAGCAATGTGAAACTCAGTTGTTTTGCTTTGTGCATATTTACCACCACTTCCCATATTTTGCTTTGAGTTTCAGATTCCAGACTGCTTCAGACTGTTGCTTGGATTCCTCACAATTAGAAAAAGACCCCCTCCTTGCCCCCACACTGTTGCTTGGCTTCCTCCAGGTCAGCGATAAGCTCCTCCACTACCCCAGTTTGAACCTTTAGTTGAATATGGTAAAGAATAGAAACAATGGCTCCCTTCTTACCAAATCCCCACTTTAAGCTCAATAAATCTTCAAGGTGGCGACCATAACACTATCCAGGGAAGCACAGATGGTAAAGTCTCATGACTGCAAAAGACCTTTAAAAAAGAAAACCCTCACACAAAACCCCTAAATCAATGGACTTGAGGTTTTGATTCACACTTATTGCAGGAACCAGCCCTAAACAACACTAGTGGGTATACTCAGAAAAAGAACATAACCATGTTACCACCAACTTATGCAGCCACAAGAACTACCAAGCTTAACTCTCCAAATTTACAAATCAATCTCCCAAAATCACGGAATTGACTTAAAAAAAAAATCAGAACATTCTGAAAATATTATATGTGGGAGTCTTATTTCCTTTCCATTGTTTAAGCTTTTAGATTTACTTTTCCAGTTTTGTTCTACACAACTTTTTTTTTTTTAAATGAAAACTCAGATTCTCATATAATCTCATAACTCTATGAGATGGGGCTTAATAAAAAACTTAATATCACAAACTTCCCAATAAAATGTTGTATTGGCAATGCTGTAGCTATAGTATAAGGTAACTAAGCAGACTTAGAAACCAGAAAAATAATGTGAATGAGGAATCATAAAAGTCAGTGAAAAACTTATAAAGGTTTAAGTGTGGGAGACTGAGAAAAAGGAGTGGGGGGAGCAAGTTTACCACTTGATTACAAATTAAGCTCTTCTGGGTCAGACACAGAGGCTCACTCTTGCAGAACTGCTTGCAGGATTGGGAGCCCAATATGCTCAAATTACTCAGGAAAGAGGACCTAAAGTCTTTGTATTCAAATTATTAGTAAACTTCATGTCATCTAGAAAATGTAAAAGGAATATTTAATATGTTCCAACCTCTTCCAACCTTAGTGTCTGTTCAATTTCCCCTCAGTGTCTGAAAAGAGGAAAACAGAGAAATATAATTCAGTTAAAACTGACAACAGTCAAAGTAACAAGACAAGTCAAAGATAAATCTGTCCATACTCATGTTCAGGTGCTTCTTCAGCCCACACCTGTGAAGCGAGCTCTACACCTTTCTTCAGGCCGAATGGCTAAAGGAACAAGACTGCTTGTATGTAGCTATCAATGTTATTACTTCTAAAATTGCATAGATGCCTAGATCCTTTCTTGATGTCTATCACAGTAACAGCATTGATGCAAAGCGCCAAGATTCATTCTCTAGGGCAATTGGTTTGAATCAGTCTCTGGTTAAAGTTTAAACAAATCTGTTGGCCTCTACTCAGGCACTATAAAACAGTGTTCCACACCACAAAACCACCAAATATTCCTGCAAAATCTCCTAACATTCAAGACCCACCAGTATGAATCAAGGTGATGAGAATTGTTAAGCCAAAAACACTCTACTTTAAAAAAAAATGATGGAAGGGGGCATAAGATAAAGGCCATCAAAATTTATTTTGCACAAAGGCAACAATATTCTTGAGTTCATTAAAGGTATTACCCAATTGGCACTGTCTCATTAAAATAAGTAGAGAGAGCACGTACACCCACATACAAGTGTACACGTGCACATACCCCCTGAAGAATTTACAATCAAATTTATTGCACCAGACATAGCTAGGAACATGCAGCTAACCTCTCCAAGAGCATATTGCTTAGATATTCAGTTTCCCCTTCTTTCCCCCAGCGAGCTGAAAAGAACAAAGCAGGCCTGATTTGCTGTACATTTTTATGACTGACCTTGTAATAAAGAAGTGTAAAGCCATCCAACACCCACCCAGAACGAAAAATTCCTCAAGAATACAAATTTTTTTACTTTCAAAATAAATGTTTTCTATGAATGTTTTGCTGATAATATAACATTGCAAACTTCAAGATGCTGAAAGGTTTATTGCTTCATAGGAGAACTCAAGTTTAAGACACAGTTGGACTTTTAATGGTGCATTTAATTAATAGTCAAAAATAAATTACTCTGGTCTACCTTTTATTTTTAATGCAGTTCACACACATGCAGAGACAGAACTGCCATAGTACAGTAATTATGGCAGAAAGCACCACCACACTAAAACAAAGAGAAGACTACCTACTGGTTACGCTATCTTACTTTGTATTCTGCTTGCATTTCTGACCAGAGGGGGAGAATGGAAGGAAGCTAAATCCTGCTTATATGTGCTTCGAGATTTCTATAAGCAAGTATTACAGTAGCTCTGTTAAAAAATATATATTAGAAGTGAGAAAAAATACACAAGCTTTTTTTCCAGGGTGTTGAAACTGAGAGCTCCAGTGGCTGCTCTTTGTCTTTGGACAAAGCAAAGCAGAAATGCCCTTGCTGAGTTCAGCAGTCCCTAAATATGGCCAGTCAAATTGCTGTTTTCAATCAACCCTCTTGCACGGAGGCCCAGCTGTCTTCACATAAAGAGGCACCTTTCAGAGATAATAGAAAGGATTTGGTGGCACTTGGTACATATATTTTTACCTGATCATGTGCAGAAGAGGCATTTACAGAGGAGTGGTTCTGAACTGGCTTGGAGTTTCCTGACTGACTTGAAAACATAAGAGGGATCCAGCAAGAGTCAAAGAGTTGGACATTAGAAGTTTCCAGGAAAAAAAAATAGCAATAATTTGCCTAGGCCTCAAAATGGAATTAAGAAAGAATTAAGTAATTGTCACATTTCTGCTCCGGGCAATGCTGCATCCATCTTTGATACCAAAGCATTTTCTGAAATTTGTAAGGCTTACAAGATTTACTGAAACCAAAACAGCTTTTTATGGTTGTTGTGTTTTGTGGGGGGTGGGAGTATGTGCTGAAGCAGGGCACCAGAAAAGGAATGACTTTTTTAGTTCTTTACCCTTGTAAAATTAAGGTGTGCAGCTGGGTGAACATGAAGAGGAAGAAGCTAATAAAAAGCAACGCATAGTTTGGGGAAGTGCCTTTTCTCACTACAATGGAAGACTAGTTGGCAAAGTTCCCTACGGATTGGTTTATCTGGAGGCATATCAAAATTAGCAGAAGGTGGGCAGAAAAGAAAAAGTGTACAAAATTAAACTGCAGAACATACCCAGAATACCTACAACATTTTTAAAATTGAGATATACGGAGATGTACATCAAGCTAATATGCTTAAGCATAAAACTGTATTTAGTTACTCTTCTGGGAGAAGTAAACCAATGGGTAAATAAGAATCTTGTTTTCTTTTGCCACAGTCTTTTATGTAATTGCATTTACTTAGGATTTCATTACACTATTTCTTGAAGTTAGTGCAGCTGAATATCATCATGTTCACAGTTAGGTTCTATCCTCCCTTGATTTAACTGACAGCTCTCCTCAGGCACACAGGAAGAAGGATTCCATCCATCTCTTCTAGGCATGTTTCAAATGCTCTGAATATAAATCAAAAGCCATTCTTATACTATTGGACAAACCTAGAAATCCAAACAAGTTGCATAAAGGCTATTGTAAATGACAGTGAACAAGTGCATACATGATAAAATGATAGCACATGCCAAGCTCTGGAAGTTCCCCACAGATTTAACTGTTATGTCCTGACAAATGAATGAGTTCATAAAAAAACTCTTCTTGTCTACTTCGAGAAAATCCCTGACAGTCTCCACCCTGGCCATTCCTGAACTGAAGGAGAAGGGATGTGCCTAATAAAACTCACAGGAAAAGAAAAACTAGAAATACAAACCAAACACCAGTGACTATTACCTTCACCATCATAAATTTTACACTGGCATAGTTTTGCCAGCAACTTTCTTAGAAATAATTCTATCTTGCATTTGACTAAGTTAGCAATGCCAGGACTTCTGTCATCTGTCCGCTCCTTATTTATAGTGAAAGACCAGTTACACTAATGTAAAGGTGCTGCCCATCTCAGCACCCTCTGACCGAACTCAAATCATGATTAGCTAACAAGAATGATAACCAAAAATGCTGAATGCTACCCATCCTACCTCAATCCCATCCCAGGAAGCCACACTTCTAGCAAAGTATTTCTGTGCATATATCAATATAGTTAATCTTTTAGTTTTTGACAGTCCAGTCCTTGACAAGCTGTCCAGAGGCCAAAATGAGCAGAATTCAATACTCAGTGCAATTATGTCTATCTTTGTTTTAGCCCATTAAAACCTAAAAGTATTAGGGGCATGCTTCATTTTAACATTTCATCCTGATTTAACCTGGAATTGCTAAGCAGGGTAAGACTTAAATGAAATTACCAGAAAAAAATAGATTAAACTCATTAACTCTATAGGCATTTGACCTACAGTAGGCCATGTCTCTAAGTAGGGTATGTCCTACTTAAGAATACAGTTCAATTTGCTGCAAGAACACTTTATACACCAGAGTATGACATATAGAAAATAGAAAAAAGTGAACCAACACATCTGTCTCCCTCCAGCCCCTTCACAAGGTGTTATTAAAAAAAAAAAGATTTTTATTAAAAAAAAAAATCTCTACTGTGCTCATTCAGTGGAAAAAGATCTGCAAGCTTCATAGGCTGTAGACTTACTATATTATCTGCTCTCACCATACCATTTTCCATTACAAATCATTATAAATTCCTCTTTCAAAACATACTGTACACAAGCACCTCATTATAGCATGCAAATTCCTTGGTTGCCAACCTCATTAGTGCGGGTGAACTGTATTAAATAAGGCTCCTTTAGCCACTTCCTAAGTGAACAGGATTAAAATAATCCATACAAAAAGAGAAAGAGAGACAGGTATTTAAAACTGCAGAATCAAGGGCCCAAAGTCCCTCTTTGCAATACATCAATTTAAGATCACGTTCTGCCATAAGTAGAAAGCTTTTGTAAGACAGGTTTATTAGCCTGGATTCAAAAGTAAAATAACATTCAAATAGGTCCAAATAGTAGAGAGTTTTTGGTGGGTCTGTGTACCTTTTCCCACCCATTTGTCTTAAGTTTTCATACAGTTAATCGAAGGGGGGAGGGGAATCTTCGTTAAACAAGTCAAGGGTGTAAAACACCTATCATACAAGGTTCAGTGATCTCGTCACATCACATTATCCTTTAAAAGCTTATTGAGAGCCTGTTCACAAACAGTGTGGGGGGTGGGGAGGAAGGGAAGAAATGTCAGCCAAACTAATTTCAAACCTTAAGAAATTCAGCAGAAATTCAAGGAGTATCAGACATTATTTTAAAAGAACTATTTTTTTGCTTTTCTGAAAAGCAGTAACAATATATAAGGGCACAAAGCTAAAAACTCTGTGAATCTTTTAAATGGATAGTTGATGAGCATAGGATTACATATTTAAACAGATAATTTGCTAACTGTGCACATCACCACTAGTGCTAAGGAAGAATTTTATTTTTCCTACCAATGGAATTTGTCCCCAGGCCCCACTTTTATTCTGAGGCAGTGCCAGGGCTAGGTTTACAATCACAAGTGTGTTTGGTTCTTTATTCATAAGAAAAACAAAATCAAAATTTCATATATGGCCTGCTAGCACAGAAAGGCCAACAGCTGTGGAAAGCTAATTTTATGCGAAACCCAATGGGCAACGGTTTTCGCAGTCTGTGGATGGTACATTAAATCATGCAAACTGTGCACAATCTGTTACAGATAAAGCCTGCTTTCACCTACAAAATCCACCACGTATTAAAGGCACAATCTAATTAATATTCAATTCAATATTTTCAGCAACAATAAGTATACACAGGTTTTAAGCAAATTACTTTGAGACTAATACAAAAGCTCTTTGAGCAAACAAAGTTGAACCAAGAGGAACTTTGCAGAAAGCTCCGAACATTAAACAGTTCAAAATATTATCAGAAAGTGACACACAAGAAACCACAGAGACTTTAAAATTAGGTACCCTAGTTAATCATTGATTTGTTTCTATACTTAAGAGCAAATTAAATAAAAATGTTGAATGTGTTATGATCAGTTCCTACCATAAGCTGAAACAACTGACCAATGGTATTTTATCCAAAGCCTGATGTGGACAAATTCCAAAGTTCAGTTCATAAGATGATAACCTTCCTCTGTCTTAAAAGAATATTAAAACAGATTCTGTGACCCCTAGAAATAGATTTTATTATGTTTTGTTTTGTTTTTTTAAATCTTTAGAATCTTTTGCTCTCGTGTGTTCTCAAATCTGAGTGCGTGAGAAAGAAACTGAACAGAACTGCATAAGAATTGACCAAACAGCCAACTATTATGTTAAAGAAAAATTGACTTCAGTAGGTAACTGATGATCATATTTACACTTGAAAACCATTCACAGTATTTGCTTAACGGAAGCAATAACTTGCAAGCATTTTGCGTTGTCTTACAATATTGATTAAGTTTACTAGGCTGAAGGTTGAGGTTTCAGCTTCAACCACACTCCAGCCTATTATGCAGAGCATGTGGTTGCTCGGGTCCTGCCTAGCCAGGCAGTTATGGCACCCGCAGAAATGGCGAAGCAGCTCCAGCAACGGTGCCTAGCTACATGCCAGGGGTTGGGTGGTGGCAGGCAGCAAGGGGATCAGGCAAAAGTGGAGGAAACTGCCAAGGGGCACAAGCATCATGGGAGAGGGTGTAGACAGAATGGAGCACAGGCATGGGAAGAACAGGTAGAGAGGTGGTGGGCACCATAAGAGGGCAGGTGCCAGGGGTGACCAGGAAACAGAAGAGCAAGTAAGGGGAAGGGACATGCAGCAGAGAAGCAGGGGCAAGGGTCAGGTCATTTGACTCCCTCAAATGTCTGCCCTGCTCCTTTATGCAGCAGTGGGAGTGTGGAGGGTGGAGGCAAGAAGTAATTTAAAATAACCCTGCTCCAAGAATAAGATTCTATGCAAAGATTGTATAACATGTATAGAATCTAATTATTGGAGGGAGGGTCATCTTAAAATTTGAAGTTACCTTGGCTTGGTTCAATATGGTACTTGCAATATCTATAATTCAGAAACACTAATCAGACCTACAACTCAATGTACTGTTGGTATATCTGACTTCTTTGAGTGACACACAGTTTGACCTCCTATAAAGTGCCCCCCCAAGCAAAATGTCAACAAAATATGTTGCATACAAAACAGATTAAATACACTTCTAATATGAAATTGGTGCAAAATTGTTACTCACGAGACACCAAGAAATCAGCAACTGGTTGAATATAAAAAGTATGAAACTCCAATGAGTTTTCTGAAGAACGAGAAAGGTGTACAGATTAAATCATGGTTCTACAAATCAGGTCATGATCCTATCAGTTATTAAAAGCAATTAAAATAATCTAGGTATTTTACTGTTCTAATACTAGGCTGGAAGTTTTAGTTTATCTCACCATCTTGTCACTTCCTCCATCACTTTAAGGAAGTGTCTTCCTTCCTCCTTCTCCTCCACCCCACTCTTTACCTCTGGTCATTAGGATGGTACTAGCAGCAGTCGGTGCTACAGACTAATTGTGACCTCTTTGGGGCAAATGCTAGGCTTCTTATATGTCTATGAATTGACAAAAAGCAATGGTTTTATACGCATAAACACACACACACACACACACACACCTCTTCTCCCTCCAAGATGCATGAACCTTAGCAATATACTTTAGGGTTACAAGACTGAGATATTCATTAATATCCTGATTTCCTAATTAACATTGTGAGACCACATGAAAGTGATTACTGGAATTTATTTTATTTAGAAGGATATGTTCAAAGCTAGAAGAGCAAGCTGCCAAACAAAACAAAAAGTGGCTCCACTGCACAGTCTTTAGTTAGATAACTTAGCTTGGTATATTTCACAATGTATAAATATGAAGATTTGATAAAGGATCTAAAACTTGAAAGCATATAACCTGTGAGCCATTCTGTTCTAGTAAGCAGACATTTCAGTTGCTTCCAGCTATAACTATTGATAGCAATACAAGTCGATAGAGGAATACACTCCCACTATTTTGTTCCATCTACATTTGATTTTTTTTTTTTTTTAAATCAAACATTGTATGCTACCAGGCCTCTACATTATGCTGCAAAGAGAAGGTGAAGGGGAGCCGTCTGCCTTCATTCATTTTCCAGCCCATGCCAAGACCAAATCTGTAACAGAAAAATATGCCAAAAAATGTACGGGTCAGAAACGGTTAGGTGCAATACCCATACAGTTCTGTGACGCCATTGTTACTCAGCACTGGACAGATAGTAATGAGGTTTCATGAAGAGAACCTGCTCAGATCTCTGTCACCTGTCAATGCCAGCTACTTACATTTGCAATGTCAGAGCTGACCTTGAAAAACAACTTTTGAAAATTCATAGCCCATCTCTAATCACTGAAACACCCTTAGATAAGGATCTAAAACTATTGTATTTATACTACAGCATGTATCTTATCCTATGAAGCCTAAATTTCAGGCTGACCATTCACAAAGCCATCCTGATGTACTAGATGTTGTATTTGCTATTACTAACACTATTGAGTAGGGAATGGTGCAAAAATGGAACAGAAAAGAGCCAAGATCACTCCTCAAAGATATACAACATACAGGAATATAAGGTATCCACAGAAAGCAAGACAGATTTCACTGCAACTAAAATTTGCATAGTTCAGTTGTGAAACTCAATCCTGCACATTATTTTACAGTTCTACTGTCCCTCTCTTTTCTAAGAGGTAAACTGAAAAGCAACACTCTTCATTAACACACTATCAGGGCTGCACTGTAGCACATATCAATTAGAGAATAATGTTACCACAATTCTAAAACCTCATAATTAACACACATTGAAGCTTCTCAGCAAGCTACTGTATGATCATTGTATACAAGCCCATCCATTCATTCGAACATTTTTGCTCTGCAAATTTTTACTAGAAATATGGTAAGGAAAACTGATCAATATCTATAAATGATTTCCATGTAAAATCGTATGAAGACACCATCAAGCTTTCTAAAGAAAGTATGATAAGGAATTTTATATCTTCGTTGTTTCTTAGTTGGGCTAGTGTTACTTACAAGCCTTGCAATATACCAGTACACCTTTTCTAATCTCACAGGTCTCCAAAGATTAAGATACAGAGTCAAGTACCTGATCTAAAAGGCAGGACAATAAAACAGCTTTCACTCATACTACTAATACTGAAAAGCTTAGTATATGAGGCTAGGGACAAACATTACACATAAACCAGTTTAAGTGATCAGAAACTGTTTAAGTGATCTGTTACTGGTTTAAACCTGTAACAGAATAGATGTGTAGTGCACATAAACCAGTTTGAAAATGGGTGAAACTAGTTAGAGATAAACCTGGTTGAATGTAGTATCAGGCTTAACTGATTTGGCTCAAACCAGTTTATGCAACGTCTGTCCCAGACCCCTTGCTGGTTTAAGATAAACCAGACTCCCCCAGCATCCCTGCATGCTCTTTGGGTAGGCAGGACTCTCTGCTGTAGAGCAGGGCTGGCCCCTCCCCTCTATTCCCTGGCTGCAGCTCCGGCAGAGACCTGCAGACACAGCAACTGCTGCCCATCTTCTCCCTGTTAAACAGATTATTCCCCAGTCCCTCTGCCTTACGCAGACATTTCAGCATTAGCTAGCATACCACGTGCTGGCTACAGACCATGCTGTGGGAGATGACAAAGGCAGACAGGCTTTTTGGAGCTAATCAACAGATGGCTTAATGTCCTTCCTTAGAAAAGCTGTCTAAGGAGAGTTCCAATAATTAATGAAGAGAGGCTCTGTTTTCTTAAAAGGTTGATCAACAGATTAGAGGTGATAAACATTCCCTGCTGGGAAGGGAAATAATAAGAGCCTCCTGCTGGGACATGGCCATACCCCCCTCAGTTCAGCTCTGTGGAAAGAAGGAAGAGTTGCTCTAGTGCTCCCCCAGCTTCCAGTTTGAGCCACTCCAGACATGCGCCTGCAGCTGTGGAATGAAAAGGGAACATCTATCCACCACCAAATCAGTTCAAGCTTTGCAGGTTAGACTAACCTGAAAAGACTGAATCAGTTCAGGCTCAGGCTTTTTGAATGTCTGTCCCTAGCCTGAGTGGCATCTAGAATCACTTCTGTTATCAAGAAGTACAATAATATCAGCTATTCCAACAGTAGGATTAGCAACTTTTATACATTATTTCTGCTGTACAGCTATACATCAGGTCTCTCTGACCTAAATTACCAGAGAAGTAAAAGCTGCATTCTACTTCGCAAACGTAAAATCTTACCTACCTTTATTTTCACCTTAATAATAACTGATGGTTACTAGAGAACACCTCTGTACTAGGATCTAATTCTAAAAAGATATTACTGTACAAAGAATACAGAAAAAAATACTTGATCAGTACAGTGAAATTTACCTCATTTTTCTCTAGAGGAAAATTTAGTTTATAATACAAAACAGACAGAACCTTTTCACCAGATTAGCTGCCTGCTATAGGGGATATTACAATATCAAGTCACTAGGTGCAGGTGCATTGAGCAAATGGTGACCTCTGGATGAAACTAATTAAGAAATTAGACACAAGACCACTCCCAAGTAATAAAGTTACTGTGCATTTTTCATAGGGTAACTTCACCTTGGAGTTGAATTATTTGCTGCTTAGCAACCAGCATGTGTCAAGTGCCCAGTTCACTTTTACTAAATAATAAAGTCAGCAATACATTATAAATGTGTCATGGGTCCACCCCTAAGCATTTTCATCCCTCTCCCCCAATCTCCCACACCCTTTTATTTTAGGATTGTTTTCCAGACACCTACACTGTAGAGGACTGTTCTACTGCCAAGCACTCCAAATGAACTGGCAGAATATTGCAGCTACTCATGATTTTTGTTTCAGTTGTTTATATTGTATCAAAGTAATAATGGCAACTATTCTCAATACTTTAGCATGCCTGAAGACTATCCAATGAATTTGGTCAAGTTAGTCAAGTCTATCTTCTTAATTAATACAACATGTATTTTTACCCTTTTTACCTTTACAGAACAAATATATTCAAAGTTACAAGCAAAAGTGTATTTGTATATTAGAAATCAATAAACTCCATGCATCAATATATAGCAAGCACCAAAAGTCCTTCAAAGATATACATTTTAAAATAGAGGGCTAATAAAGCAATGCAACTCTCCAACAGCTAAACAACTTCACTTGGGTACTATATTATAGGAACTGTGACTTATTTTTGCTCCAGCTTTTAGATAATGTGGACAAGTGGATCAATCAGATTCTGTGCTGTCAAGTCATTAAAATTGGGCAAAAATAAAAAGGTTAATATAGCTTCTTAAAAACTCTTTTCCTTTCTAATATAATCTTGATAACTTCTATGCCTTCAGTGTTAGCAAATAACATAGTCTAAGCTATCCAAAGTTTTTTTGAAATTTGTGGTACTTGTAATGTTGCGGTGGTGAATTTGGAGACAATTTTAGTGAACCAAATAGCGCTAAGAAAATATTTTTTAAAGGTTAAATAAAAATTAAACCTGTCCTAAAGGATCACATTGTCTGTGAACCAAGAACAGTAATTGATTTATTTGGTGCCTAACTCTACTTTACCTTTTAAGTTCACTTCTACAAAACAGCCAGAAATTGGGTCTTTTAAATTCTTTTACTAATACAAATTTAAGTTAGTACTATATTTCCCAACTTACCCTCCACCAAGTCCAAGTCCTGTTTTTACTTTATAAACTATTTACAAAGAAAAGCCTTCAAGTGCAATATCAGCCCAAATAAGGAAGATTTAGAGATATGAATAAGTGGTCCAAAACAGTTTGTGCCAACACAAAAATATATCACTATATCAAAAACTAATTATGTGTAGCACACCTGTGCCAGAAAAAAGACTATTTAAATAAAAGCTTAATTCTACTTTATTCTTTTCAACAACCAAGCAATGAGATGTAAAAATAAAGCTCAAGTTTAAAAAAAAAAAAAAAAAAAAAAAAATCAAGAAACCAAATTTATTCTGTGGATGCTACTTTATGCAGAAAATAATCATATAAATATAGTCCAAATATTACAGTAGTCTAAAGAAACATTATTAGAAAATAATTTGAAACAATATTCCATGAATGGCCAAATTGTACAGAATATAGAATAAATTCTTCTAAGTTCCAGGTCCCTAAACTACATGCTAAAATTTGTTAAAAATTCTTATTTCACAAAGCAGATGTCTGGTTTACATTTTTGGCTACGGTTAGTTTCTACTTCAAAAGCAAATGGTAAAGAATAAAACGTTTAAGAGGGGGTTTTTTTGTCTTTTACAGGGATAGGTCTGAGGAGGAATTGTTCATGGGCAAGATTTATTTTACTGTCAATACATTTCTAAAATTATTTATTTAAAATCCTTGATTATTGAAGGCTTTTTAATGAAGCACTTGTTGCAAACATCTCAAAATTAAACATTTGTATCTCACTCTTCTTTAACATTCGTCCCTCCCCCACCTCAAATGACAAAATACAAAATTAAACATAAAAAAATTTGAGCTCAACGTTTTAAGATACCATAACAAGTGTAGCAGTTAGTCTTCTCTTGCCCCTAGCAAACTTTGTAAAGCCACATTTTAAAAACACCATTCTTTATTTGTACCCCTGCCTACTTTACCTCTGAGAACATTATGGAAACATTTCTTAGCTAAACAACTGAATTGTCAGGATGAAGCCTGCTAGGGTTCATTGATAGAGATTTTTGGGGCCTATACCAATAGTCAATTTTTAAGGAAGCATATCAGCTGATACTGATCCAATTTCCAATACCAGCCCAGCAGCTTGGAGAGCTGTGTGAAGCTGGTAAGTCTGATGTGGTGGATGGTGAAAGGGGAGGGAAGGCTAGGGAGCGCAGATAAAGGCCCTCGCAGTGAGGGATGACTGGGGCTAGGGCGGGGGGGGACGGAGCCAAGGCTCATCCAGGGTGCTGGGGGAGGAGGGAGTAGTTCCCGCCATTGTATGTTGCTGATCTGGGAGCCACTGGTCCGGCACTCACCCGCTAGTTCAGCAGCTCCCACCGCTGACCTGGGAGGGCATGGAGGGCCACGTGGCCCCCCGATCTACACGGGGTGGGGCAGGGCAGGTGAGCTGCAGTTTCATCTTGCACCCTCCCCACCCTGGCTGGAAGCACTTGGCCCAGGCCCATCCCCACTCCTCCCTCACTGTGGGGACCTTGATCTGCTACCCCACACCCCTTTCCTCCCCTTCCATCACAACAGATTTACCAGCTGCGTGCAGCTCTTCAAGTTGCCAATCTGCTGCCTATGTGCTGCACTGTTGCCTATGCATACATATGGGCACTTACGGGCCAAACTGGCCACATCAGGCCAATTTCCGATACAATCAATTTTCTTTATATCAGTACAAATCTGATATCAGAATGATGTATTGGCGCACCTCTAAAACCTACTTTCTGTCTCCACCCAATCAAGGGCAGCTGTCCCATTCAAATACTACTCCAATATCTTCCCATCATAAGAGCAAAAGTTAGCATATTGATAAGAAGTTTGTTTCCCCTCTGCCCAAGATATTTTTCTTTTTAAAAGGTACATAGTTCCACAGTTTCATAGTAGCTAGGGTCAGCAAGGACATGAACAGATCATCTAGGCTGACCCCCTACCACAGGCAGGAACGGATGCTGGGTTCACAAGACCCCAGACAGGTGATCATCCAACCTCTTTTTGAATTTACCCAAAGTAGGGGCAAGGACCACTTACCTAGGAAATTGGTTCTAGATTCTGGCCACCCTAACCATAAAGTATTGCCTCCTAATCACTAACTTAAACCTATTCTCCATCAGCTTATTACCTTTGTTCCTTGTCACCCCAGGTGGTGCTGGGGAGAACAGGGCTCTTCCTTTTTGCTAATGATCTCCCCTGATGAGTTTGTAGGCAGCCACCAGTTCCCCCTTCAGCCTCCCCTTGCCGAGGTTCAACAGGTTCACGTCCCTCAGTCTCTCTTCGTAGGGCCTGTCCTGCTGCCCTCTCACCAAATGAGTGGCCCTCCTCTGAACTCTCTCCAGGCTGGCCACATCCTTTTTAAAGTGTGGCGCCCAGTACCGGATGCAGTGCTCCAACTGCAGCCTGGCAAAAGTCACATAAAGGGGGAGTATCACCTCTCTGGACCAGCTTGAGATACATCTTTGGATGCATAACAAGGTATGGCTGGCCTTGCTGGCTGCAGTCTAGCATTGGTGGCTCATGTTCATCTTGGAGTCAATAATGACTCGAAGATCCTTTTCCCTCTCTGTGCTTTTAAGAGGGGAACTCCCCAGCCTGCATGTATGCTATGGATTTCTTCTCCCAAAGTGCAGCACCCTGCATTTGTCTACATGGAACCCCATCCTATTCTCAAATGCCCACTTTTGCACTCTGTCTAAACCTGCTCATCCAAGTCGCTGATAAAGATGTTAAACAGTGTGGGCCTGAAGACTGAGCCCTGGGGGACCCCACTGCTCACATCTCACCAGGTTGAATATGACTCGTCCACCACTACTCTCTGGGTGTGCCCCATCAGCCAGTTTTTTACCCATCCAACTGTGTAGGCATCAGTGCCACAGTTGCTTAACTTATTAATGAGAATGGGATAAGAGATGGTGTCAAAGGCCTTCTTAAAGTCTAGAAAGACTACATCCACAGAAACACCATCATCCTAGGATTTAGTTACTTGGTCATAAAAGGCAATCAGATTGTTCTGGCAGGACCTGCCTTTGATGAGCCCATGCTGGTTGCCCCTGAACATGATATCCCCTGCTGGTCCCCCATAGATATGTTCCTTGATGATTTTCTCCAAGATCTTCCCAAGGACTGAGGTGAGGCTTATGGGCCTATAGTTACTTGGGTTCTCCTTCCTCCCTTTCTTAAAAATGGGGACCCCATTAGCTAGTTTCCAATCCCCCAGCACCAGGCCAAATGAGCACAAATGCTCATACAGCCAGGCCAAGGGCTCCGCAATGACTCCTGCCAGGTCCCTCAACACCCTTGGGTGGCAGGCATCTGAACCTGCAGATTTAAAAATGTCCATCTCTTCCAGAAGATCCCCAAATACCTCTGCACTGACCCGAGGCCTGACAGAGCTATCTCCAAGATTGTCTCTACCTCTGGCAGGAGGGATGTCCTGGGCCCTGTTCAAGAAAACAGAGGCAAAGAAACTCTTTAAAATATCGGCTTTCTCATTTGGCATAACCACAAGGTTACCATTTGAGTCTTGCAGGGGCCCTAAATTGCCTTGTGTTCTCTTTTTGCTCCCAATGTACTTGAAAAAGGACTTTTTGTTGTCCTTAATCCTGGACGCTAGCCTGAGTTCCACTTCTGTCTTGGCCTTCCTGATAGCCCTTCTACACTCATGGGTTGAGGAGGAGTACTCTTCCTTGGTGACACCCCTCTCTTATACTGGTTGTACACTGCCCTTTTAGTCCCCATGCATTCCTGAATGCCCTGGATGAGCCATGGGGGGTTTTGAGCATTCTTACCCACCTTGCTTCTCTCAGGGATTGTTACCCTTTGGTAACCCTAGAGGATCGCCCCCTTAAAGTATGACCATTCCTCATGGACTCCCATCTCTTCTATCCTCTGGGCCCTCAGTGCCTCCCCCACTAATCTCCAAAGCTCATTGAAGTTGGCCCTTCTGAAGTCAAGGGCTTTAGTCTTGCTATATGCCCTTGATACCCTGCACTGGATCGTGGATTTCAGTAGCTGATGATTGCTATTGCCCAGGTGGTCAAGGACCTGCAGTTCCCTCATCAGGTCATCCCCAGTGGCCAGGATCAGGTCCAGCAAGGCATTATCCCTAGTGGGTCTGAGCACCTTCTAGATAAGGTGAAGGTCTTATAATACAGCCAGGAACCTATGCAAGTGGTCAGACCTGGCTGTCTGCACCTCCCAGTAAATATCTGGGTAGTTTAGGTCACCCATGACAATGATATCCTTTGACCTAACTGCCTCCATAAACTGACTGGTCCAGCTCTTCCCCATGATTGAGTGGTCTGTAGCAGACACCCACTGTAAGATCCCTTTCACCACGCCCCCTTATAGTTTGACCCACAGTGTCTCCGCCCAACCCACCTCTAACCCGAAGCTAATCCTTGATGATGTGAGTTGCTCTTAGACATAGTGTGACCACCCCTCCCCCCACCTTTTCTCTTTGTCTTGTCTCTTCTATAAAGAGTGGTCCCTAGTAAGACATTTAAGTCATTGCAAAAATGAAAATGTGAGTCTGGAATCAAAATCCCTTTAGGATATTAACAGAGATAGCAAGTGCAATATGCATGCAGAGTGTAGCAAGGATCGGGCCCCAGGGACAGTCCCAGTGGCCTTGCAAGTCCTGCTCTGATCCAGATCCCTAAGTCACCTTCTTTTCCTTTACCTGACACAAAGAATAAAGATGTAATGAGTTGAAGGATGAAAACTGAGGTTGCCCTTGGATCCCAGATCAAGCCTTTGTCTGTCTTTGTTCAGCAGGTTCCTCTTGGACCCTGCTGGTCCTAAACCTACTCGAGCACTAAGCGGGCTATCTTGGCCTGTCTGTGCCCCCAAAACACTAATTGCCTTAAAGGCTCATTCCATGTCCCCTGACCTCCCTTAGAGCCATGCCAGTGCCTCACAGATGCCACCATTCAATCACTCTCTTTTGCTGAGACTCAGCTTTTGCGCCATCTCTCTCACTGGACCTTCTAGCCCAGGCCCACTGTGTCAGACCCACCTTTGAGGCTCCAGACCTTGACATGTCTACTTTGGCACTGACACCACTGGCCCTGGTGTATGCCCTGCTTTGGCACTAGACCCACTAGCCCTGGTGTCCACTGTGCCCACTGGCTCTGGTGTCTGCCTGGACCTGCCCTGCCCTGCCGTGGGCTCTGCTAGAACCTCCTCCACCCCTGATAGTCCCAGTCTAAACCACCAGTTTAAACTATCACAAAGGAATAATTTCTCTGGCTAAAACAAATTCCATTCTGAGTCTGCGCACAAACTTCAGTTCCCTGGTCATACTACAAACTTCACCCTACTCTGAGTTCTACCCCCCTGCAAGCCAGCAGTAAGTATCTGTCACAGGGCACTTAGGTAGCCCTGTGCCTGCAGAGGAGTAGAATGGCCAGAGAGGGCACCCTAGCAGCGATTAGGCTGCGCAGCTGTGGGTTGCCCAGGCAACTGATGAATGTCAGCTGACCCAAGAGGGGCAGGGCTTGGCTCTTATAAGGCCCAGAGCCAGAGTCAGACTGGCAGTCCTCTGCTGGTAGCCGGAGGAGCAGGAGCTCTGAGAGAGAGAAAGAGATGAGTGCAGCTTACAAGAGCTCCAGAGGCTGGAGCAATGATGTTGTGGCCTAGCCAAGAGGCTTTTGTTGTGGTGGCCAGGTGCCTTATGTTGTGGTGGCCGGGTGCCTTTATGTTATAGCTGGAGGCTTGTGTTTATGTTGCTGTTGTTATATATGATCGGTGGTTTGGGCGAGGCTGTAGGGGTAGAGGAGGCCTCAGGGGTGACCCACAGTAGCGTGGGGCCCTAGCGCCCAGGAAGGGGTGCAATATCCTCAGGGGTGACCCACAGTAGCATGGGGCCCTAGCACCCAGGAAGGGGTGCAATTCAGTGCCTGTGGAGGCGCAGAGTTCATGGTGCCATTGAGGGTGCAGCAGCAGCACGGGAATGTGGAGACCCCAGCCCCAGAGAGGGGGCATAGCAGGGCTAGCCCAGGAAGGGGGCAACCCTGAGAAGGGGGTCCAAGTTGGACTCGGAGAGCCCCTAGAAGGGGGGCAGCACTGAGAAGCCCAAGAGGGGCACTATTGGAGAAGCCCAAGTTCAGTGCTTCCTGCCCCTGGAAGGGGGCAGCATTGAGGAGCTCTAGAAAGGGGGCCATTTTACTGAGAAGCCCAAGTTCAGGCACAGGGAGTCCCTGAAAGGGGACCACATATATTGAGGAGCCCAAGTTGGGCATAAGCAGTCCCAGGAGGGGGCAACAATTGAGAAGCCTGGGAGGGATGACAATTGTGAGGCCAAAGGGGGCAGCACTGAGAGAGCCCAAGAGGGGCACTATTTGGAAAGCCTGCAGATGGTGGGGCAATGAGGGAGGAGCCCAAGAGGGGCAGCACTCAGAGGCCTGGGAGAGGCCACACAGGAAGCCCAAGTTGGGCACAGCCAGTCCCAAGGAGGGGACTGTTTTAATGTGTAGCCCAAGTCCAGGCATTGGGAGTCCCCAACAGGGGGCCGCAGGCATTGGAGAGCCCAGGTTGGGCATGGTCAGCCCCAAGGAGGGGGCAGTATTGAGGCCCCAGGTGGGGGCAGAGCACAAAGAAGCCCTGTGAGGGTGAGGCAAGCCCAGAGAGGGGAGTGCCATATCTAGGAGCCCAGTGGAGGCGTGGCAAGCCCAGAATGGGGAGTGCCGTATAGAGTCCAGGTGAGGGACAAGTGTGAGACGGCCCAGAGGGAATGACAGCGGGGCCACAAGATTCGTGAGGCTTGGGCTGCGGTATTGGGGAGGAAGGAGCCGCAGACAGCGCCCCCTAGCGGAGGGGGCAGTACAAGAAAGGCAGCCACCCGCTAATGAACCAATTACCATCAAAGACATGGCAGGCGAGTAGGTGCGGGGGCCATATTGAGGGCGGGCCCAGTATGCACTGTCACAGTATCCTGCATGCATTTTCCCCATGGTAACCTGGGTGCCAGGTGGGAACTTTTCTGCAACCTTCCTTTCCCAAAACTCTTTCCCTTTCAGCTTGTAGGGCTAGACTGACAGCCCTGGCTCGGGCTCTAAGCTTATATGCTCCCCAAGAGCATATAAGCTTATAATCACCCCCTTCCGGCCAGGTGATTTCCCCAGCCACCTGCAGTTCTCTCTATGGGCTTGCTGAACAGCCTGCCTTTCCTCCTTCTGTTAACCCCTGCTCAGCTGCCCAGGTTCCATCTGTTGCAATTTCACCCTCTTAAAGTAACAAAAGCTCTAAGTTCCCCATTACACAGACCAACTGTCAGGCAACTGTAAGAAGATGTAAAAATTAATAATTTCATCTCCTTACTATGTAATTACTGCACACTGACCTATAACAGAAACAAACCACCTATTTGATTCTCAGTTATTACCATGGGAAATATTCAAAATTAATTTTTCTATTGACCAGTACTACACACTTAATTCAAAATGTAGCAATGTTGAAATATACAGGATAAAATGAATGAAATAAGCATGAGCTGGTTAATATTTTTAGACCACTCAGAACTCTGCAAAGCTACAATATATTTTGTTGTACAACCCATTCACAGCTTGCCAATTAAATGCAGATGGCTGACCAAAACATCACTTACATGAGACATTAGAGAAAAAAGCTTAATTGCAAGTTTTCTCAACTAATGTCTCAACAAAGGCATATGGCTCTTTTGATCCATTTATATACAAGAATCCACAGGTCATAGGTTCTCTCTTCAATTTCTTTTCTAGATACAGCCATGGCACTACAGAAATAAAAGGAAAAACTGCCTGCAAAACTTGTCATAATGCAAGTCTCATATGCATTAATTTGCACCAGTTTTTGTATTGCACTTGTGCCTACAAGCCAACTAAATCAGGACTCCAAAGAAAATGACATAACCTGCTCCAAAACCTTACAATATAAATGGCAACAAGCCATTACAATACACATGTTGTGGGGCAATATCAATACAGTATGGTTTTACAATGTTTCATCAGAAAAAAAACTGGATACTTTAAAGCAGAGACATTTTATCTATAGATAACAATTATGTAAGGGGTAAAGAGACTTAAGAAGTCTCAATTACTACATTTAAAACACAATTTATACAATTATTTTCACATCCCTCAAAAACAAGGAAAGGTGATCCCCATTTTACAGATGGGGAGGGATAGGAAGCCAGATAGATGAAGTGGTTTCCCTAATGTCATCCAGAGAGCTAGTTTAGTTTAGTGTTTAGTACTTTCCCTTGGCTGTTCCTCCATTTCTGTTCATTGGGGTAGTTTTTTGTTTGTTTTAGATCCATTCCCCTTTAATGTCTGCTGTTTGCCTAAATGATGAAATTCTCCTATTTAACATGAATTTTACAGCAACCATGGTCTTAATCAAATTTAAAATAAAACATTGACAGTGCTGAAGACTATAACTGATGAGAATTTTTTTAAGTCTCCATTCAATCTATTTAGAGACTTCATGCAAATCATCTGAGATGCATAATATTTTATGTTACGGTAACAACACTCCAGATGAAGTGTAGGGAGGCACTGCCCTTCGAAAGTTAATTCAATACAAACAGGCTTAGTAAAACAAATACTGGTAGTTATAAGTAAGGAAAAGAGTTCTTTCTGCTATCAAAGGTAACTGATTATTGCCGAGTACCTAGTTTAAGAACATAATAAACTTTGTGGGTGTTTTTCAAAATATTGAGGGTCAAACTATATAAAGATTATATTACTGAACTTGTACTTTTATCAATCAAAGATTAGGTTTCGTCCTAGATTAACCTTCATTTAATCGATCCAGTTTAACCTTAGGCTGAATAACAATAACAAATATTGAAGATCAATGTTGTCCTTAGTTCAGTTGTACCGTAGTAGCTTTTTTTTTTCCTTTACACTTGCTTTAAGCAATGTTTTAACAAAAGCTAAAGTAGCATAAGCTTAAATTGCAGCAATTCAATAATCTAAAATTAGCCAAGATCCATATAAACATTTCATATATACTTGCAACATGCCAATACTAGTTAGACACTTTCACTTAAGAGGTTTGCTCTTGCATCATCAACATTTTTCAAATATGCATTCAAGATGCTCTGAAAGATATATTAGCTTTACTGTCTATTCTAGCATTATCATTCACTGGAAAAGGAATTTACAGTATCCTTAAAACTTTCTCTTGTAGGCTACGTAAAAAAATTGCCTATGATGGATCTCATCTTACTCAGAGGAAACGTGAGAGGTACAGCATTTCTTATTTCTGCTAATACCAAGGTTATTTAGTTAACTGTTACAGAATGACACAGATAAAAAGGTCATGCATTGTAATAATGGGGAAAAAAATCTGTCAAGTGTCTCGAGCTGAAAACTATAGCTCTTTATTCTTTATTGATTATATGCTACTAGAGCAGGACTATTATCCAGGCTTCCTGATCAAAATGAACAACACAGCCTCTTGGCTTCCTTTACTGTTATACATGCTAATAAACAGATATACAGGGCAAGATGAATGTGATATTTAAGTATTCCTTAGTATGTGAAGCCAAAATTGTTAATACAAAACTATTAGAAAACCCTACATTGAAATCAACTTAAAGACAAGAATCCCTGCGGTAATTTAGTTGATATAGTAAGAGGCTAACAGCACAGATCAATACAAATCATCCTGAAATGACTACTACTCACACTTTAACTCTATTATAGGAAAAATGTCTTTTTCTTCAACTAAGAATTTCGGCAGATTGCATCCTCATTCAGGCTATACTCTTCCACCCCCTCCACCCTCATGACACAAGCAAACCGAAGCTGAAATTGGTATGTGGGGCCAGTGGCAGCTCCACAGGGACAAAGCAAATGGCAGCAGTGGCATTTCCCTATTGAACGGGGAACCAGCTACAACAGGTGTAGCTTCTGCAGGATGTTAGCCCCTACCACTTAAGAGCTTGCGAGGGTTAGTTATACATATAATTTTGTTTGTCTCCAAAATTGGATTTGCTAGACTTGAACAAAACAGTTAAGTATAGGACAAGGAAAAATCTGTATCTATGATACTTTTCAAATTTGTTATAAACTCTATAGGGACAACCTGCTGTTACTAGTGCATTCATTAGTTATGTACTTTATAATCCAAACTGAATTTCTTCTGAGCTTGTGGTCTGATCAGTCCTTGAAAATAAGATTTATTTTTCTCCGTAAGAGAAAACTGTAGCCTGACCGTATTTCAAATTCAGATTAAATCAAACAGAACTACAGTTCTAATTATATTAGCAGAGGAAGGATCATCTGAAACAACGGTTTGGATAAGACCTTGCCAATGCAATGCTGGATCAAATAGTTGAAAGGGATCTCATCCCCTTAAGATGTTCCATCAACATCTAAGCTTTAAATATTTAAAGAAAAAAAAGAGATAACAGTAGCAAACAAATCTACCAAACATGAACAGAGGGTAAAGCCTGCTGCAGATGGAACAGAACATTCTTTTGAGAAATGCATATAAGGAGGTTAAAGAAAGCATACTCTTTACAAGACCATTTATAGCACAAGTGTTGCTAGAATATAAACAATTGTCTACCTATAGAAGAGGGCCAGTTCAACAGACTACATTTACAACATAATCAATTCACACTTTAATCATAGGTTCCATGTACCAGCTTACTTGGGCTATTTAGAATTGTCCCTCTTCCCCAACAACTGTTCAGTCTCAAAGTAATCTCTTTTACCTTAGGCCCCCGGCATATGTGCATGACAGGAGGCATAACTGTGGGATCTAGCATCAGACCCCACCATACCTTATTGCCACTGCAGAGGAAGCCTGGGATTGCTACACTGGTAAGTAGCAAGCTCCTGTGGCTGGGAGCCCTATCATCTACTCCAGGCCCCAAGGTTCAGGGGCACAGCCTGTGTCCCCAAGGTTGGGAGCCATCAGTTGATCACTGGCAAGATCTTCTACAAGTAGCTTCTTCATAGCAAGTTAGTTAGGAAAACACTGAAGTTGATAAACAGGCTGCCTGACAAGCTTGCCCTATATACACATTGAGGAACAGGCATCTCAACATCCTAACAAGCTACAGCTATTGATATGTGCTCTTGTTTTTACATATAAAACATCTAAAACAAGGATATCAAATTTGACTGCACCCCCAGGCTGGATCCAGACTATGGGATGCATTGTGGGCCATATCCAGATGCAGCAGTGGCATGTGGTGATGACCACAGAGGGTAACGCAATTGTCACACACCCCTCACTACTAATACATATCCCCAGCTAGGCTCTGCACCCAGGATTTTGGTGGCGTACCCAGTGACGTACTGTGGGTCTCCAGCACGCGGAGGCCAATGTGATCCTCATCCACAGCCAATTGTTGTGCAGGGGGTTCACTCAGAGGCTGATTGCTGAGCTGCAGGGGGCAGTCCCTCAGCAGCCAAATCACTGAGCCTGGAAATGCCAGTAATGGAACCAGAAGTGCTGGCAGGGTACTGAGTACCCCCTGGAGGGCCCCCTCCAGCCCAGTGCCTGGGGGCATGCTCCCCTCCCCACTCCTTTGTCAGGACACCAATCATGACCCACCCCTGAATTCCCAGCCCCTGTGAGCCAGACAACACTCTTCCATGGACCATACCATTTGACATCGCAATACAGAATATTCCCATCCTTAGGTGTTTCAGAATTGATGCTACTTCATTCCATTTGCTCCATCTCTGACATAATTTTGAAAAATAAATCTGTACTTTAAAATACATACTTGTCTTCATTGACAAGAATGTGGAATAACAGAAAACACCTAAAATTCTTCACAAAAGAGCTAGCTAGACCCTTCAATCACAGCAAAGCTGAATATAGATCCACAGATATTAGGTGAATTATCAGCAAATTATCATGTTTGACCCCCTGCCCTGGGCAGGAAAGAGAGCTGGGGAAAGATGAGCCCATCCAGTCTCTTCTTAAAGACCCCACAAGGTAGGGGAGAGCACCACTTCCCATGGAAGCCCATTCCATATTCTGGCAACCCTTACCATAAACAAGTTGCTCCTCATGTCTAACCTGAATCTGCTCTCTGTCAGTTTGTGGCCATTATTTCCAGTTTCTCCATGGGGTGCCCTGTTAAACAGAGCATCTCCTATGCCTTGCTGTCCCTCCATGATGCATTTGTAGATGGCCACAATATCACTTCTCAGCTTTCTCTTGCAGAGGCTGAAGAGATTCAGGTCCCTCGATCTCTCCTTGCAGGGCCTTACCCGCAGGCCCCTAACCATATTATGAGTGGCCCTCCTCTGGACCCTCTCAAGGTTATCCACATCTCTCTTGAAGTGCTGCAACCAGAATTGGATGCAGTACTCCCACTGCGGCCTGACCAATGCCATAGAGGGGAATTATCACCTCCCTAGACCTGTATGTGATGCACCTGCTAATGCATGATGAAGTGATAATATAGCTAACTGCACTCTATCACAATGAGGAATCATGTTCAACTTTGAGTCAACTATGACTCTGAGATCTCTTTCTACTACAGTGCTGCTGAGAGGCCTGTAAGTATGCTGGGGTTCCTTTTCCCTAGCTACAGTACAGCACTTTGCATTTGTCCTTGTTGAATTGCATCTTATTCTGTTCTGCCTACTTCTCCAACCTGTCCAGATCCACCTGGATTAATTCCCTGCCCACTAGTGTGTTTACTTTATCCTGTTATATGGTGTCATCTGTGAATTTGGACAGAGTAATCTCCAAATCCTCCTCCAAGTCAATGATGAAGACATTGAACAGCACTGGTCCACAGACTGAACCTTGGGGAACCCCACTGCCCACATCTTTCCAGATCAATACCAACCCGTCCACCACCACTCTCTGGATGCAACCCATTAGCCAATTTGCCACCCACGTGACCGTGTAATCATCTATGTCATGGCCACTCAGTTTATTTATGAGAACAGGATGAGATACTGTATCAAAGGCTTTCTTAAAATCCAGGTAGATGACATCTACCTCATCCCCTGCATCTAAGCATTTTGTGACCTGACCATATAAAGAAACATGGTTAGTCAGGCAGGATCTACCTGCTATAAGCCCATGCATGTTGCCCTTCAACATTATTTTTCATGCTGGGCTCACCCAGATGTGATCCTTGATAATTTTTTCAAAGGTTTTCCCAAGGATCAAGGTAAGGCTAACTGGCTTATAGTTACACAAATCCTCCTTCCTCCCCTTCTTAAAAATAGGGACCATGTTGGCTCTTTCCCAATCCTCTGGGACCTGACCTGAGCACCATAAGTGCTCAAACAACTTTGCCAGTGGTCCTGCTATGATACTAGCCAATTCCTTCAGCACCCTTGAATGAAGATCATCCGGCCCTGCTGACATAAAATGCACCCAACCCATCCAAGTCCCCCTTTACTATGTCAGCGCTAACAGTTGGTGGACTGGTTTCCCTCCTGTGCTCGTCTATATTCCAATTGGGAGATTTGTCCTGATCCATGTTCAGGAATACAGAAGCAAAAAAATAGTTAGAGAGCTCAGCTTTGTCCCTCCTAACTGTCACCGATTGCCCTAGTCTACCCTGTACAGGTACTATGTTACTCTGCAACTTCTTTTTGCTCCCTATATACCTGTAGAAGGACTTTTTGTTGTCTTTAATTTTTGTTGCCAGCCTAAGTTCCATAGCAGCTTCGGCCTTTCTAACAGACTCCCTGCAAGTGTGAGCCATATAGGTATACTCCTCCTTCCATAGTCTGTATGCCTCTTTATTTTGCCCCTAGACTTTGCTGGATTTTCCTGTTCAGCAAAGAGGGTTTCTTGACTCCTCTGCCTTGTTTCACATCACCAAAGAGAATTGTTTACTACACAGAACTTTTGATTGGTCCCAATAGAGGATCTGATATTTGTAGTCAGTCGATCAAAAAAAAAAACTAATGAAAAAATCTTTAGAAAAAACAATGATTCTGAGCAAGATCAAATGAGTAATACTTAGATGTTTCAAAGCATATTGCGTGCTGGCCTTGAAAACATTGAATCAGAAGGTTGGTATCTTGCATTAAACAAAAATATGGACTTATTAATAGAGGTGACAAGGAGCTGGATAATCATCCAGAATATAGTTCCAAAAATTGTAGATCATATTATAAAAAACAATTTTTTGATTAAGCGGAAAATCTGACTCTAGTGTTCAAATCACCTACTATCCAAGTAGGATAAGATTGCAGAAGTTGAATTGTTGACATAGGACAAACAAAAACTCAACCTCTGTCCCTCTCACAAGACAATAGAATAACAGTCTTTTAAACGTGCTTGCACATGTATCAGAGCACTTTTGCTAATTTACCAAAATCAAGTTACAGTTATAAAACAAGGCATGACTTAATCATCATCAAATGCTTATTAGACTTACCTACTTGGTTTTTGATGGAATCAATGCAATGTTAATAACCACTTGCACTCTGTCTTTTGTGCAACTCGCTGTGTACACATAATTAGTAAGTTTAAAGGAGGTTCTTGGAGTTAATGATTGTTGTGATACAACACAATACCATAAATAAGTAAACCAAAACAAAACAAAACAAAAAGAAATGACCCACCTAGATTACCACCCCCAATCAATGAAAAATATTTACAGTAATTTTTTTTTTTTTAATCGCCCATTGAGTGGAATAACATACTTTTATCATTTTCCATACATTTTACTATCATCTCAGTTTTCCACAATTTTTGGAGATATACCAACGGAGACAAATATTGCCTGCTGTATTTCAAGAGATACTATCTACCATCTTATTCAATATTCTTGGCATTAGTACTTACTGTGCCTCACAGCTGTGTGGCCAAAGCCGACAAAAAAATAAAATTTTCCCTGATAACATAAATGATTTTGGTCTTGACAAGAATCAGAATTGAAAAGAGATTGTTTCTTAGAATTTGATATCATGTATTAGCGAGCATTTTGATGAGCTTTTAATAAAAATAAAAAGGTACGTATATTTAAATAAGATGTTGCAAAGCCATATGGAAAGCTATCACTTTTATAAGTAGCTCATGTCTTCAATGTTAGTTTTTAATTTTCCCATTTTCTATTATCACAGTGAAATGTACTATATTCATGAAAATAAGACAAAAAAACAACACTGGAGATACCATTTATGCTGCAATACTGATTCTCATCATTGAAAGATTCCCTTCATCTTTTTAAAATGTACGTTCAAGGTGACAGCTACTGAGAGAGAGAGAGAGGTCATTTCAGCTGCTATGCCCATCTCTGACTTTCTCTGCCAACTTATTTGGTTTTACAGCACATTTTACCACTCCAGTTGTATTTTTAGCTTCCTAATACAAAAACGCACACTAATAAAAGAAACTGGCAAACTTTAGAGGAAATCACTGCCTATGCACAAAGCAGCATCCAGGGTCAAACACAACAAAACAACAAAAATCCACAAAATAAACTGGGGGAAATATATATTTTGCTTTTCTACTAAAACAAAAGAAATTTCCCATTATTCTTATAGCAGAAGTATGATCCTTTTTTTGTTTGTTACCCCTTTAAGAATTTAGAGCTAGCCTGGGTTGCCTGCTAAATAAAATACCATAAAAGTTGTTTAAAAAAATATTTTAGAGATTACTCTGGCACGAAAAAGTATTTTGCAATTCTGACACTACTCTCCTGAATGAAAGTTATTGCTGGATTTACATTTTGGCAACAGGTAAATTATAGATCTAGTTAATTCATTTATTCACATTGCTAGGATCACTTCATTTCTTGGTGTACCAAATTAACAATCCTACTGTATAGACTGCATATACAGTAGACTGAAAGATTTCAGATACCACCACTCTAAGTTAGGTTGATCTAAATGTCCAACCATTCAGGTACAGGATGGCTTAAGTCACCCAAACAATGGTGCACCCAATCTAAGTTAGTTCATCTGAGGAGATGTACTAATTTAGACTGAAATCAGGTTAACCCGATCTAAGAATGGATTAACTCAATCTTGCAAATGCCTTCATGTGTTCACAACCACAGATCCTGGGCTGGCAAAGCCCAAACACTTTCCCCAGCCGCAGGGTTAGAGTTGTACTATTCTCACCCAGACCCCCCAGACTGAATGGGCTATTTTCAGCTCCCTGACCTCTCCCTCCCCAAAGTGGGCAAACCCAACCTACCACAAAACCATCAATCCCCTCCCACAGATGTACTAGTCCTACTTTATCCCTTCAAACCCCTCCTCCAGACCCATCAAAACCCCCTGTAGACCTACTATCCCCCTTCCACACATCTGCCTCAAAATTACTTACACCAACTTCCCTACACTGCTCCTGGTCTAGATTTGTGTGGCTTCAAATCAGCCCGAGTCCCAACTGATCCTGAAAGTCACTCCTGCATTCCATTGTGCCAGAAATCTATTTGCCATTCAGAGAGTAAAAATTCTCTCTAAGCAGGGTCCACTTCTTAAACACTTCATGTCCCTCTAACAAGTTAATTGCAGAATACTTGTAGAATGTAACCATGGCATAAATGTCAAGAGTACTATATGTGTACCTAATTTTTAAGTGCCATAATATGGCAAAACAGCCATGAAAACATGCCACATATAATGTAGAACATTTTTATGGTCAGTTTGCATGGCACCTTAAATTGAAAATGTGGCACAACCAGGGCTGTCTCAGGAGAGGTACTGCCAATCAGCCAGCTGGTTTTCTATCCCCGTATAGCTCAAGGCCACACTTGGCTGTGGGCACCTAGCTTCCAACTAACCCAGGACTGGGCTCATCATTGGCTCATCCCTTATGTTCATGATTAGATCATCCTTTATCCACCAAATCCCACCTTCTGTCATACATACACAGCATAGCAGGAGGTGCGATTGTTGGAATCAGAGATCAGATCCCATGGTATCTTTAAATGAATGTGTGGTAGGAGCCTCTTAGATGCAAAACACCCATATTTGTCCCATTCACTGAATGTGCCATTTTCCAAGTCTGCAGTCTTGGGATACCATCCATATTTATGGGAATTCCCAGACAGACTCCTGTCTTGCATCAGAGAGCCTTCAACTTGGGGGATGGGCAGATCTTGTATCATAATGATTTCCAGAAATCATTCCTCTATTTGAGGCATGTCTTAGGTAGTTTCAAGTGTCACAGTCTGCAAGTGCTTGATAACACCACAAAATAATCAAGGCAGTGAAATGGTAAGCTTAGCAAAGTGGAAGTTACGGTTCTGACAGATATAAGCTTTCAGGGTTACTAGGTAAACAATAATAATCCCTGATACACAAGACTGACTGCATGATGTAATGGTCCCTTTACACTATGAATTTATTATGCTTTGAATCTGTGTGTTGGCTTTAAGCTATGACCCTATGAGGAGAAAATATTTTAGCTTAATTTGATCAATTTTGGTTAGTTTCATTTAGCTTGAAAACATATTCCAGTTTAGAAGGTTGAGTATGTGTCCTGGTAATTTTTATATATGTGAGGCAAAAACATACTTGCCTTCCCTTTTTAAACATATGCCAGTTGCCCATGACATAATTCCTTGACGTACAACTTTTTGCAGCTAGTACTCCAGGGATAATTCTACTGCATCTGCAAATTATCTCCTTCCAGAAAATGTCATTTAGAGGAGTTGCAAAATGGCAGGATTCTTTCCCCATGTGGATAGTTTTTGGCAATAAGAGACAAAGTGCTGAGCCAGAGTCCATTCGCAGTTATGAATGCAAATCCAAGGCAGCTTCAAAGCAATTTCTGATTTACACCAGTGTAGCTGAAAACAATTGGATTCACTGTGCTCTATCCTGTCACCACATAACAAGCTTCTTCTGCTTGAAAGTATCAAATATCTCTACAAAGCTAACATGACAAAAGGTGACCTTTTCAATCTTATGTGCATAAATCAGCCATTTCTGGCTCCATTTTATCCTAGTCTGAACTGATGCCAGTGTGAAAAAGTGCAACTAGCCTGATACTCCCTTTTACTTGACTCCTAGTGCCACAGTAGGATTTGCTTCCTGCTCTTTTTGCAGCTTAGGATGAGATTTTGTTTTATTTTTAAGGAACTGCTATTTTTAAAGCTCCCTGTATAGCTGTAGTTCAAAGGCTTATAAGAAATTATAGAGTACCACAACACAACTGCTTTAATTGAATATGGATTCAACTCAATTTCAAAACAGTATTTCACATAAATATATTAATTATTAATATTACTCCCATATTAGTGTCATTTTAGTATGAGAGTGTATTTAAATATTAGTTGTCATGCCTGCAAGGGCTATTGTATTACCTGTACAGGAGTTCCCCTAAAAACAAGTTTAAAAACTGTCACGTTGACTTAAGACTTATAAGGAACGGTGGGGAGGAATACTTAAAACATAAAGGATCTGTTTTGTTGCCCCAATCTCCCTATCAAAATTTAACAGCAGCAGGATTCCTCTTGAATAAAAATCTTTGTTAGATTGTGTTAGTTTATAGGTCCCTACCACAGAAGTGTTATTTGTAAAAAACTTCACACACTTCTAATAAAGCTTCAGGCTTCCAAAGGAAAAATTCTCAGTTTCATGTGCCAAAGTATTTTTTTTTAATCATGTAGGATCAGTTAGTTGCAACCTTCTCCCCCCAACTTCACAACCCTTCAGAAGTCAGGGCAGTAGTGTTAAAACCATGCCCTGAACACCATGGTGAATATATATCACCAGATCAAAGGCAGTGTTTATAGAATGCAATCTTACCCTTCATCTTGGTTTTAGACATAGATATTTTAGATATTATTTCACATGGATCCATTTTCAAGATTTACAGTTTAAACTATGCAATCAGTTGATTGATTAGTTCCTAATTATGCCACAAACAAATTAAATAAGTTTTAAAATGAGTAAAGACAGATCAGATGGAGACTTTTTCTACTTCAATAGAAGGATACTTTAACATTCCATACCTAAAGAGAAAGCATGTCCATGGAAAACTTGTACAACATCAGTGACCTTAATCACATCTGAAATCTTCAGCAGGGGAAAGGAGATAGAAGATATAACTGAAATGATTTATGTATCCCACATAAATCATTATCTGGACTAGATGATTTGAATTTTCATTTCTGAGGCCCAACCAAATGAACTAAAAGGTGATTTTTTTCCAGAATTTTCCTGAATAGGGAAAAATCATTTTGGGATTAACAAAATATATGTCGTCTATGTTTTCTTTTTCTCTTCCCCAAATGCAAAGTAAACTAAATGCAAAAGAGTTTAATTGAGTTTTGTAGAATGTTTTAATTACAAGACAAAAGTTTTTATTTACAAGTAGACTAAGTCAGCAAAGAGAAGGTCTACCTATGACAAACAATCCAGTGGTTAGGGCAACTACTTAGGACACTGGAGTTTAGATGTCAACTCCCCTCTCTGCACAATTCACAAGACAAAGTATCCTACTACTAAGACGCATGAATTATTGTAGCAGATCTAAGCCTGCCCTGTTAAAGCTCTGCCACATGTACAACATCCTTGACTAAACACTGGTCAGAAAGTAAGTATGTGTATACCACCTCTTAATTTTTTAATATTGACCTACATATACATTACTAATGATAATGGCAGTTACATGACTGAATTGCCACAATAAAATATATAGTTTACATCAGAAATTCCAGCTTTTATTTAACAGTGATTAATGCAAAAATAAGCGAATTTGGACATTAGAAAGAACTTCTTCACAGCAAGGGTTGTCACAATTTGAATGGGCTTCCAAGGCTCTCCCCTACCCTGGGAGTCTTCAAGAGGAGGCTGGAAAAGCACCTAGCTGGGGTCGGACTTGATGACCTACTGAGGTCCCTTCCAACCTCAACATCTATGAATCTATGAACAGAGGGGTGGGCAAAGTTTGGCCCATGGGCTGGATCTGGCTGACAGTAGACTCTGTTTCCCAGTAGCCCCATTTTCATGGAGACCCCAGCAATTGTACTGTGATAATGCAGAGCTGGGAGTTCTGTTCAGACTGGCCCCAGCAGCGCTGGCAGGCAGCAGTGGTGCTCTTTCTGGTGGGGGGAGCAAGGAGGATGGATCTGTGCTGTGGGCAGGAGTGGGGTGGGCTCAGCTGCCACTACCTGTGGGGTGCAGATAGCGGTGGTGCCGCTGAGAGGGGTGCTTAGGGGAATTCATGGTGGTTATAGCCTCCCCAAGTCCTCCCTAGTGCCACCGCTGCTAGCGGGGAACAGAGCTGCTCCATAGCCCAGCTGGGATCTTGTGATGGTGACAGTGTGGTCCAGAGCCAAAGCAAAGCCAGCATCTAAAGCCTGCATGCCTCAGGCAGGGACACACAGGCTTCAGATCGCAGCTCCGCCCCAGCTCCAGACCATGCTGTTACTGCTGCAAGATACCACCTGGGCTATGGAGCAATCTGTCAGTGTTCCTGGGGCCAGTCTCCATAGAAACCCCGGCCTCATGCTATCACATCACAGCTACTGCTGGGATCTCCATGGAAACTGGCCCCAGCCATATCGGTAGGGGCTGCTAGGAAATAGAGTCTGGCCACTTGGCCAGTTCCAGAATTTTGCCCACACTTGAGTTTCAAAAAGAAATTTTAAAACTATACTAAGTCCTTGATGCATTTTCTGCAAAGTATTGCATTATCGTTCCTGTAGGATTTCACCTTGGATTAATCAGTTTGTGATGCTGAAACTGATCTGACCCATTAAATACTTTGGTCTTTCAGTGTTGGTTGTTTTTAACATCCTCTGTTCTGCCCAAACTCTGTAGGAACTATCCAACATAAATCCCTTAACAACATACCTGCTTATTACCTATTCCAAAAGCAACAATACATGGCCAGCCTCAAACAGCAGTTTTCTATCAGATGCAAATTCCTACCAGATAAGTTTTAGCATTACTTCATTATAGCCTGTTATTACAGTTACCTGGTGTTATTTTGTATCAAGACCTTTCTTTATGCTGCTTTCTTTTTCCCAGGTTTGGTTTTTAATACACATCTAATTCTTTGATTTCTTTGTGTGAAGACTTCAAAGAAAAACAGAAATTTTTTTTTGCATTTATTTTACAAGTACATACTTTTCTGCTCAAACCAGTTTTAATCTAATGAAGTCAGATGAATTATTTTTAAAAGAAAGCTACTCTGATGACAAACTTTAATACAAGCATCAACAATTTCAAAGACTCAGCAGAGATTAAAATAAAATCAAGAACTGCTGCTTTCAAGTGGAGATCAGCAGCACCTTTTTCAAGAACTACCAAAATGCCTAAAAAACCCATAGAAAAATCAACAAGACCTGCAGGTGGTTGGCATCTTTGAAAATGAACCTGACTATTAATGTTCTACAATCCACAATATCTTTGATCCTTCATCATTTACAACATTCATATAAGAATTACATCCGTCTAAGAGGTGCACACCTAGGTACAGCAGTTAAGAAGGTAGAAGGGTGGTATTATTTTGGTTGGTTGGGGTTTGGTGGGGGAGGGGGGGAGGGGTTGTTTTATTTTAAATATCCCCAATTTTAGATTCTCTAAAAACAAAGCAATATGTGGTACTTGACTGAAAACACTGAAACTGATGTGAGGAGAAACAAAAGAGATTAAATCTGCAAGAGTGGGGGCGGTACACCAAGATAACAGCATAATATGGTTGCATAGGATGAGGACATACTATTCACTTGGTCTTCTGTTTCTATATTTTCTCGGGCGACCAGAGCCATCCAGAGGAGGATCGCTAATTTAATTGGACTTCAGGCGGGCCGGTGATGGAGAGGCGTGACACAGCGTATTGGTTGTAAAAATAACTGTTACTTTAACTTTACTTATGCCGTTGGTGGCTGTGACGCAGGTGGTAAGGTTGCTTACGTAGTTACAGGTAAAGAGTTGCTTGCGTATTTACAGGTAACTGGCAACAGAACAAGCCTGCAAGTTTGTAGACAGAAACGAGCATGCAGGGTGAAGGATGTTGGGAGCAAACGGTGACGGGGAGATGTTGGTGGGTGATCAGTCCTCCAGCTTTTCTCTGCCACGTGGCAAAGTTCTCCGTACTCTACCTTGTGCTCAGAGCTCTCTGACTTGGGCGGAAGCTGCACGGACCTTTATACGTTTAGAATGGCCAATGACAAACCGCCAGGTAGGAATAACTAATGAGGCAGAACGTACCAAATTCAGAAGTAATTGCAATTGCTTAGGGCAGTTCTATTGCGACAGGGACACTCAACTTATTTGGTTATGACATATATGACCCTTCAACCCCATACTCATTTATATAATCCCACGGAAGTCACATGTAGGAAAGACAATTATGCTGAAGGCAGACATTTTTTATTATTAGGTTCCAATAATGTATCCAAGGTAGCAAATCATTTAACAATAGCTAAGCATGTGGCCTATATTTACATAGGGAAAATTCCATAATTACTTTGATTTTTCAGACAAAAGCCACTGCTGATACTTAGCATAATTCTTCCAAATTCTATTGGTAAATATTGTTATATTTCTCAGAAGCTTATCCTTGTTTAAATACTATGGGAAACTGCTGCAATGGTGACTTGCCTGAGAAAAATAGAAAAGCAGAGATAAAAATTAATTTCCGAAAAATGCTGATGACTAACTCACTCAAACCTCAGAATCCAAAAGTGATCAAAATGGAACTACAGCATTCTAGGAGACCATACTAAACAATCACATTAATGCAACTAGCTGGGGTCCATCAAGCTACAAATTTAATTTTATTCTTATTCTAATTGATAGATACAGTATGCTTCTTTTCTATAGTCCTTTTATTTCACCAACTATCTACAGTTTCATACAAAAGTTCAGCCAGTAGGCATATCTTACCTGATAGAATCTTGTAAAGCCAATGTATTCCCCAGTGCAAAGCTTCAATAAGACGTGGTCATGAAAGTTACATAATCTGGTAGTAAAATTCCCAAAGTCCTCTCTACAGTGCAGTTTGCACCCAGTTCTCAACCCTCCCTCAAGCAGTGCCAAACCACTGAAGATTGCATTTCCTATAACCTCCAAATGGAGTCAGCAGAAGGAAAGGATTCCTGGCTTTTTTAAATGCCTTCCCTTTTGGGGATGGGCCACAGATATGGAAGAGAGTAGGGGAGGGAAGGATGACAGGAATAGGGAAACTTAATCTGAATTTAAAATATACAATTTTATAAAATTGTGTGTGTGTGCACTCACTGTACACACACTTTCACTGGAATATAGACACCGGTAACTTACCTCAGCCAGCATATCAGATCAAGTTTCCCTGCTCCCCAACCAGCTCAGTTTGATTCATAGATTACAGACAGATTCATAGATTGTAAGGGGCTGGAAAGAATCTCACAACATCATTGGGTCCAGCTCCCTTGCAGTAGGCAGGAGAGCCAACTGGGATCAGGTGACTCCAGCAAGGTAACCATCCAGTCTCCACTTGAAGATTTCTAGAGTATGTGATTACACCATCTCTGTAAGGAGTTTATTCCACAGTCTGGACACCCTGACTGTGAAGAAGTTTTTCCTAGTGTTAAGCCTGAAATGGTCTTCCAGGAGTTCGTGGTGTTACTCCTGGTTTTCCCCAAGAGTGCCCTGGTGAACAGTTGTTCATCTGGCCCTTGATGTATTCCCCCGATATAGCAGTAAGCTGCTACCAAGTCCCCTCTCAGCTTTCTCTTTGTTAGGCTGAAGAGACCCAAGTCCCTGAGCTTTTACTTATATGGCTTGCCTTGTAAGTCTCCGATCATACAGGTGGCTCTTCTCTGGACTCTCTCAAGCTTTTCCATGTCCTTGTTGAAGTACAACACCCAGAACTGGAGGCAGTATTCCAGCTGCGGTCTCACCAATGCTGAGTAAAGTGGAAGAATCACATCCTTGGTTTTGCTTGAGATGCTTCATTTGATGCATGCCAGAGTACTGTTTACCACGCTGGCTACAGCATCGCATTGACAGCTCATGTTCATACTATTGTCTATTATTACCCTTTCTGACTAGCATGAGGTGCCTTTCAGTCTTCATGCTAGCCAGTTTGGGGACACCAAGCCTGTAAGTATTGGGGATTATTCATCCCCAAGTGGAGTACTTTACACTTCTCAATGTTGAACTTCATCTGGTTCTGATCTGCCCAATTTGGAGGGACATGTTCCAAGTGGAGCAGTCTCATACCTAGTCAGCAACCCATACTCTTAGGATTCACACCTGGCTGTGTTTTTTGGTCTGCTGAACTAGTCAACTTTATTGGATAAGAAAGGATTTTTGTCACACAGCTAGAATGCTCAGGACAGACTGGGTTTTTCTACTGTCCTTAGAGCAAGTGAAGGACTGAGAAAGGTATGAGGATAGGGTTCAAGTTATTGCACTTGAGATGGTGATGAGTGCCCAATGCCAGTACATGGTCCATATGAGGCCCAGTTCTCTGATAGGCTGCAGCTGAAATTAATTTAGGAGATGCTTTCTCTTAAATGGTAATGGAGAATTGGGCTTGTATTGTCTACTATCACAAGGCAACTTCTCCGAAGAGTGGCAAGTAGTGGAGTTAAAGTGTTTAGAACCAAATTTTATAGGAGGTAGAGAGCGAGTAGCAGTGAGTGAGGTAGGAATCATAACAATATAAGTTATTGCTATATGGATACCAGATAAGCTAATAAAGCTGTAGCCTCAATTAAACTACATCCTCCCCCTCTTTTCTTCCTGTGTGTGCATCTGAGAACATTTTTTCCCGCTACAGAGTTTGTTAGTATCCTTGACTACATGAAGCTGAACTGAATAACCAACAAATCTTGAGTTAGATGTGCTTTAAGGGAAGAAAGTGCTAAGGTTGTTATGAGAAGCTAAAACACTATCTGCTTGATGAATTGGACTGGACACCTATCCTGATTAAATTCATCACTTCCTCTTATTTCACAGGTCTGTATTCATATGTGAATGAAGATGCATCTTCTATCATGCCATTACAAGTGCCAAAGAAAAAAAAAGAGTTAACTGAAAACCTGTTGAAGTCCATTAGCTTTACCTAATCAAAAAGGATTCAGGTGTGCATGCTGAAAAGAAAGACATATACAGCTTTCAAACTTTAAGAAAATCTTTTAATATAAATTAATGTTTCAAAGACATCTTTTTTTAATTTTGTCATGCTCAGTTCCTTTCAGTTTGTCCCATACATATTTTTTTTTCTTTTTAAACATAAGCTTGTACTATTATCTTTAAATACTTAGAAATCCCAGGACTGGGTATGCAAAAAACAAAAAGCACCCCTTATCCAATTTTTTTCATTTACATTTTTGTTAGATCTATACTTTAAATAAAAGAGCCTCATTAAAAAAATAAAATATACCTTGCTATTTTCTGGGCTACATATTTTGAATAAAACAGAAATTTTTATTTTACTTCTATACTGACAATTACTGCAAAAAACAAGAGAGAACTCTATAGAAAAATGCTATATAGGGTCAAATGCATTATGCATGTATCAATACAAATGTTCTTGCTCACTATGCTTCTCAAAAATTACTACAGTGAACCAACAAGCAACATTAAATCAGTCTCAGGAAATAAAAGATATTTTACCATAGTGGTCAAGGTCAGGAACCAATTTGCCATTAGCTGCTAGACTTTGATCCCCAATAGCTTAGAAAATAGCATGACAACTAAGGAACAAGGACTGAATGTAAGGGAGAACAGCAAAGACTGAGTAGGCTACCTCACTGAAAGTAAACCTATGAGGCTTCAAGATTTTATTAAATATAAAAAAGACTAGCGCTATTATGTAAACTATTTCTTTTATCTGAATTCAATTATTTTCTCCATTCTTAAATGGTCTAATTTAAAAGCAAGATTCAATGAGCACAGCAATGAGATTGGGGGTGGGAAAGGGGCGAGGGAGATTCTTGCAGAGAAACTGTCCCACAGGCTTACAATTTCCATTCACGAGGTTATTGACAGAGAGGGCCGAAGAATGCTCATGAAATGACCATAAATCAAAATGAGTTTGAGGAAGGCAAATCATAACAACTTCCCCTTCTTCAAAATCTGGGGAAATAAGCAGGCTTTGCATAAAGTCCAAAGACATTATAGGTTTAAACTATTCAGGTCAAGGTGAAAGTGAGAGAGCAAGAGAACTACACATGCTAAAGGTAAGGAGTCCTCAAAAAAAACCAAAAACAAAACAAAACAAAATCCCTGACAGTGGGGATACAATTTCAGCTTGAGAGAAGTAGAAAAATGCAGCTATGCTATCAGGGTGCCTGTAAACATAAGGGGAGGCTGCTCCGATATTCTGTAATTACAGGATCCGATTAGTTGAGTCAGCTTGTTCCAACAAACTAGCGCACTCTGGTAGCCTCTGCGTCTCACGTATCAGAGTCCCAGTGCTTCAAAACGGTGGCGTGGGCACTTCAACTGAAGCTTGTTATTTCATTTAGTTAAAAAGTGCCCCTGCTGCCATTTTGAAGTGCAGGGATGCCAATACATGAGATGCTGCTCTAATTAAAACTCCCCCGTCCCATTCCCAAAGAACATGTAAAAGTGCACTCAGATTGGCAGGTCCCAAGCCAAAGATCATTAGTACATCTGGGTATGCAGGACAAACTGAAACTTGTTCATTACGACCAGTAGAGACAGGCTCTTCAGATATTATTGAAAAAAATTCATGCCACTCAAGAGAAAACAGACATAGTACAGGTTTTCAGGGGAAGAGAGACATTGAACTTTATCACAAGAACTGCATTAGCTACCTGAAGTAGTAGTAGGCTGTTATCCTCTGTGTATTAGCAGCTACAGGAATGCAGTACATTTTTACTTCTGCACCACGTTTAGATTAATCTTTAATTTACATATGTAATAACCATTCATTCCTCTGTGAAATACTAACTTAAGAATGTTAAACCTTATATGAACCTTGGAACAGCTATTCATTACATTTGGTAATGTAATGTGTACAAGTCAGTCAGAGAAATGAGTCCTAGTCATTTGCTCTACGTATTCAAGCACAGCCTTATCTCTTCATTCATTGGAGTATTTGATAGAAGTCCTGACTTTGCCTCAAGCCACAGCAACAAAAGCAATGAAATATGTATCCAAGATAGACAGGATCTTTGCCAGGTCCCACATTCACTGGGTTTTAAGTCAACAAAAATATTATAATTTACAAAAAGGATTACAAGACATGTAACAATGCAAAAAGAAAATAAGTTCATGATTTCTTGTTGCCTTCTTTAAAAACAGTTGGATATTTACAGTCAGTCAGTCTTAAATGGAAATGTTCTTGCCAAGAATCTCCTTTCCTCTACAATTTGTACATAGCCTAGTATACACTTTTCTTGAGTTACTTCCTGACAGTCTGTTATTTCTACTTACTGAAAATGCTATTGCACTTACTAAGCATTTTTTTTAAATGATGGCTGAGACCCTGGTCCATTTCAGCCATTACTCAACAAGACATGTTCAGACATTTTGCATGCTGTAATGGCAGCATAGTATAATGACAAGAATTTCGGTTGCTTACCATTGCAAACACAGCAAGTGGTTACTCAAGTGGTTAACTTGAGTAACAACTGAAATGTTTTGTAAAGAGAGCCAGACTCAAACCACACCAACACTTAGTCCTTCTCCTCCCCCCTCCAAACTGGATCCAAATGCAATAAGAACAACCACAAACATATTTATTTTATGTTATAAAATAGAAAAGAATAGAAATTCAAGATAAATGTATTTAAACTTGAGTGACTGACAAGATATCTATGAATAGACCCTTCAGGACAAGACAATTTCTCCTCAAGATCAGGGATCAAAGTTTTGGGAGAGAGAAATACTCACCATGACCACCACCCTCCCTTCCCCAGTACCAACTATGCACTGCTAAAGGGAATGGTTTATTTTATTTCTGCATGCCTCCTCTCCTCCCCCACAATCCTACACCCTCACTTCATACCATAAGAAGCTAAACAATCCAGACTCTTGGGGCACGTCCTTAAGAGGGCATACATGCAGCTTTCAGCATCTCAAAACTGTTTAAAGTGCCACAAACCACATGCACCCACATGTGCTGTGCTGCTAGTTTACAGCACAGTGTTTTGTTTTGTTTTTTTGACACTGGGAGATCGCAGTGCAAAAAAAAAAGCCACTGCTAAAAAAAACAAAACCAAAAAACCATGAAGTGCACAGGGCAGCACCATGTGCTGCCAGAAACCAGAGCCTTGCCAGCCAGAGCCACACTCTGGTCACTGGCCATGCTCCAAGTGACAAGCTCAGTGCTGCTGCTGCCCCAGGAGGCCCCCAAGAACCCATATAAGGCTGCTGGGACCACCCTCCATTACCCCACCTGGGTCCCTTTGCCATGCACCATAGCATGCATGCAGGGGCACACACAGGGAGAAATAGCAGCAGCAAAAATGTGTGTCGTTGTTATATGTCCCATGGGAAACATGCCCCTGCATGTGTACACTCGAGGGGACACTCCCTTAAAGGCTATAGGTAAACGTACCTTTTAACTGCCTTAAGAGAGAAGGGGAAGATGCCGCGTGGATAAATGCACCAACTGTGAAGCTCTAACTAGGATGTCTGCATCTTCTTGTAAAGATACACATTAGAAAAGTTGCTTTAAAACTTGACCCTGAATGAAGCTTAATGAATAAATGAATGCTTAAAAGTTTGAGCAGTTCTGTTACAGGATTATGCAGAACTGCTTAGGGCCATGGACAGCCTTTTTTGGGCACAAAGAGAAGAGTACACAGCTGTTCAACGAGTCTGGTACAGAAGGGAAATGGCTTCCCCATTCCCAGGAGCGGGAGGAAGGGGGCATTCTCCCAAGGCTGGAACTCTCCAAGAGCTCTAGGAAGACTCCAGCCCCCAAGCCACCTGCCTACCACCCTGTACACTCCTCCAGGACGACCCACTAATTCAGCCAATGTTGAGCCCAGGAGCATTCCAGCCAAAGAACAATGACCCCTATTCCATGCATCCCTCTGAGTCACCCAAAGGCAGACTCAGAGACAGTTTAGTGGTGCAATCACACTCTCCTTTGATTCCTACTCCACCCACATTTTAAAACCAACTGGCAGTAGCGACAAGATTTCTATTCAGGCAGCAGTGACAGTCAAGTGAATTTGCAATCATTATGATCTCCCTGACTTCTTCTGAACTCTTAATTGCATAGGTGTTCATGATCCACCCCCCTCCTTTTTTTAATGATCATGATGTTCCACTAATCAAGCTATCATTTCTGCTGTCTGTGAGCTGCTCCTGGTAATGAAGCTCCCATTTCCCAGCCATACAGACTGTGTTAATTCTACCTAAAACCCTTAACTCAGGTGAATATTAACTCACGTGTAGAAACTTTACTTTCAGTAAAGCATTGGATGCACTGTTAAGATGCTCAAGAATACCAATTTGTTTTTTATGAATGTTAAAAAAAGAGAAGTACATTTAATTCTAATCACTACAGAACTAATGAAAAAAATACATTGCTTCGATTGTTTTTTTTTGCCTGGTTTCTTGCTCTTTTACACATAATATATGATATAACACATTAATGTGCATACCAATACAGTTACACTTGTTTTTACTTAGTAACTGAATAATATAGCTCAGGGGCCCTAGCTTATTAGTAAAGCTTCTAGTTTATTTTGAACTAGACAAAAATGTGTTATGTTATATATGATAAGACACCACACGAACTGTAGCCCCCTTTTCAGAATCCTACATCTACCCATGACTTAGTTGGCAGAGGGGGGGAAAGTGGACTATACCTGCTGCTATTTCTTGTTGTTGTTTGTGGGAGGATGAGGGAGGTTGTTTTGTTTTCTTAAGGAGATGACCATCATTCATACAAAAAATCCTAAGGGAAAAATCCATAAAGGAACCTTAGAGTTCTTCTTTCCATAGACCTCTCTTTACTGAGTGAGGGCATGACCAACTCAGGAGCACACAACAGTAATCACCACCTCTCACGTTGTTGCTTGCCTTTGAATTTATTGCTCAAAAGAGAGAGAAGGGTAGGAAAAATATCTCCTCTACAAGGAAAAAGCATTGTTCTCTTCTGGTCCTCAGGCAGAGTAGTATTAGTGGTTGTCATCTTATACTAGGGCATCACAAATACTTGCTCCTTAAATCCAGGAGTTAGCTCTGGGATCACTTTAATGCATTTCTGTAAAATGAAATGAGTAATTAAAGAACATTCTAAATTGTCCCCCACAGAGCACATTGAACCAATTGGGAATCTATCATTTTCTTTATCTGCTATCTGGGGCTGGATTTCAGGATTATTCAAGCAGCCCAGTGTTTTGGGCAGAGCAATAAAAACCTTTGCTCATGAACCCTGCATTGCTTCCAGCAACCAAAAAGGTTAACATCATTTCTTGATGAAATCTACATAATGATTAAAACTGGCTCAAGCTGTTCTGAGCAAGGCACTCTTAAAGGTAATTAACATTCTAGTAGGTCAGGGTTTCATTTCAAGAGACAGGGTTTTTTCCAGACATCAGAGGAAAGTTTATTGACTCTCCATGTAAAACTATACCCACTAGCATATTATAATGATATTTCAATTCAAGAATACTTTATTGGCATGAAAAACTATTAGACTGCTGCCAGAATGCAAGAGTGTCACAAGCCTTATGTCACATACCCCACATCAAATATCTGTGCATTATAAAATTTTGTAAGTACAGATAAGTTAATTAGCATTTTGCTAAAGAAATTAGAATTGGGAACAAACATAAGAGTACACTACTACTTTGATAGAAATGTCAAGTTTCTCCTAGTACATAATTCTATCCGAATAACTGTGAACATGGACCTGGCATATTCAGTCCCTTCCCCGTCCCCATTTCAATAATACCTGCATCCAATACACATGGACCAAAGGATCAGAGGTATAGCTAGGGGTCAACTGAAGTATTAATTTTTATGAAGATCATACTCTTGTCCATAGTACTTTAAAAACCAGAAAAATTTCCGTGATATATAGACTGCATATTAATTGAGAAACTGATCCAGATCTCAGATACACACAGATAAGTCTTTAGAGTACTAAGTATACTCAAGAGAGCACAGAAAATAGGAGATTTAAGTGTAAAGGAAACGTATTGAAGTCTCATAGAATTTGTTTGGTCATGAATCTGTTTCTGTTATATGCTCTAAATAGACCTCTTCCTCTATCAAGTATTCAACACGACTTTGTTCAGATACTCGGAACTCTCTCTCCTCATTGGCCAAGTACAGACATTCTGGAGGTTAAATCAGGTTCAAAATGGCCGCCCAATTTAAAACTTAGCTAGGTCCAGTGCCAACAATACACATACAGACCTTGTTTCAGTGATCAGCAATCAGTCTAAACCTGTAACAGAAGTTCCACACACAAAAACCAGTCTAAAAATTGTAGAACCTGGTTTAAGATAAACTGGGCTCTGTGTAGTATCAGACCAAGTAGTAGTCTGTAGCATTAAACAGGTGCATGGAACTTCTGTCCGCTTCTCCTGCACAGCCCTGGTCCCAGGGCTGCTCTTTTAACTCCCCCCTTCCCTCACACTGGTCTATTTTTTGTTCCCCACTGCACCTTGCTCCTTGACCTCCCTCCTCTCCTCTCCCCAGCCAACACTCTCAAATTCCATCCAACAAGCTGCTCTGGGTGCAGCCATTTTTATCAGCATTCACTGCAGCTGGAGCCAAGCAAGTAAGTCTTGGTAAGGCGAGGGATGAGGCTGTTTGTTCATTGGTAGGGGACCCCACCCCACCGCACCCCACCCCACCCACGGATTGTGACTCCCCTCTCACAGGTCACACTTGTTCCCTCAATGCATCCATGAGTTGCGCCTTCCCCCTATCTTACCCACAGGTCATGCCTGCCCCTCCAACACCTCATGGATTGAACCAGCACCCCCACCCCATCCGTATGCTGTACCTGGCCCCCTGTTCTACCCATGGGTTGAGCTCACCCCCCTACCCCAACCTGTTAGCCACACCAACCCTCCCTACCCCTGGCAAACCTCCAATCCCTTCCAACCTGATGGACCTCCAACCCAACTGCTAGACTCCCATCCTGACTTAATACTGGGCAGACATTTTTAATCAACTTAACCTCCTCCTAATGCCCCCAAATATATGTACTTAGCCACTGTGGAAGGAAACAGGTTTAATTAAGAAGTTCGGTTTTCTAAAGCTATTCAGTCAGAAGTGCAAAGAAACAGTTATGCAAAAGATTTAATAGATTTTTAGGGTCAGAAGGGACCTCAGTAGATCATCGAGTCCAACCCCCTACTACCCCTCTTGGACACGTATCTGCCTGTTTGAGCAGACACCTGTGAATACAATTTATAACGGTCTTTGCTGCTTTTCCTCCTAGCTCTGCACTGCCATGAGGCAGCAGATTTTATTCCAATTACTGGGCCAGTCACACATGTACAAGTTTCCTTAGGGCAATAGGGTCACAAATCAGGTGTAGCCAAGGACCTTGTTACCCATTTATCTTTACTATTGGTGACTATGCATAAGAAGAGAAGTCAGCCTAATGTTCTAATACGAAGTTCACTTTCCCACCCTGGCAATGGAGTCAGGAAGTACAAGGTTAGAGTGACAACTGTTGTACAGATCTGGACACTCTACATGGCAGAGGTAACACAAAGTAGAGGAGACATCAGCTGAGGTCTACCTATAGCTGTCCTCCATTTCCCAGAAGATTTCTTCAGGTTCATTCCGCTACTTCTTAATGATCACCAAGGTAAGAAAAGTCTCAAATGCTTACAGGCTGGTACTGCAGCTTGGTAATTGAGTTTTTGCTTCTAATACACTACAGAGTCATATAAATGTCATAGTGAAAAACAAGTTTCAAGAGGGAGATGAACAACGGTATCACTGCTAATCTCTAATGCAAGGCAAAATTTGTCAGATATTCCTTAAACAGGATAATCACTCTTCAGCTGCACAAGAAACCCTAGCAACTTTAAGAACATTGCTTTCCCTACTTCTTCCACAGTAACAGGAGAGCCTATCAGCCTTTCTATGCCACTGTTCCACTAGGAAATATGCTCTCTCATTCATATCTTTGCCTTCCTAGAAGAGAGAGACATTTTCTTAGAAAGGGGTAGCAAGCAATTTTTACATCTTAAAATTTAAAAATGTGAAAAGACTTTTTTTTTTTTTACAAAGTAAAGGGTAGGAAAAAAAAGGATAGCAATGGTTAAAAACTTGAATGCTCGAGTGTATATTATGACAATAGTAAAAGGCAAGCATATGGCATATAGGGACATAGTTAAAAGTACTACTACTTGATAGTGTACTTCATAGAAAAAGCCTGTTGGAAAAGCCTGAAAGCATCACCTGAATAAGTGTCTGCACGACTAAAAAAAACAGGTCAAGCTCAAGAGCATCTTTGTGCTTTAGTATTTCCATCTAGAAATGTGACAAAACTACTTAATGCCTGATAATGAATTCCTTGCAAGCCTTAATTCACTCATATTTATTAATTTTGAGATTCTTGGTTTTGTGACATCAAAGCCACATTCAGAGTTATAGCAAAGACACTAACCATCGCATAGAGTGAACTGTGTCATTTGAAAAGTTAGGTGGTCTAAAAGATCATAGAGTCCCAAGTGGGCCATACTTTTTCATTGCTGCAAACACCAGCAACAGACTGGAAACAAAAGGATCACATTTACAGAAGAGATTGGTTAAACAACACAGTAAAAACATTAGGTATGAAAGCAGTAGTTTTATGACACCAATAAGGGTAACGAAGGCTACAGTATCACAACACAGAAAAGCATACACAACACAGCAACACACTTGAAAAAGATTATTATTTTTCTAGCTGAGCTCAATTATTAAAGGAAAGAGAGGCTAAGGCTCCTAAAACAGAGAAAACTGATACAGCGTGGTAAAGTGTCATTAATATCAAACCATTGAGGAACAGACATGAAATATGCTAGATAATTTTAAAATGAGTACATCTCAAGTCTTTTCAAAGTCCTTTATCTTTCAGTTCAGCCACTACAACTTTACCGGCAGTGGTGTTACTTTCAGTTTATTCATATTTTTGAATCTCAACTGTTGGAAGAGATATCAAAAGCATTTTAGTCAACATTAGAAACACACTGGCAAAGCGACTTTCATCAATATTCTGTTAGAAGTGTCAAATCCCATGCATCAAATCAGGCAATTACAATAACTGCTTTGAACTATGAACTGTATTATAACTTCAGAAGACATCCTTTTTCGCACTGGAATTATATCTGTGCATGGCACACACCATCTAGTCCAATAAAGCCATCTTTCTAAAACTGGCCTCTGCTTACTTAATAGTTCCATCCGCAGGCATTCAGTAGAGAGCAAAAAGAAATGAAAATGGAGTACACATATCCATGAAATAAGGCACAGTATAAGTCCAGTTTCAATAGCTTCTGAATTTTAGTTTCACTTCCTCCACAAAAATATTTAATTTAATGTTCACTGTTTCTTTATTATACTGAATTGTTAAGGTGCAAAGCAGTTTTACTTACTTATAATTCAAAACCAGCTGTGTCTTTTTGCAAAAAGCTTCAAATAAAATATTACTTCCTGATTTGCAACCTGATTTGTGTTACTGCCGTAGAGAAGAGATACCACTTCTTACAGTATACGTAATAAGCCAAGCCAAATCAGACATCAGCATACAGCTCAAAACCCTGAGGATGGAGACTTTATCAATTAGAAAACAAACTACTAAAGACAGTGAACAGCTGCTAAACGAAAGAGAAATGATGTTATACCCTTATCTCCTCCCTGCAGTCAAAAAGTAGCATTGCAACATCAGATTTTTAAACTAAATTCCTTCAGTCTCAACAAGTTCTTTATCGAATGTAATGGGTAATTGCAAGGTGAAAACCTTACTTAATATAGTTCAAGATTCTGCTTTCCACTGTACTGCCTTCAGAAAAAATTCATAGCGTTTAGTCACATTCTGACCCTAAGGAGGTACCAATTGAAATATACAGCCTAATACTAGTTTACCTTTGACCACCAAAGTTCAGCACTTCATATTTTAACATGCAAGGTACATGGGTTCAGCCCTGCTTTCAAATCATAGCATAAACCTCAGATACTTTCACCACTTCTAATTCCCACAGGCTTTATCAGAAAGAGACACTATTATGCACCTTGAAAGACTGCAATTGGGTGGGACTCAAAACTCCCACTGATTTCACTAGGTATGTGACCAAGGCTAAAATGAGAGACCTTTCTGATATGTGCATTATGTTCATGCAATCTTCGGTTTTTTTCCTCAGGAAAATGGTTTGTCCTGAAATACCTTTGTGGGTGATGAATTAGTAATGAAAAAAATTTGCTTAGGATAAGTTTAACCCATTATACCCACCACAGGATACTACAGAAGGCCTTTACTACAAATGATGCTATGTTTGTTGCAAATTCAACTCAAAATGATTCACAAAAGAAAGATTAAATGAGAACTTGATGGTCTTGTTTGCAAGATTTCCATCCAAATCATTTTCCTCCTAATCTCAGAAGTAGGGTTATTGTTATGCCTTTTGCTTTTCTACAGATTAGACTATAGTCTGACTAATGACAGATTAGACTGTAATTAACACAAAGCAATATCACCCTAACATAATGAGGCATATTTACCACATTTTAATATTCTGCTGCTAATACCAACTATTTCCTAGAAGCCAAGCAAATCAAAGCAAGGAAGAATAGTTCATTCCCAATGGGACATCTTTTGCTTGCCCAAGTAACAAAGTGTCTCAATAGCGGGGCCAATAGCCAACAATCTAAATGAATGTATTTAGTATGCCTAGAAATAATGATTTATAGTCACTATACATCAATCTTTATTTCTAATCCCCAAGATTATTAACAAATGTAAAATTGTAAATGGATCACCAAGCACCATCATTATTGAAAAGTAAAAATAGACCCTAATAGGTAAGTAAGTATAAATAAGCAATTTCTTGGCCATACTCTATATACTGTATTTCAGTTTCCTTGCCATAATATACTGAACTTCTGCCTCATCATGGAAGCTCATTCAGTTTATTTACGTATCTGCTGAATTTTGAAACAGAAACCAAGTAGTCTGTTAGTAGAACAGACATTCACATTTTAAACTTTGATTGTTAAAAGTATCTCTCTCTCCAGTGGACAAAACATGTTCTATGATTTTTACACAAAAGAAATCTTAATGTCACTTATACTGTAATGCTTTTCTGCATGCAAGGCAACTACAATTAAGTTAGGGACAGACACTGCACATATACCAGTTTAAGTGATCAGAAACTGGTTTATGTGGGGGCCAAGAAACGCTGGCGGAATGGGGCCACTGATGGAGTAGAATTGAGGTGCTAGACACATAGGTTGTTGGAAGTCAAAAAAAACTTTACTTACGGTCCTTAGGCTGTAGGTGCGTTCCTTGAAGTTACAAACTTAAACAGGAAACAGGCACACAGAAACTCACACTCACGCAGGGTATGGGGCATCGGATGAATCCGGCAGGTAGTCGTTGTCGGTTGATCAGGCCTCCTTCGTGGCTTGGAAACGCATGCGGGATCTCTCCTCACGTGTGTCCAAGCTCTCTTCTAGTTTGGGCAGTCATCACCCAAGCCTCTTATTCGGTCAGCAAGCCAATTGCCAACCAATTTGTATGCATAATTTAATGTAAGCCAATCACAAGCATGCACTCGCTGGTGCAGCTGCAAGGTTTTGGCGGGCTCTGACCATGCTCCGACACTTTTCCCGTGCTGCAGGGGAAAATCCCTGCCCCCATGCTCGCAATGTGCTTAAAAGATGCCTCGGCACAGCTGTGTTAACTGTTTTGCACAGACAGTTTAAACCTGTAACAGAATACACACTCCGTGCACATAAACCAGTTTGAAAATGGCTAAACCTGGTTGAATGTAGTATCAGACTTAACTGATTTGGCTCAAACCAGTTTATGCAATGCATGTCCCAGACCCTCTCCTGGTTCAAAGTAAACCAGAGTCTCCCAGCATCCCAGAGGAGAGACTGAGGGACCTCAACCTCTTCAGCCTCTGCAAAAGAAGGCTGAGAGGTGATCTTGTGGCTGCCTAGAAATTCATTAGGGGAATGCAGCAAGGGATCAGAGGTGTTCTGTTCACCAGGGCACCTCTTGGGGTAACAAGAAATAATAGTCACAAACTGACAGAACACAGATTTAGGTTAGATATCAGGAAAAGCTTAATGGTAAGGGTGGCCAAAATCTGGAATGGGCTTCCAAGGCAGGTGGTGCTTTCCCCCACCTACCTTGGGGGTCTTTAAGAGAAGGATGGATAGGCATCTGGCTGGGCTCATCTGACCCCAGCATTCTTTCCTACCTAGGCAGAGGGTTGAACTTGATGATCTGTTGAGGTCCCTTCTGACCTGAGCATCTATGAATCTATGCTTTGTAGGGCAGGGCCATCTGCTCCACAGCAGAGCTGTCCCCTCCCCTCTGCTCCCTGGCTGGAGCTCCAGCAGAGACTGCAGACACAGCAGCATCTGCCTGGTTTTCTCTGCCTCCCCCAGACAAGCCCCGCTGCCCCCCGCACCACATCCTGCTGAAGCAGGGATTTCTCCTCCTCCTATTTCCCCCATCACAGACAGTAGCCGGCACGTGGTATGCTAGCTAATGCTGAGAGGTGTCTGTGTCAGACAGACAGGACAGTGTCCACTTAAGGCTTTTTGGAACTAGAAGAAGAGATTGATGAGAGAGGCTTCTGTTTTCTTGATGGGCTGAAAAACACTGTGTTAGTCCCTGTCTTTCCTTAAGTAATAAGTCTCTGCATTTCTTCAGTCCAGAGGGGATTATCTGTGCAGTTAGACTGGTTCAGCCTAGACAAATTAAACTAACCTGCAAAAATTGAATCAATTCAGGCTCATGCTTTTTGAATGTCTGTCTCTAGCCTTATAGTCAATAATTTTAATAATCAGGAAAAAGAGAGTTAAGAGCATAAGGGAGGATTTTTATTGTAAGATTGTAATTTTTCTTTTTATAATGTCAATGCACTTCAGAAATGATTTCATCTGAGTAGATCCACTCAGCTGGAAACCTATCAACCTTTAAGGCACTGCAACATTTTAAGCTTTTCTATTAACTTTTTTAAAACATACCAGATACTTTATTCTGCCAGGTTTCTCATCACCACATTTAATCAGACTTACTGTTGGTCACCAAAACTGCCAATTTGCTCCCAAGAAGTTAAGAAGTTTAAACATTTATACACAAATCCATTTGTTCCACCCACAGATTCACTTCCAGAACTGATAAATGAAGATGCTCAATTATATGCCTTAGTATAACTTTCAGCCCAAATTTTTAATTACAAGTGGGATGCAAAGGATGTATTTGAATAGTTTTCTCACTAGATACTCATGTTTCTCAGTGATGTTCACCACATGAAAATGCTTTATTCATTGGTAAGGAAACATTCATGCTGATGGTGGCAAACAGCCAGAGAAAGATTGTGTTGCACCAACCAGAACACTGTTACTGGTATTTGGTACCAACATGCAATGCACGTGCAAGCAAGCACCTGCTGTATGTAATCAGAAAGAAAAAATAATGCTCCTTTAATCCAATCACTGCTGTGAATTTCTCCCAGTTTCAAGCCCTTTGCTATGCCATAATAAGTGCAATCAAAGTTCTGACTTTAAAAGACTTGAAAGAAATTTTCCTTTCTTCCTCCAAACTCCTATTTCTCAAAAGTAGATTGAGGAGAAATAAGACCAAACATTTTTAAGACCAACAAGCCTTTTAAAATAAGGCCAGTTCAAGTTTCTTAGGAACCTTCCTGAAGATCAAGGAGATCATCTACCAGGTAGCACAACAGGAAGCAAAGCTACCTAGTAGAGCAAAATACTCCATGAAGCATCAAGAAAGAAAACTATGGATTATTTACTTTAACCTCTGGATTGATTCAATAGGCAGGGAGGAAAGATGGGGAGGGTATGTAGTAGACAGCTACACTTCTATCTCTTCTCTTACATCAGTGGCCTCCAACCTTTTTTAGTAGGAGATCACATTTGGAATTTAAAAGCAAACCAAGATCTATGCCCTCACCAGCCCAACAAACTATGTGTGGAGGGAAGGGAAGGGCATATCAAGGCAGAGGAAGAAAAAATTATTTGGAAGCACCCCCCCCCCCCACCAGCAGATAAGTCTGTGGAGGAAGGCATAGGGAAAAGACTTATGGCAGGGGGAGGGGCAGGGCAGATCAAGGTCCCAGACGTAGCCCCACTCCTTCTCTCTCCACTGAAACCTTGATCTGCCCCGCCAAACAGCAGTCAGGGAGAAAGTCAAGCTGAAGCAGAGGCAGGCCCTGCAGCCGGGGTGGGGAAAGCTGAAGCTGAGAGTGGCTCAACCTTGGGTTGCGGGGAGTATGGATACATGAGTATGGGTGCGGGGCGGACACATACACCCTGGGAGGGCATGGGAGGTGCATACCCCTGGATCTGCATATGGAGTGGGGAGGGGAGGGGTGGGCTGCAGCTGCAGCCGGGCTGCTCCTGGCAGGAGGGCTGGACCACTGGGAAGAGCCTGGCCCATGGCAGCAGCACTGAGAGCCGGGCTAAGGGAGGGGCTGTAGCCCCCCAGGGCCTCTTCTCAGCCTGTGTGCAGTGCAGCTGCCCTGCCCCATGCAGATCCTGGGAAGACAGGCCCCATGCCCCCGGTGGGGAGGGGAAGGCTGCACTGGGTGTTCTTGGCTGCGCTGCACTTGGGTTGGGTGATGGCAGTGCTGGGATGGAGGGGTTGGGGGGGTTACAGTGAATTTATGGGTGGCTGTAGCCCCATCCCCATGGCCCTACTCCGAGCGCTAAAGCTGCAGGTTGGGTTCTTTCTGGCAGCCCAGCCCCCGCACCAAGAACTCAGCCCCAGCCTGCAGCTGCAGTCCACCCTGCCCCCCCCCACATATAGCTCTGGGGCACGCACCGCCCCATGCACTGCCGGGGTACATGCCCCTCTCCCCATGCCCTGCACATGAGCCACTTGCAGCTGCATCCTGCCCCACCCCAGCTGTACGGCCCGCCCCTGCTCCAGCCCCACTCCCTCCTTCACTGCTGCTACAGTCACCCGCACTGCCCCATGTTTGGACAGGGGCATGTGCCCCTCTGATCTGTGCATGGGACAAAGTGTCTGCTTCTGCGTGCTGGGCTTTGAGCCCCAAGCTGCAGCAGGGCCCAGGGTGCAAGGCCCACCATGCACTGGCAGCTGCCTCACCTCATGCACAGACAGGGGTGCACATGACTCCCAAGCCTCTGCCAGGGTGCATGCAGCAGAGGGACTCCCCCTTTGTGCCTGGACAAGCCACCCAGGCTCCAACCCTCTCCTGGCCCAACCCAAGCCCCACTCACCTAGTGGCAGAAGGCGCAGCAAGGGATCATCCCGACCCAGCCCCAGCAGCAGGGGGCACAGCTCAGTCCAACCACGTGTGACCTGCTGCTCCCAGACTGTGTCATGGCCACTCCCCACATGCGTTCCACCACTCCTGATCACAAAGCCTCAGACAGTCGATTCAGTCTGGGGGTCTAGCCCACCCCAGATTGGAAGCAACTGTCAAGGGCCTCCTGATCAACCAGTTGATCAGCATCAGTTGGTTGGTAACCACTAGCTTCAAGCATTGGTCTTACTGGGTGACCAATATACCTTACAGTGTTGCTTGGTGACCAATATCTTACAGTGTTGCAGAATGATCTGAATGCCCCAAATTTACAAAAGGTACCTTTTTCTCCTCATCCTTCTTTTTAGATGCATTAAATGGGGCGGGATAATCAAAATGCTGTTACACAGATATATCACCCACAAAACAGACAGAAGTGAGAAAGGCAAGTGGAGAATTCTTTCCCAAAACAGGGATTCATCATTATGGGTGAACAGATGATATATTTAAAGGAGTGGGTCAAAGTGCTTCAAGTTCCTTTCCAGTTGTCGCTGGAGGCCAGGAAGTCCAAGCTTCTGGAAAGTCCCTTTTTTATATAGTCTTCAACATTCCTGTTATCAGGAATTGTTAGGAAAACCATCTTTCAATATAGTCATAGTTTAATTTCTTTAGAAACAAAGGAATTTTTTTAAGGAAAAAAATGCAGAACATGGAGTGAACAGCCCACTCCAGATCGGTTCAAGTTATAACACATTCCTGATTGTGATACATTATTTGAGTGTCTGAAATTTAAATTAAAAAAAATTAATAGATGAAAGGCTAGTCAAGTAGAGACAACTTAGAAACACACCTGAGTCCATTACAAGTTGTTACATTTACTCTGGAGTTTCTACTTCATGCTTCTTTTTAAACTCTGCTATGCTTCTGCCCTAAACAGGTGGGAAGAACTAAATCTTTTAATATTAACAAAAGAAAAACATGAAGGCCAGGGACAGAAGTTACACATAAACCAGTTTAAGTGATCACAAATTGGTTTAAACCTGTAACAGAATAGAAGTTCAGTGCACATAAACGTTTCAAAAATGCTGAAACTGGTTTAAGATAAATCTGGTTGAATGTAGCATCAGACTTAACTGATACTAGCACTCAGCTCTAGTGCCCCCTGGTATCTGGCTTGAGGCATTTCATGCATGTGTCTGCATTTCTTGAATCAAAAGTGAATGTCTATTAATTTGGTTATTGGTTCAATCTTTGCAGCTTAGACTAATTTGCAAAGTCTGAATTAATTCAAGCTCAGGCTTTTTGACTGTCTATACTTAGCCAACAAGAAATGCTGGAACAAAGCATATAATGTCTCCTCTGCTGCCTTCACAAATCTGTACTGTGATGGAAACCCCCTTTGACGCTCAGAGAAGTAACATTTTCTTCATCTACACTTGCATTTGGCACACTTGAATGCACAAAGCCAGCATCACTGCTTAATGCACAGCCTTGGTAGACAAAAATAAATAAATAATAATGAAACAGCTCCACAGAAGGTTAATCCTACACATGATTATGGAAGTATTAACCAAAGAATGTTACAAACTAATCAGATCACTTCAGTGACAGGCTGCATGCTGTCAACAATAAGCTCTTCACCTTCCCTGCCTCCTCCCCTCCCCCCATAAAGAAAGCTTCTGAAAGTCAGAACATAGGGGAATATCCAGGCCAAACAACTGGAGAAGCAATCCAAGGATGAGAAATACTAAAAAGAGAAAGAAAAAAAACATACCCTTGAAGTAGCATGCAGCTTGTTTGTCAACTACAGACTTGTCTGTCTTGACAACACACCCCACACACACACCCCACACATGTATACACACACACACACACACACACACATGATTTCTAGGCATTAAAAGAGAGAACCCGTTGATTTATATTATGAGGCCTCACGTAGCCCTGTTGCCTGCTAAACTTATGCCCTTAAAATACGGCCTGTAATCAGATACAGAGAGCTGAGCAAGAGCTAGCTGCAGGAAATTAAGCTGCTAGGTAAAGCTGAAGATAGAGGCTACAGGGTGCAAGACATCTAACTGAGAGCTAACTGCATGGCAATAGGCCAACATGGAATAACCCAGACAGGTAGAAGGGCAGCAACTATACCACACTATAGCAAACGGCCAAACTATAGCAAACGAGAGCAGAGTACCCATTGAGTTGAGGGAACAAACCTGTGACTGTCCAAGGGGTCCATGACATTAAGGGGTGTAACTCAAAGGGTATAAAACTTGTTTCCTAAGTCAAAGCAGGTAGTCTGGCCCTGTCCTCTGGAGAAGGGAAGCTTCTGCCAGCATGAGTCATAAGAGAAGGGAGCCAGCAGATTAAGGATAGGGTTCTGTAGTTTAAGACTGAGTTAGAGACTTGTTATTTTGTTTAAAACTAGATGTCTGGATGTGACTACAGATGTGGCTGGAAAATACATGCGGGATACCTGGAAGGTACCCCATGCTCTCTGGGACCAATGCCAAGATATAGCCCTGCAAGGGTCTGGGAGATGGTGGGATGAAGAATCAGTCCTGCATGTAAGAGTCTGGGACACCACAGAAGGCTGAACATGCTGATGTTAAGATTCTCTAGTGAGGTATTAGGGGTGTGTGAAATAGGCCATATTCAATTCAGATTCGGCCTGAATCAGGGACAGCGATTCAATTTGATTTAAATCACTGTCCCCAATTCGATTCAGCCAAATCCAAATCTGAAGATTCAATGCCAATTCAGAGAATCAGCTATTCAGACAAAGACAAAGCTTTAAAATGTTTTTTCCACAAACTTGAGGTGCCAGGGGTGGCTTGTTAATGCTGCAATGCTGGGGCAGATGGAGCATCCCACAGAAGCGTGGGGGGACCCCCGCATGTTTGGTGGCAAACCTGGATGTAGACCGCAAGTACTTCCTGTCCACTTCCAGGTCTGCCAGGGAACATGATGGGGGGGCCCCCCTGCATGCCGTCAGCTCAGCAATAGGCCACAGAGGAACCCCGGATACCCCCTCAGACCCAGGAGGCGCCAGTCACTGAGCCAAAGGAATGTGGTAGGGACCCCCAGCATACTCCCTGGCAGACCCGAAAGTGCTTCTGGTCCACTTCTAGGTCTGCTCTGAGCATGCTGGAGGAACTTCCCCCTCCCCACCCCGTGCTCCTCTGGAACGCTCCATCCACTCCACCATCATAGCATTCATGAGCTACCTGGTACCTTGAGGCATGTAGAAAAAACATTTCAAGCTGTGTCTATGTCCAAATCGTCAAATCTATCCGAATCAATTCAGAGAGATTAAAAGGTCTCCTGATTTGATTCAGAGATTCAGCCACCTAATCAGACCAAATCTCTGCCAAATCAAATCAGCAACTGAAGCTTCTCACAGCCCTAAGAGGTATGGGTGTGACGGAGGGAGAGGCCGGAAACTGCATCCCTACATCACAATTAGGGCATGGAGGGACACAGTTAAGGTCAGTGAAGGACACAGGAATTAGAAAATTAACTGAGGCCAAATCAGAAAGAAAGCACCCCACAGTTCACCAAGGCTAGAAACAGAAGTTACACATAAATTGGTTTCAGTGATTGGAAACTGGTTTAAACCTGTAACAGAACAAAAGTTCAGTGCATATAAATCGATTTCAAAATGGCTGAAACTGGTTTAAGATAAACCTGGTTGAATCCAGTATCAGACTTAAGTGACTAAGGTCAAACCAGGTTATGGAACTTCTGTCCCTTTCTAGTTTAAGCTTTTAAGCCCTGGGATGGGCTGTGCTCTCTGTTCCAGAGAGCAGGACTAGACCTGCCCCTCTGCCCTTTAGCTAGAGCAGGGGCAGGGCCATGGCCAGGCACCAGCCCAACATGGCCTCTTAAGGCAAATGAGGCAGGGAGGGAGTTTATTCCACCTTCTCTCCCCTCTTCCTGCCTAGGGATCCCAGTCTCGTTGGGGCAGAACAGCCCCTGTCTACCCCCTACCTCATCACTCCAGAGGCAGGGCCATGGCCAGATGACAGCCTGGCATGGCCACCTAAGGAAAAGGGGACAGGGAGAAGGTTTATTCCCCCCTCCATCTGCTCTCCCCACGGAAGTATAGCCAAGGTCTGCCTGGTCAAGGCACAGAAGCTCCTGGCAAGGTTCCCTCCCCCCTCATTGCTCCAGGGCTGGAGGCATGGCCAGAAGCTGGCTGGCATGGACCCCTGAGGCAGAGGGGACTTATTCCCTCCTCCATCCCCTTTCCCACTGGGGGACCACAGCTGGGGTCTGCCAGCCCCACACACCACCTACACCACTTGCCCCCACCCAGGCAGACCCTAACTGGAGTCCCTGAGTAGGAGAGGGGAGGGAGGTGGGAAATAAACCCCCTCCCTGCCTCCTTCATCTCAGGAGGCCATGCTGGCTAGCATCTGGCCATGTTCCCACCCCCACTCCTGCCACTGGAGCAGCAAGAGAGCAGGAACCCTGATGCACCAGGGGTGAGCAGCAGAGGCAGCAGCCAGGGCTGGCAGACCCTGACTGACTACAGTCGTCCAATAGGGAGGGAGTGGGGGGAGAAATAAACCCCCTTCCTACCTCTTCACCTCAGGGAGCCATGCTGTGTCTGCATTCCCAGAATCAAAAATGAAGGTCTACTCACTTGACTGTCGGTTCAGTCTACACAGGTTAGATTAACCTGCAAAGATTGAATCAATTCAGGCTTGGACTTTCTGAATGTCTGTGATTAGCCCAAGAGTCCCCCAAAGGCAGCCTCCCAAAAATACATTGCACATTCAAACAGTGTGGCAGGTAGGAAGGAAGCAATAGTCTTCAGAGACCAGAGGAAGTGAAACAGGATTAATTTGGCTGTAAGGGACACCATAGTCACCCTCCAGGGGGCAAGCCCTACTACACCTTGGAAATCAACAATCCTGGCTTTACTTTTCTTCTGTTCTCTCTCTTTTTTAATCTCAACATACTATTCTAATAATCTCAACATGCAAAAGTAAAATGCTCTATTTTACTCAAAAGCTAGGAATTCCAAAATTAAGAGGTAACAAAAAATTAAGAGGAATTTGAAGGTCAAAAATCAAGTACTTGCTCTAAGTTTTAAAAGAGGCACAAGCAGGGGAAAAGGAAAGCTGTGAAATAGCTTAATCAGATGCTCAAGTAGACATAAAAAAGGGACTCCAGTAAAGTATATGCACACAAGAAAATACTTGTCACCTAACTGGTACAAAGTCAACTATACAAAATAATCTGAAATACAACCCGCATACCTCTCATAGTACCTTTTACACAGTAACTTCAGATTAATTCTGAACTAAGTTCAGTTACTAAGAATATGGAGAAAAGGACATCAAGTCATTGTTCAGGTGCCAGGGAAGGGAAGAGAGGAGCAGGTAAAAAAATAAGTATACTACAAACCAATGTTTGCATTTATTTGTAAGGAATCTGCATTATAAATCGCACATCTGAAGTGAGATGGTACATAAATCCAATCCAGATACAAAAATCAGCTGAAGTTTAGAAAATTTATTCCTTAACAGCGAGGTATAATTTTATATATGCTCTATTAAATATAGAAGTATTAAATATTTCAATATGCTCAATAAAGCCTAACCACAATTCCTGTGTTGGCAGAAGGATCAGCCTGCCAATTCTACATTATGGACTCTCAACTAGTCTGACTGTCCCCCACTGTAGATATTCTATAGTCTACTACTAAGATACAGTTAGCAAGTCACAATTACACCAGAACCTAATTTCATCTATAAGCAAGCATTTTCTCCTTTCAGCTCTCCTGTATAGGAATCTAACTATAAAGAATGGTTTACCGTGCTACATTTTCTGAAGCACCAGAGACGGGGTCAGTACAACTGACACCATGCTCACTCTGCATCCTTAGCTGCAAATCACTCATCTGAAGTAAGGTTATGGCCCATGCATTTTGATGGTGATGCTGTTCCTATGATCTATCCCAGCTAAGCAGGAGCTAGGGCCAAGATTGTAGTACTCCTGCAACTGGGCAGGAGCCACAGGAAATCAAAAGAACTAGTCACCTGCCACACTGTTAAGGAAGCAACCCCAGGATGGCAGTGTGGGGGAACAGGAAGCAAGAGATTTTTTTTCTTTTAAATCAAAGCAATCATATTCCCCCCACCTACCTCCTTAGCACCTACTCTTGGAAAAGATAACACATCCTCTAGTCTCTTGTGGCAACACCTGGATGTGGAATCCAAAGAATCTTATTTTCAACAGGGAAGGTACTTCCCACAGCTCTGCCCCTGTAGCATATCTAGAGAAGCAAACACACATAAACCCCCACCACTGTTGCCCAATGTTTGGTGTGTCAATATTTCCCATACAATGCAGATCAGAAACTGTTAGTGGTGTTCAGCAGCATATAACTCAGAAGCTTCTCACCAAAAAGCAGGAGAAGAAAACAATGCAACACAAAGCAGGAAAGGTAAGATCACAGTTCAGAGGCCTTGCTGGTATGCACAATGGTATTACAAATAATATTTAAAAGCCCTAAGCCAAGCAGCAGCCAAATGATAGACTCAGGTCCCAGTGAACTAGGCTCCAATCTTTGCCCAAAGACCACTTACAATTTAAGTACAAGGAAACAATGAAAAACTACTGGTAAACGTGAGAGAGAGTTTAACATTAACAACTTGCAAAGAAAAAGATATGATGGAATTGTGCTTTCCACACTTCCCATATAACTAATTAGGAGTTTTGGTTTTTTGTGTTTTACATTAAAAAAAAACCCATGATAGTCTTGAAGGCACTTGAATGTTATGACTGGGAAAGTAGTAAAGTGTACGAGTGAAAGATTTCTTAGGTCCCTTCTACTGGTTTGCCTTAATGATAGGATAATATAGGGTGCACACACTGTACCATGCAATGTTGAAATTCAGAATTGAACGGTCATATTCAGAAAGATGTGGAGACTTCCATAAAGCACTCAAAATTCAGGTTCAATATAATTTAGAAGATTTTCTCTGGCTATCATGAGGTATTTCCCAACATCGCTCTAAAAGGAGAGAGAAAAATCACTTAGCCCAGTTAGGAGGCAACCTTCTTGGCAGGTGTGCCATAAATGAGCTCCACACCCTTCCCAAATGCCAGTCCAATCTCTTCCCCCGTCTAATATACTGCACATATTTCTGTTCCCTGCCCAATCTGCTGTTCTGCTATCTGCTCTATCTGCTACTGTGCCATCTGTTCCCTTCCCAATCTGCTGTATACCACATACAGGCTGCCTGTGCCATTTGCAGCATGCAGACCTCAGATTGGCCAATTTAGCCAGTAATTCAGTTCAGTTTCCCCTTCCATCCAAACCACAGCTGCCAAGAGTACAGTAGGTTAGAAATGAGCACTTAATTAGCCACGTGCCAGACTTGATGAGAACACACTGGAAGTCACACTTCCCTTTGTCAGTACTCTATCTCCCAAGACTGGTGTCATTAGGGAAAATTAACAAAGATGGCTGCAAAAATCCACTGCCCCTCTAGTAATGAGCCCTTTGTGAAACAAGAGTAAGGCCTCCTCTGCAGCTACAGCTAAACAGTTTCTCTCACATTCATTTTCCAGGTACAGAGCAATTCATGTACCTCATCTAGTCTAAACCTTCTCACTTGACCCTTTATCACTTCACCCTTGGTACATTCAACTGCTCCTCTTCCTCATGTTGGTAGTAGTGTGCCTTTTCTGTAGATGTCTTATTGGCAGCTTAATATAGGAAACACAGGGCAGGAAGCTATACATGGAGACCAAGAAACAGTGTAAAGGAAGGGATCATACAAAAGTAGAGCTAGAACTCAAAGTCATCTAATTCAGCCCCCTTCTCAAGGCAAGACCATCTCTAACTAAGTGCTACACTAAGACAGACAAGGTGCTTTCTATGTGCAAGCATGAATGGACACCAGCCTGACATCAGCTAAAGACAAGACAAAAGTCTAAGACAGAATTCTTCAACCTCCCTGGACTCGTCACCACTTACCACACGATTGCTGTTCTCTGTCAGAAAAACTTTAAAAAACAGTTTGAGCCACAAATTGTAGAATAAGAAATCATCCACAAGCTGCACTGTATTAAATATGTTTTAAACATGGACTACAGATTCTTATCTCATTACCTGGTTTAGTTTTTGTGACTCTTTGTGTTACTATGGATTCTTTGCTTCTATGCCTCTCACAGCATTCCCCTATCCCTTTCCCCACTTCCTTTCTCTCCTGCTTTCCCACCTATTGTATTCTGGTCACTCACTTCATACTCTGCTTTTGCATGTCCTTTCACTGCACCTGATGAAGCTTTCATTTCAGTCATGAAACCACGAGAGCTTAAATACTCTCTATCTTATCTAGTCTATAAGGATGCATATCTACCCAGCCTTTTGAACTACTTCAGTCTTAAACTGCTAACTACCTTTCTTTAAACTATCCCAGCCAAATGTCTCTCTACCCTGTTCTGAAGGTTTCCAAAGATGGCCATTCCTGTTCCAATGCCTGATCACCATCATCATCAAAATGTTCCTCCTAATCTCCAACCTAAATCACCCCTACCACAGCTTGGGGCCATTGCTCCTAGTCCTGTTGCATACAGCCACAGAGAAAAGTCCATCTCCATCCCCCGCAAAATACTCTTCAGGTAAAGACTTAACAAATACCACCCCCTCCCCCCTCCCCATCCCTTCCTCTGAGGCTTTGCTTCTCTAGGCTAAATAACCCTAGTTCTTTCAGCCTGATCATTTTCTGGTTGCCATCACCCAAGTTACCATCCACCTTCCCATTCTCAATCAATTCCTCCCTATTTGTGACCTGTAAGTTGAGAAGATTTACATTTCCTCACTGGCCTCTACCAACTCAGTCAGAAAGTTATTCCCCAACAGTCTCCAGGAACTTGCTGGACTGCATGTTCACTCGTGTGTCCCTTCTAACAGGTGTCCCAAAGCCCCCATTAAAACCAAGTCCTGTGATATGGAAGCTTCCATCACTTGTTTAAAGAAGGTTTCATCTTTCCAGTCATCTTACTGATCCTCCTACTAGTTCCTTCTTCCTCTTCTGATGATCAGACAAGCAAGCTGAAAGACTGCAATTGTAAGAAAGCATGGAATCCAAGGGAACTGGAAGAAAAAAATTAAATTTACCTACCTTACCAAGATGAGGGAGGGAGCGGGTGAAAGGGGAAGGTTTATTTTGCTGCAAGGAGAATTTATGAATAGGTTTTATCGGGGTTTCTTCTCCCCATCCTTCAAGTAAATCCATTGTTTGCCTTTCCTCCACTGGCTAAGAGCCTCACCAAAGCACCCCACCTTGTGTCCCACTCCAAAAGAAGCCTTTCCATACTCCCAAGGGGAATGTTCGCACAACACAACACAGGAAACACTTACTATTACCAACACCCCTATGCTATATTGTTCGGGAAATCCCTCACTTCAGCTTTTCCTCTTATCAGCTGCTCAGGCTTACCTTCCTCTCCATGCATCACTCTCCTCCACTGTATTTTTTTCCCCCTCTTTATTTCTCCATAGAGAAAGGCTCCATATCCTTCTTTCTCTCAATTTCTATTATGGAATTCTCCCACCAAAATCATAGGTGACAAGTTATGTTAACAATTTAAATCAGGGCTGTTGAACTTCCTCATGGCCAAAGTTATATGGCAGAGTCAGAAACATATTGCAGGGATAGGCCCCTAAAATCCTCTCCCAGGCTATACAAATAGCACCTGCAGCATGCAACTAACTCCCTACCACATGGGTAGTACTGGTAGCATGCAGCCTCCCCCCCGCACCACATGGCTGTGGGAGAAGCTGCTGCAGGAGCCCACAGGCCACATAGTGGCCCCTCCTAGGGCATTAGTTAGACAGCCCTGATCCAACTGAAAAAAGACAAAAAGGGGTAGGAATGACAAGACATGTGCTAGTCATCCAAATCACAATGCATCATCTCCCTTTTCTAACCACCATCGTTTTCATCCTTTGAGTTTCATCTTTGTCTTCTTATATGTTTCTGCAGTACCTTTCCACAGCATAAGGTACGTAGGTAGAGACAAATCAGTTGAGCTCAGATTTATCTCCAGGATGGGCTGGCGTGCCAGTTACTGAAGCTGCAGGGGTTGCAAGTGTTGCAAGAAATATGAGCCCCTAGCAAGAAAATCTGATACATGCAGCCTGTGGACAGTCATATACAAGAGCAGTGCTCCTGTAGTCAATTTTCCAGGTTCTTAAATTCCCTGTGTATTCTTCACCCCAATACCTGAGGCAGTCCCAGGGGGAAGGGGGGACAAATTGGGGCAAACCCCCCAGACCCCACACTTTCAGGGGCTCCATGGAGCTGGACAGAGCAGCAGTGGCACAGAGCTGGTAGGAGCAGTGACTCCACATCCAGCCACTCGCTACCCGCCGCCAGTTACAGCTTATTTGGGTCCAGGGCCCATGGGATCAGAGTGGAGGTGGTTCCCCACATGGGCTGATCTGGCCCGGGCTCTAGACCTTGCTTAGCTCAGCTCTGCCAGCATCAACAAACAAGGAGGCAGAGGATTGACAAGAGGATGAACTTTGTGAAGCCTGCAAGGAAACCAGGGGAAGGAAGAAAGAAAGAAACCACCCCACAAAAGAAGCACAAGCTTTGAGTTATCATCTACCAGTGAGGGGAGGGGTAGAATTTTCCATTCATCACCAAGCTGCGATGCTATGTGGGGTGGGGGGAGAGAAAAACAGCTTCAAAGTCAACTAACTTAGAAGGAACTATAACAACTATTATTATTTTAATCTCTCAGTGTTTGTCTCTTTATATAACTTTATCTTACAATACTACAGGCTTAGTTTTAAATGAGAATTCAGCTCTTTAGGATACACTAGATAAAAAGGGATGAACACACAGTCAGTTGATAACATCATTTGTTCTTCCACTATTGTCTAACACTTTGCATATCCACAAAGAACTAAGATTGCAGCAAGACTTTATTATAAATGCTTGGTTGTGTTTTCATTTACATGTCATAAGAACAATTCCCTATGTTTAAGGTGTTTCATCAGTCGCATAGGATTAGGGGGCTTTAGTTAAAATGATACTGTTAGCCAAAAAAAATACAAAATTGGACTCTGCAAAGGTGGCTGTATATATTCAACATAAAGATCTATTTTAATTTCGATGACGGACTGCCTGTTGAACAGGACAGTCTAATTAAATACAACATTCATTTTCCCAAATTTTACATGCCACTGAAACGTCTCAAAAGGAAGTACCTCAAAATGTGTTAACTGTCAATGGGGCTGTGAGCCTATTCCCTATGGTTTTTCAATTTAACAAGTGTGATATAAAATCAGATAGTTTATTACAATGACTGCCATAATCACCATGCCAAACACTGTAAAACTTCTTAGGATTCAGTGGCAGACTCTATATTTGGCCTGTAATTTCCATTGTAAAACTTTTTCTTAAAAAAAAGGCTTATCACATTACTAAGTTCTTTTGAGTAATGAAATATAATATTAATACTAATTCCTTATGTGTGTTTCTGCCAAAAAATATAAAATAAAAATCTATTACAAGAAGAACCACAGCCCATAAACATTTTCACTACTTCATTATTTAGGACTAACCAATCATTTCATGAATTGTAGTCCTTTGTGTTTTACATCCTGTTTGTGTTTGTTTATACCTGAAAGGTTTACCTATTTCTCCACTTCAGCTCACAGTCACACAATAGCAAGTCAAGTCAAATTTCAGACTGGGTCACAAGGGTCTTATTCTTGTATCCTTGCAGACCCTCAATCCTACAAACACTAGCCATGTGTTTAACTTTATACTCACAAGCAGTCCCAATGAACTCCACTAGTGAAATCCTAACCTAAAGTCAATGAAAGTTTTGTCACGGACTTCAGTTGGACCAGAATGGCACCTAAGAGAACTGCCGACATGTTAAAAAACTGAACACGTGCCCAAGCCTTCCCAGTACTTAAGGGTAGGCTGGTATTATTTCTGTTCCCCAACTCAAAATTAGCAACATAGCAGAGGGTGGAGGGCCAGGGGGGAAAAAAAAAAAAAAAATCACTTGACAGAGAAATTGTTACCAAAGCAGATTAATTACTATTGTTTACTTCAATTCCATCCATAATTGACAAGTACATAACATAAAATGCCAGCCCCAGTTTGTTGTCAGTTATTTACATTGTAATAAACATTTATTATCTCCATACTGGTAAATATATAACCTACTTAGGTATATAGAACCTTTCAACTAGAGGAAGTTGTACACCAGTTAACCTCATACTACTTGTAACTATCTTATTTAGTAATAGATTGTATTTAAATGTGCCAAAGTAGACAAAAGGAAAGCAGCTGTCAAAAGTACTGTTATTAGAAGCCTTGAAAAAGTGACAGGAGCTAAGCAAGTGTGAAACTTCCCTCTCCCATTTTCCAGACTTAAAAACAGCCCCAAAACTGGCTACTAAAAACTTTGAAAATGAGGCCTAGTCCAGTTCAGGGTTACGCATCATTGTGTACTGATTTAGTATAGTTTACTTTCAGTTTGGATAAACACATAGCATGGCTTTTTTCCTATCCAGTTAAACAAATTATGTACTTAGAGTACACTGTACCATATTCAGGCCATAAAAGTGGTCTCAACCCCCCCTCTCTTTTTTAAGGATAATAAAACACTCCTTTGGCATACCTGTATGTTATGCAAAACTACACAGAACAAGAGGCTATTACTAGCTTGACATTCTCTCTTATGAGATACGCAGTTTCCATGTGCAGGTGGTGTCAGACTCTGTATTCAGACAGAATATGCTCCTATGGGAAGAAGGAGATAGACTATTTAAATTATTGTCAACTCATTTGTTTTTGAAGAAACAGGAAGAAAATTGATCTCTCCATATTAATGGGAAAGTTTAAATACTTAGATAAAAGAAAAATCTCTGGCTTATTTCTAACCCTTCAGAGCCTATCCTATACCTTATAAGTATATTTGTGTTAGCTGCACCAAAAAATAAGGAATAAAATCAAGTAGAATTCTTATGTTTGGTTTTCATGTTTACTACTTCATTTTCTTTTTTCTTCAATATCATAGACTATGCTCTGTTTTAATTTTGTTTAGGCTTATGGGACGGATAATCTTATTGTGTGTTTTTAGCAAGAGCTGTATATTGCATAGGTGTTTCAGTATTGTTAAAGCAAGGTTCTTTGGATAGATATGATCTATTTTATTAGACGAACTAAACAGTTGAAAAAAGTTTTTTGCAAGTTTTCAGGCCAAAACACCCTTCCTCAGGCACTGGGAGACTCTGCTTCTTTTTTGAGGTCTCCAAGGTAGACATGCACTATTGCATGTAATTTATAGATCATTTAATTGTACTGTTTTGGCAAGAGCTATAAATAAGCTACTACTACTTACCATGTTCACATCATCTTTGGATAAAATCAAGCAACTCAGGATCCACTGTAATCTATTGACCACCAGTTTGACAACCAAGAACCCAGACAAAATTATTTGACAGCCAACAATGGCTTTGCCTAGCCTTGGGGTCACTTGCTCATGTGTACTTTAATAGGAAGAAATTTGAGGTAGGTGCAAAGGCAGACAGAAAAATAATATAGTCAGTAGCAAGTATATCTTTCTTTAAACTACAGCAACAGCAATCTATGCTGAATTCAATTAAATGAAGGGTTAGTCAGTCTTTGTAACAGTAGTTGAAATGCTGCCCCTGTATCTGTTTACTCATCACAAATTTTACAAAGAATAAACAGCACAACCTTCACCCAATTCTTCACATTTACAAGTCACAGAATTGAATTCCTTTCTGCCAAAAAAGTCAACAGCATGGTTGTCATAGAAGATTTATCATTGCCTTTGATAATACATCACAACCAATGGTTATAAACTCTTAATTAAGTCAAATATGGCAAAGTTTCCAGTAGTAAAATGGGCAAAGTTTGTCCATTGCTAAGCAAAGAATTCTCCAAAGAATGGAAAGAAGAAAAAAAAGTGTCAAGAAATTTCTCATAACAGCACCTGATGATCTCTTACTTTGCCTGCCAGAGGCAAAAATAAGCCGCAAAATGGCTCATGTCATTGGCTGTATAAGAATAATATTTTGAGGATTTTCCATTTTTTGTTTGCATTATTTCATACCTATATTAAGTTTGCAAAAGATGACATTAAACAAGCAACAGCTTTACTTCCAA
>JAGPOW010001296.1:68309518-68327604 GCA_030014935.1 Caiman crocodilus
TTTATTTAGCATGCATGCAAAATGAAAATGTTGTGAAAGCACTTTTGAAAGTGTTTTGTCATTCAAAGGCTTAAATTCTGAAAGACTGCCTGACATTTACTGCAATAACTAAATAAAATTTAGGCCAGTAGGATGCCAACAAATATGCAGTATATTAGAATGCCATGCTGCCTGCTATATTTAAGTCCTTAAAGTCTTCAATTTCCCATTAAGGTTAATTGCTCTTTTGAAAGATTCCCCTTCTTTCATCAACTTCTTCTTCATTCTAAGCTCCCAATATGTGCATTAGTTGATGGGGATGTGAATAAGCATTGTGAGTAAGGCTAGGCAGAAAAAGTGCCAATATTTATTACTACATAAAGATTAAATATACCATAAAATGTATGGTATAACCATGGTATGATGTGGGTTTCTTTGTGCCAATCACTGTACAAATATAGTAGTCATAGACATGTTCTGTCTTAAAAAGCTTACCCTCTAAGTATATAGAGGCTTTTACCAAGAGTAGAAAATAAATGTTAAGATTTAAGTGTTATTTCTGCTATAAATAGAGCATCAAATCTTCCCTCTTCTTGAACAAGATGTCCTGCCTTGTGGGACCACTTCTTCCTCTCCTAGTCATTTTGAGTGGAGCCTTGGTCTATATGAAGTCAGGAGATGTCACATGAAGTAATCCTTGGGGAAAACAAGTATGAGGTGTCCCTCCCCCAGTACTACTTCTTCCAAAATGCACAATAAGATAAATAAATATAAATATGAAAAGCCCTTGAGTGCATCTTGCTCAAACTGAGTGACATGTTCCTCTTCCATTACCACTCCCCTGACTTGACACTGCATGCCTCTTAAGATCAAGAAAGTACTCTCAAAACAGTTCTTTAAGAGCAATGTTCAACCTATGCTACTGCAAAGCAACTAGTGCAAGGTGGTGGCATCTGTTCACTAAGACAAAATAAAGCTACACCAAAGAACAACTGTTCAAATTATACTGGAGAAGAACAAAATAAATAGATCCAGAAGCTATTCTTAAAGCCACATCCAAAATAAAAAGTAATCTGTTCTACTCATGAATATTTAAAGGCAAAATAGACTATTGGCAGCATACGGATCTGCATGAAAAATAATGTTTACCCTTTTCAGTAATTTATCCAAGTATTACATTTCTACTTGCATATTCTGACTCCATTTTAAATAGTGAGAATATGTTTGGCTCCTTTAGGCCCAAGATTTCAAAGTGGAAAGTTGCATGTTAACACACTGTAAAAATGTGTGGGCTTTTTCTACTGTCATTATTATGTAGCAGTAAATACAGAATTAATTGAAAAGCACCTGGGGGTTACAGTGGACAATGCAGCAAGGGCTTATATTCAGCATAAAAGGAGGCTAAGAGCATACTGGGCTACATTTGGATATTTTCTTCTTTTAGTACATTGTTTTTAGGAATGCTTTGATCTGAATGAAAGTTATGGGCATACGCTCTCCTCTCTCTCTTTCTTAATTATATTTTTTATGGGTGCACCAAAGAGATTTTCAGGACCAATACCAATACGCAATATTTAAGGAGGCAGATGATATCTGATACAGCTGCCATCAGCTGGTAAGTCCATTGTGGGGGAGGGGGGAGGGAAAGGGCATGTGTGGGGGCTGCAGATCAACACTTCCCACAGTAAGGAATGGGGCAGGGGCTGCCCAGCTGGAGTGGGGGGGGGGGCTATGGGATGGAACAGTGGCTTAGGGTGGGAGCAGTTCCCACCATTGCTTGTACCCCGAGAGGGCAGGGAGGTGTGTGCTCCCAATCTGCACAGTGTGGGGCTGGCTGAAGCTGTGGGGCAGACCTGAAGCCAGTTCTGTGCAGAGCACAGGTGGCTAGGCTCAGAGAGGGGTCCAGCCGTGCTGGGAAGAGGCTGTAGTCACCCCAAATTTAACCCCAACTCCACTCCCAGCCCTGTCCATCACCTGGTGCAGCTGTGACTTTTCCCAGCACTTTGGTGGAGGAAGGGCATTCAGTGCTGTCAGAGCCCACTTCAAGCCCATCCCCCACTGAGAAGAGCCCCATGCAGCACCAGCTCCGGCTCCACCCCACAGCTGCAGCCTGCCTTGTGCTGTGCAGCTCCTGGAGTATGCACCCCCCCTGGGATGCAAACAGCAACAGAAGCTGCTGCCCCCAAACTGCACCTCCATCCTGCAACCCCCCCACCCCAGCTGGGCAGTGCCTGCCCCATCCCCTCCCTCACTGTGAGGGGCATTGATCTGCCTCCCCCCATATCCTTTCCCTCCCCTTCCAACTTACCATCTGGATGCAGCTCTCTATGCTCCCAGCTCTGCCCCATGCTGCGCTGCAGCTGTGCACATGCACAGGCATTTATCAGCCAAATTATTGTCTCCACTGGGCCAATATCCAATATAGACAATTTTCTTTATATCGGTACCAATCTGATATCAGACTGTTGTATTAGTGTACTTCTAATTTTTTTAACATCAGAAAGTTTCATAAAAAGTTAACTGCTTAACCAAGAAGCATATACTGGGCACATCTATACATACATTTAATATGGCTGAATAAACACTGACACAATTCGAACCAAAAGTAAACTAATCCCAAAGTAAACTAATGTAGTCACCATCTACACGTGCATTTAAGTGCAACAATTTATTCTGCCGTCAGACAGTACCCATGTCTAACAGAACTATGCAACAGCACTGTAAATTAGTCTGTCAGCCCAGTTGCTGCGCACATGTAGACAATGATGCTTTACTTTATAGTAAATTAGTCTAGTGCACAGTAAACTGCATACGCAAATGCACCCACTTTGTACATCCTCCTGTAACTAATCCTAACTTGGGGAAATGTATACTTCCTTTCTGAAAATGTACTTAACATGTTTCCTTACGTGCAATTGGATTTCTGCACCAGGGTGAGAGGAAAATGGAGACAAAGGATTGATATGATGAGGACTCACCTGTACATAATTATACATTGGATGCATTTCCCTACTAAGGCACTGATCCAGCAATCAAGCCCCAGATCAGACCCTAGCTTATGTTAAACCCTAGATAAGTTTCATGAAAAGGATTATGTTAATTGAAGATTTTTTTTTCCCCCCACCATCCAGACAAGGCATATAAAACAGGGCCTAAACAGGACATTCATGTGTATATGGTTATATATAGACATTCAAGGAAGTTAAGGGTGGATTAGACAGAACTAAAAATGGTCACCTGATCTAAGGTAAGTCAAGATGAGGGGGCTAGTGAGGAGGCTTGGAGGATTGGGGGGCAGGCAGGGTCTGTGGGGTGGGGCGGATGGGGTTCATGAGGGTTAAAGCAGGGTCGAGAGGGCTATCAGGGTCCACAGTAAGGGTTGGAGGGACCTGGGGGGGTGCTGGGGTCCAGGAGGGTTTCACAGAATCAAGAAGGTTAGGAAGGTCCACCGGAAGTGGGGGTTGGAAAGGCTCTCCAATCCTGCTAAGCCAACTCAAAAGCCCCTAGCACCCCCTCAACAATGCCTCTGAACTGCCCCTGATCCTGCAAACCACTCCTTAGATTGGCCCAGGAGTCTGACTGTAGTAGGTCAGAGTATGGGAAGGGGCTGGTAGAGCAGGAGGCTGCTAAGTCTGTAGGGAGTGGGAGTGGCAGGATCAAAATAAAGCTTGTGGGTTCCACAGGGTACTTTGGAGGTATAGGAGAGCTCTCCCCACCCCTCCAGGGACGAGGACCACTTTTAGCCCCCCATCCCCAAATGAACAACTCCCCCAGCAAGCCAACCTCCCATCACGCCTGCCCCTTCACCTACCCCAACTTACTTCCTCGTGGGAATATAGAAAAAGCATAGTCTCAGGGCTAGGACCAGCCCCAAGGCTACACTGGAAACTGTAGAGAAGTTCAGTTAGATTGATCTTGTTGGAACAGATCTATGTTAGACTAAGATCTGAATACAATTAAATTAGATAAGGTCGGCCATTTTTAGACTGATCTAACCTTCCTGAACTTCTTTACAGTTTGCACTTAGATCAATCTAAATGCAAGGTATGCATGTGGGGAAACAAAGTTAGGTAAGGTGGCCATTTCTAATACAATCTAACTTTCCCCTAACCTTTCTGAACATATGTACCTAGCACTTGTGTGTGTGTGTGTGTGTGTGTGTGTGTGTGTGTGTGTGTGTGTGTGTGTGTGTGTGTGTGTGTGTGTGTGTGTGTGTGTCAGAGAGAGGTTCAGCCACTAAAATTACCAATTGCCCATGCCCAGATACTTAACTTAATGTCTCAATAGCAAAATTGTGGTCTCAATGAACAGCAGCATTCCCACTGACTAGACTAAGATTTAGTCTGGTGCCTTCATTGGAGATGAGAGACTAACATTTTCTCACTTCTGTGGTTCTAAAAGGATTAAGTCTAACTTCTCCTTCATCTTGATATCAAAACTGTCTAATATTTGTCATTCTGTTGCCAAGTTAAGTAACAACCATGTCAAATTAAGTATTATAATACTTCACTACAGTATCAAGCAAGAGAGAAGGACAACTTATACCCTCACAGATGATTTAATAAATAGCTATGGCAGTCATAAATCATTAAAAGAAACATGGGGACCAGAGGAAAGCAACTAAAGGTATTTTATTCCAGCCTGATATGCTATGAAAGAAAATCCATTTTTTTTTAATTCATGGACAACATTTCTGTTTAAGAAGCACGCAGAACAGCAGATCCAAACCAGCAAACTGATGCTCGTAAGGTCTTATGCCTATGTAGAATCACTGGAGTCAACATGACACCAGTCGCATACAAAAAAATGTGAACCTTTGTTTTCAAAAAGGACAATTTGGAAACCCATTTTACACTGTCATTTGCGTAAGCTTGATTGCCTCTCAATGGATTCATATCAGAGAATCACTAGGTCATGTTTGTCACCATTTCTCAGGCTAGAATCAGACTTTTAAAAGATATATTCATTTCACAGATCTATTCAAACAGAAGGGGCAATCAGTCAAGTTTATACTATAACACTCAGGAGTTGTATCCAGTTATAGTACCGTGTGCCCATTTTCATTTTATCATCCCATAAAAAGGCTTAAAGCATGCACAGGCACAGGCTGAAGACGCAAAGATGATAGACTGAAGCACATTCTGTGAAAACACACATGTAGCAGGCTTTAAGATGCAGTTTGTCAAGTGTTTGTGTATTGCTGTACTAAATGATGTGTTTGAGTCAGTAGTGTCAGCTTTACTCTAGCTATAGGGAAGCCATCAAATCACTTACTATTACCACCAGTTAAGCGAGGCACCAAATGCGCACACACACAGAACTCCAAAAGACTAAAGGTCAGACTTTTCAGAGTAACTAGTTTATGTCACGCTCCAATTTTCAGATAATGGGTGCACTGGCCAGGGGAGGAGAAAGAACAGGTCTCACTAAGTTGCCAAATCAGGCATCCAAAAGAGGCCATTTTTAAAAACAAATCTTGATTCAGGTTTCCATTTTCAATACTCCTCATATCCCTTCCAGAAGCAGCCATTGGACTAAGTAATATAGAAAGCCATGTATGAAGATAAGTTACAATATACAATTTGCATGTGAGTAAATACGTATACATGAATGATAATATGCACTACACTGACTATATGAAAACAAAAACAAATTAAGCACAGCAGCTGAACTGTTAGAAGCTGATGGGTTCAGTCTAAGAATATAGCATAATAAATGTAAACTGCATTTTAGTAGAAACACACCTAAAATAACTTTAAATATTGTGGCCAAAATCATCTTGGAAAGTAGTCCTAACTTCTTTCTATTGCTCTGACAATTTCATGATTTTAAAATGAAAGGCCAGACTGAAAGTTCAAGAACACCCAAAAGTACAGAACACACTACACCTTAACAGGAGGTACAAGCACATCTTAATCTAGCTCCCAGTGGATTAGACAGAATCTAGCTCACAGTTTCTGTCTAATCCGCTGTCTTAATCTAGCTCACAGTTTCAACTCAGTTGCGCGCCCTTTGCACAGATGTCTGGGGAAACTTCTATAGATTTATAGTAGTTTCAGGTAAGTCAACTGGACTTTTACTATTGGCATTAATGGGTTCTGGATAAGGGCATAAAAACAAGTATTTGGAGCATATTTGAAAATACAGGCCTCCATAGGCAAGGCTTGACAGAACCCTACAGGGTAAGGGTAGGCTTCTAGTTCCTATTTACTTTCTGATGTCAGCTTATTTACCTTCCTATTATAAACCAAACTCTTGAAGATAAGGCCTTGCTGATAGCAGCTGCCTCCTACCAAATGATTCCACCAATGTAAAAAAAATAAATAAAAAAAAACAACCATGAAAATGCTGTTTATTATGTAAAGGTGATAAACAGTAAAAGAAAAAAAAACCTCATTATCTTTAAAGGCCAAAATCTAAAATGCCATTGCAAGAAAACAACTTTTTCTGAAACTAATAATCATTACTTACTTTAGCATAAAGTTATTGGGCACAGCTTGTGTTATTTTAGATGGTACCAACTGAGAAATGCTTCTTCATGGAAATAGTTAAACATATTCACAGAAAGACAATCTTTCATCTACATACAAAGCTTATGATAATGGTTTCCTTGATAGGATAGTATTACTTATTTAGAGAGCAACAAAGCAACTTCAAACTAAAATTACTCAATTGTTAAAACCATGCAGAAATTTCTGCATAGGTTGAGAAAGCAAAGGCCTGTCCAAAAACCTGTAGTGCCAAGTGCTGAAGGCAATGTGTCTCTCCTACAGTTATGGGTTTAAGCTAAAGCTTCCCTTCATCTACTTGCAGATCCATGAATAATAATAATAATAATAATAATAACAACAACAGTAAAAGCTGTGTTATCTAGCACTTTACCATCCAGAATGCTCTATTAACCGGCATCTGTCTCACTGTAGCACTTCTGCTTTTGCCACTGTGAGCCAAGTCCCACTTCTTTCTCGTAGACCACGGCCTGGGGCAAAGCAGCGTGCACGGGCCCCCCGCCCTGTCTCCTGCAACACTGACACCACAGAGTGAAAGCCGCAGAGCACTGAACGTGGCGGGAGGGACAGCAGCTCGAACAGGCAAGGATGTCTCCAACCTGCCAGGGTGGACATAAGAATCACTCTCAGCTAACTGGCATATTTGATTAACTGGCACCCCCCATTCCCCATGGAGGCTGGATAACAGATCTTTTACTGTAATAATAATAATTAAAAAAAGGTAGGTATCCTACCAGCCAGCCCAGCTGTGCAGCAGTTAGTATACTGTACTAACAGAAAATAACAGAAAATACAGAAAATTCTGGATCAAATGCACATCAGCCTACAGCTTCCTGAACCACCGAGTACAGGAGCAATACTGAGATGACATCACCTTGAGCTTTGGGGAGGAGGCAACGCTCTTAGCCACTTAACAGCGACCCTAACAAATGAATTAAGGAGGCACAATGAGAGATTCCAAAGGGAAATATATCCAGCTCTCCTCCAGAAAAGCAGAAGCCAGAACACTGGGCTTCAAACTTGAGGTATAATACAGAAAAAGTTGGAAGTGGGTGGCAAAGAAAGCTCCTATTTTTTATTTTACTGTCATCACATGCACACTCCCACACATGCTTTTAGAGATTACACTGATTTTGTAAATGGTTTTAAATCATGCATATGGTCCATTTATTGCAAAACCATTGAAAAGCAAATAAACTAAAAATAAGGGATTCAGCCAAAATAGTTTTCTTGGGGGAAAGTACAATATTTATGTTAAAACAAACATCAAGAATTCAGAATACAAAGGGAATTATATTGAGGAGTGAGGATTTCTCATCATTTTCATGATGATTAGATCCTATACTACAGACAGAAAAAAATAAGTACAAGGCTACAGAAGAAGTCAGGGCGAGGTTTAGAACTCAGGAGTCCCTGACTGCATTTACCACTCTTTGAAAAGGAAAATGGCACCAGATGCTAAAGAATCGATTGATACCAGAGGACAGATGCAATGAATAGTAGTCACAATTAAGGAAATGGCATGCCTAATGGTTTTGTTGGCTTTTAAATATAGACTTGTTCACTAGGTATGGTAGACAGCAGAAACAAAAGAGCAACATTTTCATAAAAGGCCCAAACTCTGGCCTCCTTATTCTGCTGAGACCACTCCTATAAACCTTTGCTTTGTTTCATAATAAGCTATGTATACCATATTTACATGAATCCAAAATAACCCCCTAATAATTAGATTCTATACATGGAAAAATGTATAAATATTAGAACTGTCCATGTATAGAATCCAATTATTAGAAGGTTGCCTTAAATTTGTCCCCTCCACTACTGCAGCAGCGAAAGACAGAGGTAAATCAAGTTGTCTGACCCTCGCCTCCTGTCACCTGTCCCTGTCCACCATTTGCCCTCCCATACCTGCCTTCACTCTCTGGCAGCTCTTCACTACCACTACTTAAATCCACTGTCACTAGCCTGGGCACGGAATACAATGTTACTCCAACTCCTGCCTGGCCACACAGCAACAGTTATAGTGGTGGTGGCCATGGTTCTGGCCCCAGCCCTGGCCCCAGCCCCAGTCCCCTGGCACAGGAGCCACCACTGTTGCATGGCCAGGCAGGGGCCAGACTGACCTTGTACTTCATGACCAAGGCTGAAGCAGTCAGACCTGGAACTAGAGCCAGTCCTGGAAAGTAAGTGGCAGATGGGCTGGCAAGTGGTACTGGGGAGGGGACAGGTGGAAGGGCAGTGGGGAGGGGACGAGTGGAAGCAGTAATTCCAACTCCCACCCCAGGTTGGGGCTGGAGTCAGAACTACAGCATCTGCCTGCCCCCCACTTGTACTCAAATCCAAAAAAGAGGGGGCTTACCCCCGACTGCCCTTTTTGTAATTTAAATCCATCTTTTCCTCTATCTACACAGGATAGAAGTGAGAAAAAATCATCATCATCCTTTTCTATTTGAAGGTTGTGAAATCCCCCAGTCTTCTCCTTTATAAACAAAACTGTCTCAGCTCTTCCATACTTTTCCTGTTTTATCAACAAAAATTATAAGAAGTTTATCTTCTTTAGAGTTCTTCCAACTTCTCATACCTTTCTTCAAGTGCTGTGACCAGAACTGGACACAGAACAAAGGAAGCCTCACCAGCCATGAGGAGTGACAGAAGCACTTACCAGGAAGGACTTGCAAACAGCATTCATGTTAATACATAGCAGGTATTAGTTTTTTCTCTTGACTCATTCAACTTGTAGTTTACCATAACCTCCAACTTTTTTTTCCTCTAATACAAAAGAGGAATCTTCTGACTAGGCTGCTATATTTACGGATTTGAGTATTTGCTCCTAAAGCACAATTCTTTGCATGGGTCCTTGTTGAATTTCATGTCATTTCTGACCATTTATTGAGATTCAGCACGATCATTTTGTTCTCAGCTATCCCCCAAGTTTGCGGTCATCTACAGATTTACTAAGTGTATACACTGAAGCCTATCCTCCAAATCATGGATGAAGGCACTAACCAGCACTGGACCCAGGACAAGCCCTGGGGACCACACTTAACACTCCTTTTCCATTTGACACTTAATCACTGATGACTGCTCTTTGAGCATCAGTTATTTGTTCACCCTGTAGTGATTTAACTCCTTCATCTTACTTAGAAGAATGTTATAGGAGAGAGTGCCAAAGACTTGTTAAGTCAAGATACATCATCCACAGCATTCCTCCATTCACAAAGTCTACCACCTTATCATAGAAGAGACTCGGGGTAGTTAGGCTGACTGACTGCCTCTTAATAAATCCATGCTGTCTGTTACTTATCATCACTTTTTTATCCTATAAGTACTAATAAACTTTCCAGTGTCCTTGTAAGCATCAAAGTGAGATAGACTGGTCTGTAGTTTTCTGGGTCCTCAGTTATTTTTGGTTTTTGTTTGTTTGTTTTTTAAATGAACACTCTAATTTGCCCTTTTCCAGACTACTGGAATCTCCAGACTTCTATGACTTCTCAAAAGCTGTAGGCAATTTACTTTAGCAAATAACTGGAGTATTCTACTGAGATATCATTAGCAAGAGACATTTTGTGCTTGACCCTCCCAATCTTGTCCTCATATTGCCATACTATATTCCTATGCTCATCAGTATTAATACAGTCAGGTTTCCATTTTTTGTAAGATTCCTTCTCAAATCTGAATATCTCAGTTCAGTCTTGAACAGCTCACGGTCTAGCCAAGCAGAATGCCTGCTACACTGGTTATCCCCCTTTCACATCTGGATAGAATGCTCCAATAAAATGTTTCATTTCAAACTACAGTGAAAGCCCAGCCTAGCATCTTCAAGTTTTATTCAATTAACACGATAATTTCTCCAGGAAACATTGTGGGGTTTAGAAAAAAGTACCATGGATAAATTGAAAAATAGAAGTGATATTCTTTTTTTCCTTTTCTAGTCAAGAATGTTCAGTTGAGCTGAACATATGCACTCTTTAAGTGTAAATACCACGCTACGACCAAGAAAAGGTGACATGAGAATCTAAGTAGGCTTGAACTAAAACCCTAAAGCACTGCATGGTGTCTTCTTCACATAAACATATTGCCTTTGAAGGCTGATAAGCAGAATCCATATGACCAGTCATGCAAGTTAGGAAAGCACAAAGAGTTCAAAGGTTAACAAACCCCAAAGGCCAGCAACCGGCTTCTGCAATTAAGAAGAATTCCATAAACCAACTACAAAGCTAGAGGGCCAAATGTCAGCAACCAAATATGTAGAACATGCAATATTGAGTTTGAGACTACAAACAGCATACCCAATTTTTGTTGTCAACATCATCAGGCAAGAATCCAGGTCCAAAAAACAAAAACAAAAAACCCCAAACGCATTAAAAGCCATAGTTGAAAAAAATTAATACAAGTAATATAAAATGGTTAATTCAGGCAGTCAAGTCAAATCTATAACATGTCTAAAATAAAGAAGAAAAGCTAGCAATAAATTTATTGCCTATGGTACCAAGAAAACGATTTGCAGTTACATGGGTGTCAGCATGCTTTAGGCAAATGATGCACAACTGAAAGAGAAGTTCAAGATTCCTTCCTTTACGTTCAAGATTATTTTCGTACAAGTTTAACTGTACTTTGGAACAAGCTTCACAAATCTGTAGCAGGTTGGCACCTTGAGCTTAGCACTAGCAAATGCTATAGCTAAAGGAATAATTCCATGAACTAACAGTACTTCCTGCACTACACACAACATCAGAGAAAACAGCTTTAGATGGCAACGAAGAGAAAAAGATAAAGCTTTAAGTGAAGAAAGAAAAAACAACGGCAGTTTTAATTCAACTCTCTTCTCTTACAAATGTATCAAATTTTCAAGAAATTGAAGGGCACTTCTGAGCTTTATGATAGCTTCCACAAAGAAAAAGTTCAAACATTAAGAAGCGTAGCTTGCATACATTGTGAAGAAGCTAGATCACTGTAATTCAATTCTCTGTTATGGCTGAAAGAAATTCCCAAAGGTGAGAAAAACCAACCAGTGACTCCCAGCTTACTGGGACAGTCCACTATTAAATCTGGAATTCGGCAGTCATGCACTTAACTAGTTTTAGAAGTTACGTATGCTTTACATACTGTTGTATATTCAATGAGAATCTTAAATGATTTTCATTCTGCTTCCTGTATTGTGACATAAGGGCACGAAAAACAGCTATTCACTTTACGTATTTATTGCACATCATGAGAGTTATTCTATTTGGATGAAGAATTTATAGATTGATCAAGGACTAAGAGAATCCAATACATGCAACTAAAACAAAGGCTAAAGACTTTTTTTTTTTTTTTAGATGGAAACCAATGTATTACACTTTAACATAAAATCAACATAAAATCAAACAAAATCATACTGACCAAAATCAGTAATATCACTGCACCAGGATTTCTGAGTCAGTATTTTGTTTTCTTGGTTGTTTGCCTAATTCTAAGGTACTATAATTAAGATTCTCCTCAACTGCGATTATGCAGGCATCTGCTCTAGAGCACATTTTCTTCTTTCAACATGCTAAGGCCACAGTTTTGTATACCTGCTGTCATTATGGTTACTTTCAATAAGTACATTTAGTATACTTAGCAGCAGGAGGCAGGGGCAAGGAAGGATTAGGAAAGTAAATGGAATAACTTCCCCTCTGTTTTAGCTCCACTCTGGGAATTTGAAAGGTTGCAACCTTTGAGAATTGCAGCAGCAGAAAGCTCAAACCAACCAGAAAGGTGCATTAAAACTCAAGATTTAAGTATAGATGACAAGGTAAAGGGCTGAAAAAATTGTAAGTATAAATTAATAATCAAATATACATACACAGACCAACTAAGAGACAGATGGCAAGCAATTTTCCCCAGTGTACTTCTACTTGTTCTTTCAGTGCATGTATTTAGGTCACTTACTAGATTAAATCTCATATGGCACACCCAACAGAGGTACTGTGGAACAGTGTATGGGCATGGCCTAATTTAAAATAGTGTAGTAACCTCAGATATTACACATTTAAGGAATTTATGAAAATCTAGATTGTGGCATTAAGCAGAAACTCTGGAAAAGAATCGCTTGAAATTGTACTTACTAAACAGGAAAGGGAAATAAAGGGAACAACAGTGTAGAAACAGCATAAACTAAAAACCTGGTCTATTATACTGTATCTGACTGAATAAGCATCATACACCTTAACAGTTAGGAAACATTCGCTGTTATACTAATAAGTTGATCAAGAATTTTTTAACATAACTAATTCACTTGAATTTGTGACTTCTAAAATGTTATTGTAGAGTTATGGATTAGCATGCAGCCCATATTTGTCTGGAACAATCAGTGCAAGTTAAAGCGAACAATGAAACTCCATCTGCCTATGCAACAAAGTGGCAAAGGGCATTTCTGTTTAAACAAAAACAAACTGGTACCGTTGAAAAACCCACAGCTTTGTGAAAGGGCTGCAGAGACAATATGTCATGTAAAGTTAAAGGGTCATACTAATACTCTCCTTAAAATGCGCCTTTCTTCAGGCATTTGGGAGTAGAGGGGAAACACTTCAATGGATGAGTTGTTTTGAGACATACGCTGTAGTCCTTAGGAGCACAAAGCACTAAATCTTTCCCGTCCCAACTGTGCACTGATAGTGACCTATGTTATTTAATGGAACTCATGCCAAGGAGGATAGTTTCAAAACAAAGCACTCATTAACCTGTTAAACAGAAAACAGAAATGTAAACCAAGCACAAATGGGCAAGTAAAAGTAATTATGCAAGCATGTTAGTTTAGCTGTGGCAGTGCACCTCTTTCCTGACACACTGGTAAATATGCACACAGCTCCCATTAATGTGAATGAGAGTTTCATGTGCATTGACTAGAGATTAGCCCCTCAAATCCAGTGTCTCACCAGATTAGCACACTGCAACAAACAGCAAGGAAAATCTTCAATGCATCCCAAGCAGTGGTAATTGAGTTTCTCCAGTTCTGTCATCAGTTCCAAGTGAGCTCACTCAGAAAAACCTTTATTAACCAGCAATGTCAACTGGATGTAGTAGACAAACATCTAACTATTAGCGTATATGTCTCACTCACTTTATTCCATCCAAGTATAGTGTACCTTATCTGCATAATTTTCATCCTGTGTCCTAATGATCAACTGGTCAAATAGGGAGTACAATACAATATTTTGTATGTGGCAAAAATAGTTGTTTTCTTTGCTGTGTGAACAGATAGCCCTAAAATCTCTGCACATCATTTAAACGTCAAAACTCTCTCCAGGAATTATGAGAAATAGGGAGATAATAGCATGCTTTTGTAAATAAGGCATACAGGATTTGAGTTATCTATGGCAGCAGGGGGAGAAGGAGGAAAGGAAAGAGGCAAGGAATCCTTTGTGTTGGCCCTCTGGCTTAGTTATCAATATAGTTAATCGGACCACAAGAATACCAACAGGAGCTAATTTTCCTTATTAGAGTGCCAAAGACCAACCTAGTCTTCAAGGGCACCTTACATGGCCTAATGATTAGGAGAAGGAATGCACAGGTTTCTTACTCTACTTTTAAAGACTGTAGATTCATTCAATTTCAATTTAATTGGGTAAAACAAAGTAAATAGAATATTGAACACTTCGATATAAAGCACTAAAGCTTAAACAGTAAGTAAGTTTGTTATATTCCTATCATGCTCAGTTTTAGGTTTGGTACTAAGGAACCACTAAAATATTAAGTTTTACCATAGGGAAATTGATTTTGCTATAAGAAGTTTTTACAATGCCACTTAATCTTATCCAACCTACATAAAAAAAAAAAAATACAGAAAGCAATTATATGCACCCTTTATAGTAAGCTTGATCACTATATTAAAAAGAAAAAGGAAGATGATAGCTCTACGTGTAGTTTCAATGTAGCAGAAAAGAAAGCAGAAAAAACTATGGCAGTACACTGCCCTTCTGAAACAAGCATGACAGTTTCCAAGCTTAAATGCACAATCTTGATTCACTTAAAGTTAGAAGCATGATCCGTCTCCCACATGGAGTGCTATGTCCTGCAGCTCAAGCACTGACCTCCTTTTCTAGTGCTACATTTCAAGTAGGCTCCTGTAGGGCAGTGTAATTCCATGATTACAGTTAAAAGAATACCTTAGGTCTGAGAGTCTTACTTTTTAAACAGACAGCTGTTCTTGGCTGTTCCTAGTTCAACAATTACTATCTAGCAACATTCTTTTTTTCCCTGCCGTTTCTAGGTCTGCAGTTAAAAAAAATGTGCTAATTAGATGACCTACTGTACAGACCTGTCATTAATTGGGAGTTCAGTCTATTCTGGTGAATGCCCAAATCTTGGTTACAGTGACTAGAAGTATTTAAAAGCAAAAGATATAAACAACCCAGAATTTCATTTCAACAGTATGAGATTAATGTTAAAAGGATACCATGCAGATTATCTTTTCCATCCTTTCCAAATATGACCCACAATTACAACCACTAAAATCTTCTAATGGCATTGAAGCACAATTATGACTAGATCAGCAATGACCTTGACCTCTACATCAATAATATTTAGTAGCATTTCAAACTACATGCCATTTTCAGCCAATTCGTACTGCCCAACAGCAGCAAAGGGTTATAACCATGTCCTCAAACAACCCAGTTTTGCTTAAATATTGGAACACATGCTACTTAGGGTTACATAAATATTCCACAACTCCTGCAATTTCTAAGTATAACAGGATGGTTTAAAACAGTGTCAGTGTGTCAAGAAAAAACTCTACTTCAGCTGCTTTAACTTGGAATTTACATCTCAGAAGAGAAGATTTCTCATCTGCATTCTAAACAGCATTTCAAACAGCAAAATAAAGAATTCATAACTGGAGTCTTTACACAAACTTTGATACATTTAACTAGCTCAGAAAACTTCTTCAAGTGCATGCAAATGACCTAAAGGATTAAAATTTGAATGGTTATACAATCTATAATTGTAATTGAAACTATTTCAGGGCTCAGCCACAGGACCAAGACTAAAATTTGCCATTCAGGTTTAGCATACTGGTTGCAACCCTTGAAAAACAAGGATTTATTCTGGAAATACTGGTAGAACCTTAAATATAGCAGGTGCACTGCAAGGGAATGCAAGAAAATTCCAAGTTGAGTAACTAATTGACTCCAGTACAGACAGGCTATTTCCCAGGGCAAATGACTAATCAAAGCCATAACCGATCCTTTCACTTCCCATTACAATGTCTGAAAGTTTGGAATAAGTTATCTAACAACAGCTCTGCTCTAGTCAGTTTTTCCCCTCGATCTTGTCCCCTCATATTCCCAGGTCTCTAAGAAGTTAATATTTTAGAGTCTACAGAGACAAGCTCCTTAGTGATTTGTATAACGTAAAGTGCATGTGCAACATGAATTACTAGCCTATCACTTAAAGGCACATACACACACTCACTCGTTAAATTTGGATCTACATAAGCCTCCGAAACATTGTGATGGCCAATTACTACCATACAGGAAGATTCAAGCTGCACCGCCTCAACAAAGCCACTCTGCTGAATCCCCGGCACCAGCCCACCCTAAGCCAGGGGATCCATTCACTTTCCACAACAGAGGGAGGCTGATGAAAAGCTGTCAAGGTAAATCTATGCTCACTTTTTGGATGGTTTCATTTCAATGGAGCATGAAACACCCCAGGACAATTAATAAGTTTAGCGAGGCATGCTTGTTTCCCTAATATATTTTAATTATGCATCTGTTTTAATTGTAATCAGATTAAGTCACTGGAAAAAGGCACAAATTGGAATTCTCCTTCATTGCTAATGGAGCTTTTCAACAGTTTCTAAACATGAGTCCATTTAGGGAAGGGCTGTAGGTAGGCACCAGCACAACTGTGACATTTTCCAGAAATCGATGCAGTTTCTCTGACAACACAGTTCAGGTCTCATTAGCTGCCCAAACCAACCCCCAATGCACAAGACCACTTCAAGCCCCGGGGATTTCGTCTTTGGCTAATTAACATAAAGAAATGTTGAGTGGGCAAGCGAAAGCCGCACAGCGAAAAGAAAAGCCAATGGCTTGGAGAAGCGCTGCTCCTTGGAGGGCATCACACACCCCGATATGCACTGTGCCGAGTACAGCTCAGGCAAAGTTAGAGCTATCAGCCTCTCTCTAGCAAGTATGTGTGTGTGTGTGTGTCTGCATGTAGTAAGTACAGTGCAGGCAAAGTTAAAGCAGCCAGATTCTATCAAACATGTGGGTTTGTGTGTCTGTTTGTCCATGGACTGAGTTGCCAAGAGAAAGTGTGTGCGTGTGTGTATGGTGTGTATCGAGTACAGCACAGGCAAAGTTACAGCAGTCAGCCTCACTCTACCAAGTGTGTGTGCGTGCGCATGTACAGTGCAGGCTAAGTTAAAACAACCCGACTCTACTAAATGTGTGGGTTTGTGCATCTGTTTGTCCAAGTGTGTGCCTATGTGTGTGTCCCTGTGGGTGCATGTACTGAATTGCCAAGCTTGTGTGTCTGTCTGTCCCTGTACTGAGTTGCTAAGTGTGTGCATCATGTCTGTCTGTATGGGTGTCTATACAAACCGAGCACAGCACAGGCAAAGTTACATCAGTCAGTGTGTGTGTGTACACACATACACTGAGTACAGCACAGGCAAAGTTAAAGCAGCCTCACTCTACCAAATGTGTGTGTTTGTACATCTGTGTGCCCATGCACAGAGCTATCAAGTGTATACATCTGTGTTGTTGCATGTGAGCATACTGAGTTGCCAAGCATGTGCCTGTGTGTGCATGTACTGAGCGGTCAAGTGTGTGTGTGCATGAGTACAGTGCAGGCAAAGTTAAAGCAGTCAGCTTCACTCTGCCAAGTGTGCTTGTGGCGGGGAGGGGAAGGGGGAACGGGGGCAACCTGTCAAATCCTCGGGAAGTCGGAGTGTCCCAGGGGCAGAAGGAATCAGGGAGGGACGAGACCCACTAGGCATGAGGCTCCCTCGGCGCCAAGCGCTGCATTTTCTCTCCCAAAGCGCCGGAGAGACTTGCCGGGGCCCCACGGCTGCTCGCCAGAAAAACTTGCCACCACTTGGGGGTGGGAAGGGGAGTCCCTGCAAACGAAGTAGCAGGTGATCCGAGCCCCGGGCAAGCTCCCCCGGGGGCACGTCCCGGCGCGGCCCGGGCAGGGCGGCGGCAGGTGAGCGGGGCAGGGCAGGGCGATGCCGCCTACCTGTCATCGTAACAGAAATCCGCGCGGAGGGTGTTGAGGTAGAGGGCTAGCCCCAGGGCGCTGCTCGCCAACTCCGCCAGCATCTCTCCTCCGTCCCTGCCGCCGCTGGCCGTGCGCAGGGGCAGCCCTGAGCAACGCCCCGCTCCCCGCTCCTGCCGCCGGGAGCTGCTGCTGCCGCTGCTTCCTCCTCCACCTCCTCCTCCTGCTCCTTGTGCCCGGGGCTCGGCTCCGCTCAGCGCATCCCCCGGCTCCGCGCAGCCCGGCCGCGGCCGCAGCTGCTTTATTGTCTCCGCCGCCCTGCCCCGAGCCCCCCGCCCCTTACCCCATGGCAGCGCGGGCAGCTGCTGCTGCCGCTCTCTCTCTCCCTCTCCCTCCTCCAGCCGCCCACCCCGC
>JAGPOW010001296.1:68327704-68386136 GCA_030014935.1 Caiman crocodilus
CCCCGCTCCTGCTCCTCCTCCTCCTCCTCCCCGGGCCGCCTGGGGGTGCCGCTGCTTCCCCCGCCCGCAGCCCTCTCGGCTCCGGCCGCTACTCCGCCGCCAGCCGCTGCTGAGGCTGTGGGAGCCCCGCGTGGGGCTCTCTAGGCTCCCAGCGCGCTTGCGTGCAGTCGCCTGGCCCTCCTCCCCCGGCCCGGCCCCGCCCCGCCGCCGCCGCCGCCGCGCCGCCCTCCGCTCCCTTCCACCGCTGCCTGCCCGCGGAGCCCGGGGGTGGCCGGGTCCGTCTGGGGAACTCCGGGGGGCCGAACGGCTCTTTGCCTCTCCGCCTGCCCGCCCCACGCGCGGCCTCGCCTCCTGAGGCAGCCGCTCTTTGCCAACCTTGAAGCCTTTCGGAGGCAGCGCCGTGGGGGGTATAGATGGGCAACTGCTTAGCAGGTGCGGAGCATTAGAAACAAAAAAGAGGATGCAGTTAGGCGCAGTTATATGAGAAGCTCCTTGGTCCCCATCAGTCTAGAGCCAGGTCCTGAGTGGCTCTGGCTGGGGAAGTCTTGGACAGTCCCCTGTGTGTGCTGTGCCCGGCCAGGGCTTGGGGGGAGCGAAGCAGGCAATGTTGTGTTGGGGCACCTAGCGCGTGGTGTTGCTATGTGGATTTGCATGGGATGGGTTGGCTAGGGAGGATCCTGCCTCTGGTAGGGGGCTTGGTTCAGGTCAGCGTTTGTCACCCTGCCTGGCGTGACCCCCCTGAAAAGTGGGAGGCAAGGCTAGATGAAAGAGTGGCAAGCAAACTTGACAAATGGATCTACTGACTTTCAAAAGGGATTCTCCTTTAAAGGAGAAAAGTGCAGCTTTGCCCTTGCAGGCTGGTACCATTCTAGCCTATGAGGGGCTGCTTGCCACCTCCCCCCATACCCTGCGCATGCCCCTGCCCCAGACACTGGGGGGCTGGGGGCTGGGGCAATGGGTCAGGAGTGAGGGGCACTGGGTTGGGACTGGCCACTGATCTTCAATGGGTCCTGATACAAAAAAAGGTTGAGAAGCAGTGGTCTAGATCAGGGTTTCTCAACTGCTGGGATGCAAAGGTCCTCTAGGTGGCACAAAGGGACTTCCAGTTTCACATTTGCATGCTTCAACTGGCTGCTGGGGGACCTCCCCCTTCCCGTTCTTCAACTGGTTTCTATGGGATGCCCCCCCCCCCCACACACACACACACCTTTGCTCATCAAGCAGTGGGACCAGGATGTTTTGACCTTACATAGGTGGGACATAAGGTACAGAAGTTTGAGAACCGCCAATCTAGATAACCTCTCAAGGTCCCTTCCTGTCTTAGTTCTCTATGACAAGGATGTAAATGAAGCACCAGGAGTAGAAAGAAGACATTAGCCAGCAACAATTATTCATGGGCCAAGGAGGCAGGAAGGTGCAGAGAGAGGCTTGGGAATGAGAGATTCAAGGCTGCTTTTTGCAACTGTTTCCCAGCGTTGCCTCCACTATCGCAGCCTCTGGCCGCTCAAATAAAAGTTACTTCAGGGTTTCTGCCAAGCAGCACCTCATGCTATCCCTGAAGAATAGGAGCCTGGGCCTGCAGCTGTGTGCATTAAACTGGGAGGGTTTACCCAGTGTGCCTGCCCCCATTATTATTTAATACAGCCCTCTGCACTCTCAGAGATGTTCAGTGCCTTAAAGCCTCTTGCAGGTGATCCATAGAGTGCTCTTGTGAAGCCTGGCCCTTAGGATCACCAACCTCCCTGCTGCTTTCACTTGGATACCATTGCATGTGTGTGTCATCATCCCCCAGAGCCCAAATGATAGAGATGGAGGTACAGGGCGTTACATACAGAATATTAAATCTCTGAAGGGCCTCCCCAAAACCATCATAGGATCATACTCATCTTTGGGAACACTGGAAAAGCAAAAGGTCTTTGAATGATAGAGACCCTGTATATCCTTGGATTGTACTGAACTTTTCTAAGTCTGCAGCTCAGAGCACAGCAACCTAGTGCCTAAGACATCCAGGGCTCTGCTGCTGAAAAAAAGATGGGAGCTCTTCATTCCAGCCTGAATATAATTTATATGCCTGCCCAGACAATCCTTTACACAATATACCACAGTAACAGGGTTGTTAGACAGAGCACCGCAGGCATTGGAGCCAGCATGTGGGGGCCAGCCCCACGCCATTCATTTGGCCCATGGCCACTCATCTAGCCCACGGGGCTAGCCAAGTTTGACATCCCTGATATAAAGCATTGGTAAGACCCTGTTTAGAGCATTATGTGCAGTTCTGGTCACCAACATTTGCAAAAATTTAACTTAGGAGCATGTACAAAGAAGGGCCAGGAAGATGATTACAGTAGTGCACACTTCTCCTTATGCAAATGAGTTACAGGAGCTTAGCTGGTTTAAGAGGCGATCTGATTATTTTTCACAAACATTTGTGTGGTGAATACTAGGGAGGGAGACAGTATCCAGGTTGTAGCTTGGAAAAGGGAATCAGGATTTGTAGTAGAGATCTTTTATTAGACCAACAAGATTTTTGCAAAAAAAAAAACCATTCTTTAATTGCAAGATTTCGGGCATGAAATCAGACATATTTCATCAGGCATTGGAAAAGAAAGGGAGGGAGAAGAGCTTTTATAGGTTAAAAAGGAACACCAACACAAGGTCAAATGGATACAAACTGGTCCTGCACAAATTTAGACTGGAAATCAGATTTTCTCTATCATAGCAGAACATTTTTGGAATGGTCTTCAAAGAAGACAAGGGAAATAGTTGCAGAGTCATACAGGTACAAGTAGCTCTTTCACTCCACCTAAAATGCTTGAGAGGTTGAAAATTTTCCTCAAAGAGGCAGGGATGACTACTGCCTGGAACAGAAGATGTCCAGTAGGAACAAAACAGCTTGGGGACAAGCCCTAGCTAAAGTTGACAATCTGTTAATTTTAAACCAAGAGCCGACTCTTAGGAAAGTGATGAACTGAACTACACACACGCACACACACAGCTTGTGTCCTCCCTCACACAAACATTATACACACACATGCACAGCTTGTGTCCTCCCTGAGGAAGCAGTACTGAGGAAGAGAAATAGGAGGGTGGATGTCAGTGTGTTGGCAGAGTTCCTTCTGTTGCTCAGCTGGTTAAAAATAGTAAATGCACTGGTAGTATGAATTATGATATATTTTACCATATCACCAGAAGATGTCAGGTAACTCAGTGTGACTCGTAATAGGTTTACAATTTGACATGCAATAATCACAACGTATCAGGAAAGGTAATTTAGGAGTTCACTTATGTTACCAGGCAGCCACTTCCAAAATAACTTTCACTTCAAGGAAGTCACATTGTCACAGACTCTGTTATCAGGGGGAAGAGCAGAGGTGGAGAGTTGTAACAACACATAATAATAACAGTAATTGTGAAGACAACTTGGGTTATGCAACCTGAAAGCTACTCTATTGTATGCTTTTAGAAGACAAATGCAGATGCCATGAATATGAATACAGCAATCACAAATGGCCTAGCAGCTTTAGCACCAATATAGAAATCTTTTTACCATATAAAATGCAAAAGGATTCTAATCCATTGTGTTCCATATACCTCACCTGACCCAGGCCTGAAAGAGAAAGCAAGGGCACAGCATGTAGGAAAACACATGACTGTTATAGTGATAGATTTAGTTTTCCGGTCACTGACTGTGAAGCCTGAGATACCAGAATGATGCATGTGGTATAAAATCCCAGATAGATTGGATTAGACACTTCTGATTCTGCACACCATGCTGAGCAATGCCTTTTAGAAAATATTTGTGCTGACTCCCTTGGGACATAGAGAAAAACAGAAAGAACCCCCTAAGACTGCAGTGACTTTGCATTAAAAGGAAACTATTTAAGTATTGAATGTCAATATGAAAGCTGTCAGAATTTATCTATATTCATATTTTATCAATTCTTATGCCCAAATACATGACAAGTAAATGTTCAATGTACTTTCCATAATTTTGAACAATACAGTGGAGTTTTCAATTATGTGATTCAGTGAGTCCCTAAAATGTAAAATATGGTACAATCTAAAATAGCACTTGGCTCTTATTATTAGCAGCCCATAATGAATTGATGTTGTCTTTAAAAAAAAGAACCAAATTAATTAGAATGTTTAAAACAAGGGGTGTGCTGAAAAGTATGGAACACTATCAGTAAATCGCCTACTATTCTCAACATTCTGTTTCATTACATACTAAAAACACCTGAGTTTTCAGTCTTGCATGAAAAATAAATACTACATCTTTTCAATACAGCTACCTTTTTGGCCAATAAATCTATGGATAAATACAGAAAAAAATTACAAAACCATACATATTACCCAGGTCAAGTAAGATGAAGGGCTGCTTAACTCGTTTTAAACAAAATTTAGGACTAGACTATGAGCCCTTTACAAGCAAATCCATTTACATCAATGGAATTACTCATGTGAGTAATTGCTCACTACAGTGAGCAATGAGTTCACAATCTGGTGTTTAATTTATAGGCAGTAGAGGAAGATGGGGTGGGGAAGAATGTTTTTTATCCAAATGCCTTTCTCAGAATCACACTGAGGTTCACAAAGGCAGCGTTGCTTAATTTTGTAGATGTTTTCAGGATCTTAGTGGTTGGCTTCCTGTCACATTGACAGGACCCCATTCATCCTGGAGAGAATCAACATGATTGCATTTTTTTTTTCTTTTGCAAATGCTAGAATAATAATGTTAGTAATAACACTAACAGAAGCAAGACCATTTCCTAACCATAAAACAATAAAATCTAGTGGAAACCTGTAAGAAAAGGGACAGTGAACACAATGAGAACTTAACAGAACTCAGCAAAGATTTCAATTGAACAGATTTTATAAGCAAGCATATTTTCAGGAGACACCAGTTCCTAGTTTAGATCAGTCAGTGGAGCTAGAGCATTGCTACAGAGTGGATAAGTTCATTGAGAGAGAGAAAGGAAAGCATTGTAGCTTTATATATGTAATTACACAGACTCAGAGCCACAGTAAGAACCAAAAATGATTATAGGCTGGTTTCTATATCAACCTCTAGCTTTTTTTTTTTTTGGTATAGCCACTCCTATTGGCTGAGAGTGTTAATATAACCTAGTGATGAGTACATTTTTAAGTATCTTTCTTTGCGTAATGCACAAAGAATACAGATTGTTACAGCCTCCTGCTAGAAAACTTTAACTTCAAACTGTAACAGCTCACACTGAAGTTCTCGAAGTTCCTGATTTAAATCCAAGAACAGTTTAAAAGTGGCTTAAACCTGAAGCAAACAGACACACAAGCCTATTAAACCATTTTAAGCCTGCCTGGACCAGTTCAAAATTTTACCTGGAAAATCTAGTACTGTTCTGAATCAGTACACTGTGAACTGGCTCCATATTATGTGTGGATGCCAAGTGTTTTGTGATATGGGTCCAGTCAGTCCTTGAGGTATCTTACATTGCATTGCTCCTCACCCACCACACACACACTACTGCAACAGGCCACTCCCATACGTAGGCAGAACTCTGCTGTCCCCGTTTTTTCCCTTGTGTTTGCACTTTTTATCCATGAGCTTCTGTGCACCACTTGCACAGTAAAAGCTATCTTTCTAATAACAGTCTGTGTCCTCACTCCCTACTCAACCATAAACACATGCCTTCCCAACCCCATACAACCAGAATGCATGGGTCCAAACACATCCCCCAACATCTTCCTCCCTTCCCCAAGTCCAACAAGCAAACTGCAGACTTCCATCATTTGCATGCAATTGAAGTAACTGAACTCCTGTTCAGGAAACAAAATAAAGCTGAAGAGTGACAATACCCCCAGCCAGAAGTCACCCATCACCTGGGAATCCAAAAGGATAGATGCAAGCTGTCCACATGCACACTGCAAGATATGCTGAGCTAAGTCCTTACTCCCAACCCCTAGTGTTGGAGGCACAGCATTTCACACAATTTAACCAGGTTTTCCACTGAATACTTAACTATTAGTCTACTGGGAATAGGGGGAAGATACCTTATCCTTGTTTTTTGAGGAAAGCAGTTGTCCAACTTGTGATGTAGCCTTAGGAGAGGGTTCAAAGCTTTGAATTATGAATGGAGGGAGATGTTTCCCTTCTCCTTAGTGGTAGATACCTAGTTCACTGAAATGGCAAACTTATGCCTTCCCTCTCTCCTTGGCACATCCTGTTAGCTAGCTCAGCCATCTCACCTTGCTGAATCCCAAGCTTCTTTCTCTCCTCATCTTGCTGACTTCATATGAACCACCTACATCTCCCCATACAACAATATCTAATTTCTGCCACTCACATACATGTGTAATTGATGGTGCATCTCAGGGTGAAGTTACATGTTACAATTAGACCATACTAAATCTATGGAATGTTAAGTGTCAAAATTAGAATGTGCTGTGAGCAGTTGCATATTTTAATACTATTAAATACAGTTAATAGTGCTTCTTGCCTGCACAGCTCTGATTTGGCATTAAGGAGCTGGTGAGCAGGGACACAGCTAGGAGCCAGGAACCCTGAGCTATATGCATGTGCTGGGGGGCGAAGGCTGAGAGCAATGCATCCTGGGATGCTGGAGGACTGCAAATTTCTCACTTTTTATGGAGCACCTTGAAATTACCCTAGCATGAGTCAGATAGCATGGCCCAGAGTTAACTTGCACCTGAAGTGGAGTTCCTTTCAAAGGCTCAGAGGGCAGGGCCCAGCGCATTGGCTGCAGGAGGCTGTCACTATTCCCTCCCAGCAGGGCTGCAGGTGGCAAAGCATGGCTGCCACTGTACATGTATGGGAGGCAGGCAGGGAGCAGGACTGTGTTTGAATTGCCATGCCAAATGTTGGTCAGGCCATGGTCCGGATGGTCCACCCTGTTCCGTGGCCTCTTTCAGAGGGGCACTTAGCATGAGTCAACAAGACTTAACGTGTGGACACTCTCATTATAAGTGCCCTTAGTATGGTCTAAGCATACTATGGTATAACATGTAACTTCACCCTATCAGATGGATTCTATAATCATCCATTTGTATCTGCCATTATTAAATAATGTGTTGCTGGATAATATTAACAGACTATTGATATGTATTTGCTGAGTTTGGTCAGGATGCTCATTACTGTTTGAAGTAAAGACTAGCAGCATAAATAAAGATGGTTTTTAGTTTGTTTTCTTAAGCTGCAAGGCTGATCATCCTCCTGAAATTCCTTTCCTTATTATCCTTCTAGTCTACTGTACAGATCCATAAATACCTAGTATTAGGTATTGTCTTTTGAGATAATTTGGCATTAGATTAGAAAGACATTTATGATTACAACCAATAGATTATATTGGTGGTATACATTTACTAATGGTAGGTATATTAACTTGTCACTTGAGAGCGGGTAAGCTTCTATGTTCCATTGGTATATTATTACTGTAAACACATAACTACATAGTCATTTTCCCTTCTGTAGCTCACTTCACTCAGGGATCTCAAAGCACTTTAAAATCATTAAACAATTCCCCTAATACTCCAGAAGTAGATTAGAACTAACTTCATTTTACACATGGGGAAACTGATGAGTTGAATGAAATCCTCAAATCATCTAGAAATCCTGTGGCAAGTTGGGAATAGAACCTAGGTATCCTGTCCTGATTCCTAGTTATTTGCTTTCATCATAAGGTCATCCTTCCACTCACAATAATTGATATTTCCCTTACACAAAACACAGTGGAGTTACTCCTGGGATTAATTTGGCCAAATAGCATCATTCTAAGAAAAAGTCAACTTGATAGATAGATTCCTACAACAGTATCAAGAAATCTGCGGTGCATGGTCTGGATGTTGCGCAGGTGTAGAGGGAGGGGATATATTTGGTATAGTGTATCACATCCTGTCTCTCGTCATTTCTTGGCATATGTACTGTCCAGTAGATGGAAAAGCTTCAGCAACAGCTGAAATCTGTTTCTTGTCATTTCCATTCCCTTAGAAAGAAGTCAGTCATCATACTGTCCATCAGTTCTGTCCTTTTTCGGAGAATGATTTTCACTTTAATTGCAGATGTTGAAAAATAGCTTAATTTTAGTTTTGGTGTGTCTACCTCATCTCATGAAATAAAACAGACAAAGATACAAGAGTCCCTGCATTTGAATCCCTGCAGACCTTTGGAGGCCTGCATTTGAATCCCTGCAGACCTTTGGAGGTTAAATGTGGGTTGACCTTCCAGGTACAACCTAACTTACTCCCATTTTAGGGAATCTGTCTTCCCCTTAAAGAAATCTGATGCAAAGATAGAAAAGTAATAGTTCTGCTGCAAGGAGGACTATGTACATTACTAGATTTTGTTTTCCATAAACATAATTGCAAAATGAAAGGTCTAGTTATCTAGAATGATACTGACCTTAATGACAGAGATCATGCATATGCATGTTTGGCACCTGAAAAGATATTAAATCTTGACATTGATTTTGAATGTAATATGTTCTGGTCTACACTGACAGGTCAGTAGGGTCATTTTTATACTGACTTGTTCAGCTTCTCACAGTTGTGTTTGGCAAAATATTTTTTGTTATTTAGAGAAGCCCAAAAGAAGACACATAGTAAAACCCCACACCTTTTATCAATTATAGAGTGAAACTATTCAGCAGCATTCTCCCCCAGCATTGTAGAGGGACCATTGAATTCCTATAGCAAATTTTTTCCTTCTCTCCATTTTCTTAGCACAGGGGTTTATCTTTTATGGATGCATGCAATGATATAGAGAAGAACTTGCTGCTCTATGGCCCCTCTTATCTTCTTACTATAAAAGGATCCTAGCAGCCATCATCATGTGTTCTCCCCACACTTTCCCATGTGCTGCAGAATACTACGGGCTTAAAACTCCCAGGTGCTGAGGAAAAATGCTGCTGGATCCCTAGATTTAGCTTTTACCATTTTTGAAGACACTGAATTTCATAACAGTCTTTCCATGAACTCTAGTGGGCATTTTGTCAGGCCTTCCTAGAACATGCTTTGCTTAGTTTCATTTTAGGGAACACTCTCTCATACATTCTCTCTCTCTCAGACACACAGATGTTCCTGCCTATTGACTGAAAAAGAAAATCTCCCCAATTAAGGAGTTGCTAAATAACTTAAACCTATATTATTTTCTTTTATTGCATTGTCATTCATGAGGTTTATGTGCAAATGTATTTAAAATCATTTCAAGGGAATACACACAAAGAGTTGGCCCATTTAACCCAGTGCTGAATTTGGGACACTAGGAGTATTCCAGACAGATTTTGCTCACTGTCTGAGCAACCTTTGAGAGATTCTGAGATTCTGAAATTATAACCTATTGCTAATGGTAATCAGAACTTCTCAAAATCTGGGATTTTTTTCCCCCCATTTTTCAGAAAAAAATATCCCTAATGAAAAATATTTGATGAAAAAGCTTTTCTGTGGGAAAGATTTATTTTCAACTGAGTGTTGGTTCCTGAACCTTCTAATGCAAAAGAACAATTGCCTTGACCACCCTAGGATTGTTCTTATGTCTCGGCAGTCAAGTGGTTAAAAAATAGTTTCCCACTGCAGAGGCTTACTCTGTGGCAAGATGGCAGATTCTCAGCTGATATAAACTGAAATGGCTTTGGTGGAACTCTGATAATGTAGTGATCTATCCAAAAGGTGGGAAACATTTGAAAAAGACATAAAAAGAGATAAACTGGTTTAGTGAATGTTGACAATTTAAATTCTTTCCTGCCCTGTTTTGCACAAGAAAGAGCATTATATTTGACTATGTAAATATGTCCCAGATCTTAAAATAGCCTTTCTTCCTCAAGGAGAGGGAAAGATATAAACCAGAATTATTGACTTTCTGTAATATTTTATATTTAATTTTCTCTTGTTACATTTATGCCATGTAATTGTGTGCACATGTATACATGCATGGTCCTAGTTGTACAGGGTTGCAACCAGATTCTTGCCTGTGTGCCAGTACTTAGACCAGGGGTTCATGGAGTACTGTGCACTCCTTCATCCCATGTACAACAAGAAATACTCTTTCCTATATCTGCCAAATACGTGGCTTGAATCTATTGATCTCCATTTTTGTATCATGCTGTTATTCACTAACCATTCACCACAGTCATTAATCACATGCACATGTGTAGTGCTTTTTGCACTATATTGGCTTCACATATCTGTTTGTTGTCTAGTTACACTAGATGCATTAATTCCAGGGTCCTGGCTTACAGTTTCTCTCTATCCCGCTGCTGTACTGCCCAACTGTGAGAGCTGATCCCTGTTTCACTCCTCACTCCTAGCAACCACGATGTAGATACTTGTCCCCAGGATGGAATATATTCCAAGTGTTTCCAGGTAACAGACTTTTCCACCACTTAACTATTTATCCCCTATTTCCTCTTCAATCCTAAAATAGCTACATTTGCTGATGTTAGATATTTTCTTTTTTCCAAGGAAGCCACAAATTTTAAAATGCTCTCCTGTGTACTTAACAATGTAATTGTCACACAAAACCAAACATTTGTGGTGGACATGCAAGCCCTTTTGCCATAAATATGTTCCCTTATGTACAAAAGCCCACGTTCATACAAATAATGGTTGTTCTCCAAATGTTCATAAAATCAAGAACTGGTTGCAAAATATCTGCTTAAAAATGGTAATATCTTTACCTCTTTTTGACCCAGTCAGTTCACCTAGTTTTGAATGCTTGGGGTTTTCTCTGTTAGGAGTCAGGTGCTTCTTTGAGCTTATTTTATTTACTTACAAAAGTGTATTTAATGTTTATTTAATGTAAATGCTGTTTCCCCAGACAGAGCAGAAACAATAATAAGCTTGCGATTTTAATCCCCTCTCTAATCAGCACTTATTTCAAACACTCTCCCAGATTTTTCACAGGGCCAAATTTTTAGTGCTTCTTCTAGCTATGTGCTTGTTTTTTCTGTTTCTGCTTTTGTCTGGTATGCATGCACACTTCTCTAAATCAATCATGAACACTGCATTTGTAGGGCAGCCACTGGGAAACCTCTTGCCTTGTCTGGCACTGTTTCTTTTCATCCTGGTCAAGTGGATATTTGGTAAAGACCTTCACTGTTCTGGCTGTTAATAAGAAAAGAAACATTTAGCTATTTCCTTATTTAACTGTAATGAAAGGGTGGCTATTAGGCATGCTTGTTTCAGAGAGTTTTGTCCTATCCCCTCCCAGTACCAATAAAATGGATTGATTTGTAAATCTAATTTTGTGAACATGGGGCCAGATTCTCAGGCCATGTAAATCAGCATGTCTCCATCAATATAAAGAAAGATCCAGTGATTTAAGTTAGCTGTGGATCTGACCAATGATGTTCATAAGCATATCCCATTTCCATTTTTTGTTTTAATAGAAAAAGAAATGTGTACATTTTTGTCTGTGTTCTGTGTATTCATGATATATTTGCATGGAGACTTTGAAATACCTTCCTACTTTCTCTGAATAATGTTTTATGCACACAACAGTTTAGGGGTAAGGGCATGTGCAAAAATAAATTTCATCCTCCCCTTACAAAGTAAATCATTGTTCCTCAAAGGGACATATTTATTTGGCTCATACCCACTCTCTAGGAGCTGTTTTTTCGGCAGTTTTCAAGACAAATGTTTTAGTTGGGGTCTCTAGAGTTAAAAGCAATCTTTTCAACGTTCAAATTCCATCATCAACCGTACTACAGGGAACCGCTACCCCTGCTACTAGAAAGACCTGAGAGTGTGAGAGACTCAGGGCCAAGTAGGGCAGTAAGAAGTAACAACCCAGGTGGGCTGGACCCACAACTAATAAGGCTAGGGGGGAATTAGCTGCACGTGGCCACTTGGTGCAGAAGACCCAGTCACATGACTGGGAGGAGACTGAGCTTGGAGATAGAAGTCGTCTTGACCATACATGAGATAATCCCTGCCTGCAGCAGAGACAGGAATTTTCAGGAATGAGAGGCTGCTAGAGATGGACATGTCAGCACCCAAGCCACCCAGGGGACCTGGAGAAGGAGGCTCCTATGAATGTAGTGCCCCCAGGCAACATTTATTCCAAGAGGGAGACTATCTGTATTATGAAGCAGCTGGTTTTGTGTTTTTGTTGTTTAAGCCAGAGGACTGGGTTGTGGCTATAGAGATAGAGGAGGCCATGAACAGAGGTGCCTGGATAGCACTACCCTACTGTTTGTGCCACGAACTAGCCCTAAGTTAAAGAAGTGGAGGCTGGCACTGAGAATGAAACCTCAGGAGGGACTGCCACCAAACAGTAAGACCAAGGTTAATGGTGCATCCAGAGAAAAAGTGGATAGGGAAGAGCCTGGTGTTGGGGTAGCAGTACCACCACGGGCACTGCAAGCCAGTAGTCAAAAACCTCACAAGGCTGCAGAACAGACAGCAGAAGAACTATATTGACAAGTATTGGGAACATAAGACTGCAATAGGCCCCTCCAGTCACTGACTCCAATCTATCACATGCAACCCAAGATCTTGCATGCGCTAGAGCATTTTCTCAGGTTTTAACAGCAATGTAAGTATTAATGGAGGGCAGTAGGCCCACACTACCTTGGCTGTTTCAAATAAAGATCATGAGTTTGGGCCTAAGTCCAGACTAGCACCATATGTTAAGTTTCCATAGTATCTGAACATCTATTAAGGTCCTGCTTTGGTGCTTTAACTCCCAAAGTCCTATTTTGCCTCCCATAACTATTGGGAGATATTCTTAGGCTTTCTATAAGCTTTTGGGGAGTCCAAAGGAACTATGGGAACATGTCAACCTTCCATAATTCTTTAGGTAACTACTATAAATTACTAATTTTTCATCTTGCTCCCAAAACGGAGCCAAGATGAACGTTCATCTCATGAAGAAATCTTTTTGCTGCATGTTTTGCAAAATCATTATTAGGCAGCTGAGGCATGGAGGTGGACAATACCTACAAAGCCAAAAACCAAAAAGTATGCATCCACTTCTACTAGAGTGAACAGCAGCATACTACCGGACTCATACATGCTCTTCAGTGAACCTTTGCAGAACCACAGTTGCAGACTGGTTACATTAATTTGCTCAGTTGCCTTGAGATGGGGAACAAGCAGAACTACACAGAAAGGTGGAGAATTCTCCAAAACATGGGAGCTGAAAGGACATAAGAAACTTAAATACCATGAAGATTCAAAAGTATTGGCATTATTGTCTAGCTAATATTTGCTCAGGAAAAGAGGAAACATGGCTATCAACCCTCTGCACTAGTCAAAAGTACACAGAAGTTCTTGTGTTTAACAGGAACACAATTAATTCTCTTCAATGTTGTACCATAGCTCTGGTTACTTCATGGCAACTCAGCACCTCCCAGAGCCCCTGATGGGCAGTGCAGGTCTATCACCCCAAACACAGGGTTGTGGCTCAGTGCCACAGTGTAGACTCTCACTCTGTATATGTACCGTGTGACATGCCCAGATTCAGAAGTACAGTGTCTCCTGTCACTTATTTTAAATCATGAAAACTTTGAAGGGACTAATTCACTACTGTATTGTAACTGTCTTTCTACATGAGGCAAAAACAGCCAGCTACAATAAAACCATTAGTTTAATATTAGATCCAAGATGCATTTATTAGATGTAAATAGCCTGTAATGAATTGCTGGGGTTCTAATTTGAGAAAATATTTTAGGTTACAGATGTCATAACAAAAAGGAATTGTGTTCCTTAACAGGTGCAGAGGAATAGCTATCTTTTTTCACATCTATAGAGTCATGCCATCAATCTTTTCAATCTGTTTAAGAGTTTAATCTTGGGATTATTTGACTAATGCAAAGATTTAGGAGGCTTTAGAAAGACTGTATGTCCACATAATTCAGGATATATACTGTTGCTTGTCTCTGTGGGTCCAGAGAAATCTGTATATTTCAGTCTAATATCTTCACTTTCACTCTGTTTATCCTCATCTTAATCTGCATTGTTCTTTCTTTCCATTAAGCGAAAAAAGATCAATTTTCCATTATGTTTGTTAATCAGTTATAGTAGGAGTTGAGTAGTACTGGGTATTGCCGTGATAATTAGTTATTGAGATATTTCACTTCTGTTGGATAGTCAGTTATAACATAACAAAAGACTGTGAGCTAAATCCTTTCCTGTTAAGCACAGTTAAGACGAGAAGGAATGCTGGCAGAAGTGCCAAGATAGTTTCCCTACACAGACCTTGAAAACTGATGTCAGGAATAAAAGCAGTCTTGAGAGAGAGAATGCTTGACTTCAGACTCTAGACTGACATTTGTTTCAGAAATCTGAGGGTTGGAATAGCATGATCATTTTCCTCCCTTATTATTAAACTATAGAGGCTTGAAATAGTTATGTTCAATAAACTTTTGAGCAGGGGAAACTCCTTGCACTTCCAGTATTGTGACTTGCACAGGAACATTTCTAGGTGTGGAAAGATATTTACTGCAGTGCTTACATGTCCATGGTTCTTTCCCAAAAACACTTTTAAAACATGCCAAGCTGAGTATAAATAAGCTTTGGACATGATTAAAACTCAAAACACACTTAGTAATGTGCTCAATCAGGGCCTCAGTGACACAGGGTAGATCATGATTTCTGCTTCTTTTGACGGTTTTCTACTACACTTTTGTAAACCTAGGCTAAAAAGCTCTAATAATATTGAGGAGTACATTTCCACTAGGTAAAAAGTTTAATATAGGGGGAAAACATGCAGCTTCAAGTCCCTGCTAGAAGCAGAAGAACTTAATTGCCCCATTAATCATAGTTTTACACTTTATCAAAGTTCAATATAAAATATTGATCAGTGGTGTTCTCAATCGCTCAAACTTCACAGTGTTAGTCAGGGGACTTTACAAACCTTCTTTAGACTGAATAACCTCTCTACCCTCTCTTGCTCCCAAAAGAGATTTCTGTGGGTCAGGACCAAGACTCAGCAGAGCAATGCTGAAAAGGGCACAGCAGCAGTACAGTTATCATGTGGATAGATATCATCAGACTCTTAGGGTACCTTAGCAGAAGCATCACATTGCTTTAAAAGATTTAGGAGAAGGGAAAAGTGGAGTAAAGCAGGGACAAGAGGTGGGTACTCCCTAGAGACAACATGCTAAAACTAATGGAACAATACTGCCCCTATGTGGCCACATAATCCCTGGGCATCCCCTGCTGGCATGGAACAATGCAGCAGTGCCTCTGCCTCACTCTTCTTTCATCTGATCTACTCAACCACCACCATCTTCCAGAATAAATAAGTGTAGATCTCCATTTGGGTCATATGAAAGATTCCATTTCTTCCAGGATAGACATATACAAGGAAATATGCAGTCAATTGCCAGGTCTACCCTTTCTGCAGGAAGCTCTGATAAGTTGCAGTCTTCCTCAGTTCCTAGGTCCAAGCCAATCTGCTCTCCCACAGTAAGAGTTAAAAGCTTGCATTGTTTCATAGCCAGCCTAGTGTGAACTGGACTCTCCCTCTTTAGTTTTGCTGTTGAAGCCTAAAGCAGTCTTTTAATTATTTTGTTAGTTGTGTGGTGTTTGGACAGCACATCCCTTCTCTGCAAGTCAGACCACCATCACGTGTCCTTCATATCATGCCAAAGGTCTGGAATCTGTGCACGCAGTCTTCATCTTTTCTTTCAGCTCATTCACCATCAAGAGCAGGTGACTTCTCTCTCTCCCTTAGTTGAATGATGGCCTTCGGCCAGCTGTTCCTTTTCTCATAGGGTCATTTGCAGGGCATTCTTTGCCAGTTGCTCTTGCTCTCATTTTCTGTGAGGAGAGCTGCAAAGCTGATGTGTCCCTATATAAACTCTACAAGGGAACACTTGCTTTCACCCATAGCTTCTGTCCTGATCCCAAGCATGCTAATGAGACCTGGAGTTGTATACACATTTTCTGTTGCTATGTGAGGCAATGTCTGGGCTTTCTCCTGGACATTGGTTGGCTTCTGTTGTGGCTTTCCACCTGCCAGCACTCTTCTCTGCTCACAGCCTAGCCAACTCCTGTCTTACCTGCAAACATAGCTGTTTCCTGTCTTTGGCCACTATGCTAAACCCTACTGACTCATGTACTTGGTCTGTAATCTGTTCTAGGATTTTCTGCCAAGACATGCTTACTTATAGTTACTTATAAGAAGAGACATGAAGCTCCCTCCTAAGCCCTCTTAACAGTCTCAACTCAACTAGTTCCCTTAACTCTTCTAACCAACTATTAGTTTGTCTGCTCCAGTCTGTTATTCCTCTAAGCAAAGTCATGTCTTCCACACCAGTCTTGTCCTAAGATAAAAATTTTTCTTTGTCAGGTTACTATCCTGACTTGTACTCAACCTCAATGAAAATCATTTTCAACATAACCTTAGCCATTGGATCCTTCCATGCACATGAGATGTGCACAGAGGATGGAGTGCTAAGGTCATTTCCATAGTGGGGCCTTATTTTGCAAATATGAATGTTTTTCACAAAGTCTTCCATAAGTAACATTTATACTCAGGTCCACATCAAGCAGAACTAGCTCTTGGCACTGCTTTTTTCCAGGTCACAGATTAAGCTGAAAACAGTCACATCACATTATTAGGTATTCTTGCTCAGTGTGTTCAATCTTGCTGTTTTCAAGCATACTTTCTGACTTGCTTGGCTATTCCAAAGGGGCCTTCCACCAGATTTGGGGACTGGCTGGGGAAGTTAGCAACTTTTCTACTTCCTTCATTCACCCAGAGGTTTCTAGGATCTCCTGCCCTTTTTGGCATTTCTCTGAGGATTCCCCCAATATTGACAGCTTCTCCTCCAGTCTTCTCACAGGAAGAGAGGATTACTATCACACTCCTTGGCCATCAAGTCCAGTCTCTCGCATCAGCAGGCATTTGCCCAGGCAGTGCCCAAAACCACCACCAGCACCTGCCAATAACATCCCATAGGTTAAAGCAGTGGAGATGAGGCACTACCAACACTCTGCTACTTAAACAACAGGGAATTTGTTGCTACAGTTTTTTTCTGAACTGTTGGTTTTTAAACCTCACCATTCTCACTTCCCTTGTACTTCAGTGGTTGATTGCCACTACTTCTTATTGCTACTGCTTCACCAATTGCTGCTTGCCGCCAACTGCTGCTGACTTCCCTGCTGCTGAAAGCCAAACCCCATCCCCAGGAAAATTCCATGCCCTCCTCCCTAAGGGGGCATTCCCCATTGTTTGGGAAACATTGAGGAAAAAATGTGCTCAGAAGATCCTAAGATCTTCTCAGCATGGTTGCAGAGGAAGGCAACCCCTTCCACCCCATGCTCTTCCCCCAAAGTCTATGATAATCTGATCTAGAGGGGAACATCCTGACACCAAATCTGGTAATCAGACTGATCGTGTTAATTAACTGACTTGTACCGAATATGTGCCACATCATAGCCTGCCATGTAGTCCTGCTGAAAGCTGCAACGTAGAAGTCCTGTTGTTTGTAGAGGTTGGCCAGGGTGCTGTCATTTCTAAGTCTCATCTGGTGCATGTACCTATCACGATCCAATCATAGCAGGTCAGCTTCATTGTACTTGTGCTATTAACAAGCCGCATAAACAAATAGTCATCATATATTCAATGAAACAACAAGATCTGCATATACCACGAGAGACTTTATAGAATTTGATGATAGTTACATGATTATTAATTGGTGAACTTCGGGTTATAAAAATAGTTTGTACTCACATAGGTCTTTTTATCCAAGCTCTTCAAGTATTTTATGACTTCTAATTGGGTTTAACAACTCTGTTTTGGAAAAATAAGTACTAGTATGTAATTTTGTAGCTCCACAAATACAGAAACAGTTAAGTCAAATATCTTGACCAAAAGCACCCATAGGTCCTGAAACTTAGTCCTGTGATTTAACCAGCAGACACCACACATTACTTTCTATTAAAAGCTGTCTAACCTATTTTTAGCAGGCTGCGTTTTAAAAGTATCAGTTCTTGTCTTTCTACACTAACTCCTTCAGTCACAAAGCTTAAAGCCCACGTTCCAAGTCATAAAAATATACCTTAAAGCTCTTCCTTAGTTATGGTTTATCTGTGCATCTATGTCTTTTTAAATTTACAGGAGAAAATACAAAACTTTGGTTGTTAAGCTTGTATTGTCAGCAGCATATCCTATATGAAAGCCATTTTTATATGTATCAGTGTTTGTTCTGCAACAAGATATGTACATGGAGAAAGAGAATGAAGTACACTCTCAACATTAAATACTGGCTATATCTCATGTAACATTTTGAAGCTGCTGGGGGAATGTAACAGAATGGTGATTTGTAGAATTTATGTAGCATGAATTCCAGATGCTAATCATGTGATCAGTCTTTTATGTCAAACACAAGCATATGACATTTTTCCTGATTCACACAGTGATTCCACACCCTAACTTGCATTTTTTGTTTTTAAATTGAGGAAACAATTTGATGTGACCACAGGTCTTTTGTGTGATGAAACAGATTAATAATTATTACCAGACCCATTAAATGAACAAATCTGTTCATAATAAATCTCTTGTGCACAAACGTATGCCATTTTGTCAGATGTTGTAAGACTTATTTATGGTAAAACAAAAGCCTTGAACCAATTCCTGATAAAGGATATGACAAGTTAACTGATTTACTACACGCAGAAGAAAAACACAGCAAAGGTCTCTGCTGTACATGTTTCCACGTAGAAATATTATCCCTGCTTTGGAGTCATCTGCAGATTGATTAATCTTTCACACCAATTTGGTTCTTGCAAAAAAAAAAAAGCGTGTAAAAACTGCAGCACTCTCAATTGCATTTTGAAAACTTTTGTTTTCCCATGTGATCTCTTTTATTATAGGGGCAAATGTTGCATTGATGTTAATGGGAATTTTGCCTAAGTTAGAACTCATTAAGGGCTGTAGAATATGGAACAGTTTCTTTGACTAATTAATAAAGCACTATAGATACAGTACAGCTTCATGAAAGACTCAGCAGGCAGTGGGGTGGAAGCAAGGATGAGGGTGAAATGAGTCCTGGCAATACCGGAATTATCACTCTCTCTGGCCCTGATTCAGTAAAGCACTTAAACACATATTTAATTTTAAACACATGAATAATCTCATCACTGTGCAGCAAAGCATATTGTATAGTCCCATTGACTTTAATAGGACTACTTACATGTCTATAGTTAGGCACTTATTCTTTGCTGAATTAGAACTTAACTTCCTTAAAGAAATAATGCATTGATCAAGCTGGAGGATTTTTAAAGAATCTGGTTTGAACCCAGTATGTTGAGGCTGTTGACATGTCAGCAATCCAGCTACCCAACATAGTTCTAAACTTTTTGAGAGAGCCTAGGATCTACATCTACAGAGCTGTTGACCCTGCTTTGGGGAATGACACTGTATTATGCTCTAAGTCAGTGGAAATTTCTCCACTGCTTTCAAGGGGAGCTCTGGGCTCTTATTTAACAAAGTGGCATTACTTATAATCCTTTGAAGATACTAAGACTGAAGCATATGCTTAAGAGCTTTACTGAATTGTACCCCTAAACTATACCTGAATCCAGAACACCAGGGTATCTGCAAAGTACATCTTGCCGTCTGAGCCTCTGGCTGCAGGTAGGATCTTATTTGATTGCATCATGAAACTGACAGTAGGTTTTCTTCCTATTTTGTTACTTAATTTCCTTTTAACATACAAAGCATTATACATGATTATCACTGGGCTAGTCATGTTTTACACTGATCATATGCTTGGAAACCGTTTCAATCCATTTTAGTTTTCCTTTACACTTCTGCCGAGGCTGACTAAAATGACTAGTAGGATATCTAGGGATTTGCTGAGCATGCTTACTGGGCTCCACTCAATGCCATTCCCTAAAGCCTGCTTGCCATGGCAGATTTCATTTTTAAAACTTGCAGGGGTTATTTATGGGAAAACAAAAGCCCTTCAAATGCTTGATACTGAATTTGGCAAGTTAACTGATATACTACACACAAAGGGATGACATTCAACAGCTTTTGTCTTGTATATATTTTCTAGTGGGAACCTTATATTTGGTTTTGAGTCATCTGCTTATTAATCTTTCATGCCAAGTTGGCTCTAGAGATAAAGAGTGAAATCCACAGTTCTCTTTGCTACACAGTGCCAGTCAGGAAAAGGCCAGCGTGGGATGTATAATTTGGCATTCTGCCTCAGTAGAAAGAAGGTTTTCCCATCAGAATCAAAAGTAGCCTTCTTGACTACAGAGCCCAGGAGGTCCATGAAACTTCAAGGAGTCAGCAGTGATAGAAGCCACTTGCTGCTGGATCAAGCCCAGTGCGTATTCTTCCAATGTCAGATGTACAGGCATGGATCACAGTATACAGTACAGTGAAACTCTTGCTGTGCTTGTGCACAGTTGGAAATTAGCTTGAAATTAGAATAGATCCCTGGATCAACCTTAAAAAAATGCTTGACATTTTCTTTGGAAGGTTATTGTACATGGACATGCAACATAGATAGTTCTTTAAAATACGCAAAAATGACTGAAACTCTGCTAACTATACACTCATAGCTGACAAACTTCAAGTTTTACAAAAGCAAAGCTGTCTACTGAATGTAGAAAAGAAACTAAAAATTAGGGGAGAGTGCTCATTCTGTTGAATTTCAAACAGCAATTTAGGTCTAAGAGTTCCTTGCTTGATCAGCTTTCCCATTCAGCTTAATGAAGTTCATGGAGGGAAAGGGGGAAAGGAGCAGTGATGAGTTTTTTGGGTTTTTTAAATAGACTAAAAGATTTTAGAGATCTCTGCATTTCGGGAGAATGATTGTCTAATATTTAACATAGAAAAAAATAACTTTAAGTAGAAAGGGGATTTTTAAAAAAAAAATAGAATCATTTGGGGGAAAGGGGAAGGAGGAGGTTTCAGCCATTTAAAGATAAGATTTGTAAAGTTAAACTTTACAATCCTAACAAAGACACTGTAAGCTAGGAAAACCACAGTTGTACTGGGAATGTCCAGAACTATTAAGTACATTTATACAAAAATGCTAACAGTTGACAATCAGATTTTTGGAAAAGGCAGACCAGGGATAAAATTTCAAAGGTACCTAAGTGACCTGTAAGTAAGTATAAGTTCAACTTTCAAACTATGGTTTAGAAAACTATGGACAAATTTGGGTCTCTCTCATTTGGTATCAGCGAAAATTGTCACTTTGATATCCTTGCAAATCTGATGTTAATTCCAATTGCCTTTTGATTATACTTAACTGTCTAAGTTACTTCTGAAAAGGAATTTATGCTCTTATGTCATTCAGATAGGTGCTTTGAAACTGTTACCCTATATCTTTCATTTAATTCTTCTTGAAGAGTGATCACTTACATTTGGAGGATATTTTTATACATTTTAAAGCAGAAAAAATAGAATGGAAATATGGGGTGAGGATTGTGTGTATGTGTGTGAGCTGTTTCTGCAGTATGGAAAACACTGCAGAATACAAAGTCTGATCTCTCAGATGCTGCACGGGTAGAACTGACTCTGAAGTCATAAGAATTCATGAAGCATGAAGTTATATAAGGAGAATGACTTGTGCATGTTTCAGCTGTATTGTTTTTAGGGAATCTGCCTGTCTATGGTGAGGACTTCTACTCTGAAGCTCAAGTCAAAGCAGCAAGCTACAGAAGAGGTGTACACTGTGCTCTCCGAAGGATATTTTTATTTTGTTCTTTCTTGTTTGATTAATTTCCTTAAAGCTAAAATTAAAGATCTTCCTTTAATTTCTTCCTTCCCCTTCCACACCAGGGGATTGGGGTTAGAAGCACCTCTTTTCCCTGCCCTCTCTGTAGTCTAGCTGAAGTAAATACAGAGTCAGGTAAAGGCCAAGTTGGATTCCATGAACTATGTTCAGAACAGTTCTACTTCTCCTTTATGTTCTTGTTCTACCTCCTCCTTTCTGTACAGCCTAGCAGAACTAGATAGCCACACAATCAACAGTAAAGGGCACCCTGTAACAACGGTCATAAAACATCTATTTATTTGGGAACTCTAGAATTCCATTTTCTCAAGGAATTGTGCTCCTCATGCTCTCTCTGCCTTGAGATGTATCTTCTTTGTATCTTCTTGGCACCTTCTGTATCTTTTTTCCTAAAGTTTCTGTCTAAATAGTACAAAGGAGACTGAAGCCATGTAGCCTGAAAGTATGCAATTGTTCTTTGTGTATAGAAAACAGAAATGCTTATCAACAACAACAAACTCTTCAAACAAAAGAGATTAATTCACTTTTATTTTGCAATGATTCTATTAAAAACTCTGACAGCCTGCAAGAAAAAAACACGGTTTCCCACATTTTAAGTTTGTTGATCTATTTTTAAAGTTTATTCATGCCCCTTTCTTATATTCTTGTGACCCACTTTTGGGTTTCAACCTATGGGTTGAGAAATTCTGGTGTAGAGGCATCCAGGTTAGCTGAGGATGCATCCAACCATTCACATCTGGTCTGGGTTCATGCACTTCACTTCAAGCTGCATGAACCTAGACCAGGAGTAACATGTACAGCTGTTCACCAATAGCAGAAGCCATGTAGTAAACCCAGTGTTAGTAACTCATTTTGAGGTAGGGGCAGGCAGGACTGGTGGGGTGGCTAACAAGTCCATAGAAGAGCATGTTTGAGTCAGAGGGAGAAGAGCTGGCGGGTATACAGGGGGAACTGGTAGGTCCAATGGGGGGCGGTCCTCCCTCCAAAGATGGTGAGGTCAGGGAACTGAAAATAGCTGGATTAATCTTGAAGGAATAGGAAGAACACAGCCCCAAGGCAGGGGCAATCAGCTGGGCTTTCCTAACCACAGGGCTGTGCTCTGAACACATTGTGTTCAGTAGATTGCTTTAACCCATTCCTGATTTAATGAAGTTTGCATCTTCAGGTGAACTAGCTTAGATTAAGCCTGCCACTTTTCCCAATTTAATCCTGCTTAATGCCTGCACAGATGGGCATTTAACCATGATCCAGTTAGGTAGATCCAAATATAATGGTTGTATGTACCCTCAAGGACTAATAGTGACCCAGCTTAGCTACCGGGTTGTACCTGCAGTTTAAATGCACTCTTAGTTGAGAACCAGTGATCACCGTGGACTCTGGGATGGTGACTAGTAAGTATAATAACTTGGCTCTGTATGTCTGTGCCTATTTTCTTGATTCAGTGAAAATAAGGAATAAAAAAATTCCATTCATTAGAGATGTTACCAGTTTTGCTGCTGGTTAATACCTGGATATAGGCCAAATTTCTCATCCATTCCTTGTATAAGATTGTAATCCTTATAACTCATCTGACTAATGCCGGAAGTCAATAGACCTGCTTATGAGTGATGATTAGACCCAAGAGTAAAGGTTATAAACATAGTGCTAATTGCTGCCTGTAAAAGGAAGGAGTTATGAACCTATATACCATAGTGGAAAAGAAGGTTTTCCTTTACAACACGTTTTAGTAGAGACAGAGTTTTGTGCAATAATAAGAAAATTTTAGCTACATTGGCATTGGAAGACTTTCATTCCTAGATTTGTGCTCACCTCCCAAGAAGTCTTGCCACTGTGACTGTTTCAGTTATTTTTATAAGAACATTTTTTTTAAATGAATCACAATAGTGAAAATCTTCTGCCAAATACCCAGTTCAAATAACCAGACCCTTTGTGACAGAAAACTTATCCCCTGAAGGCTGGGGATGATGCAGAGCTGTCTCTCAGAGACTGATGCAGCCTGACAGCTGGAGTAGCCTACTCAGATCCATATGCAGCTCTGTTCAATAGGAAAGACGTATAGGATATAGCATACAGCACACCAGCTATGATACTGCTCCCAAGTAACTGCACAGTCCAGTAGACTTGCCAGTCACAGTCACCTTCAGAACAGGAAGATTCATGCAGCCCCTATATAAATGCAGCTCTTTTTTGCCCCAGAAGGTTGTTCCATGGAGATGATGATGGTGGATAAGGCAAGAATGGGTAATCCCAGAAATGACCCTCTCTTGCTCAATAGACTAGTACAGTGGCCAGCAAGCCCCATAGAAAGGAGCTCTTTGGTAGAGGAACAAATACAGCATAATGTTAAATAATATAGAGTTTTAGCAATGACCTCCCCCATCATATGAGGGGGAAATTTCCTGCTATCTTCCCACTCTCTCATCTACCTGACAGTCAAAACTTTAAAGACAAAGTAACATAATCACAAGTAGTATTATAGTTTCTAGTCATACAACAGCTCAGTCAGATCAGCTGAAATATAACAGCTGGAGGTGCTGAAGCCTTTAATAAATTGACCCTCCTGTTGAGATTTACAAGAGCTCTCTATCTGTCATCATGCCTGTTGTGTCTGTCATTTGCACCTGTTATGAATATCTTATTTAGCAATCATGTATCATTTTCATCTTGTCAAGGAAAATAGTTTGGTGGAATTATCAACTCTTTGTGTTGATTCCATTGAAGTAAAACATGTTGATATAATGTTTGCCTGCAATGTTGCTAATATTGTTGTTTGGGGCTTGATTCTTCCCTTTTGGATGCTCTATGGACATAAGCTGGTGGATTTCAGATCCCAGCAAATGAAATATACACACAACCCCAGCTTAGCACTCTTAATTGGTTCCTGAAAAAATGAGCATTAAGCAAAATGAACATAAAGAGAAACCGAAAGTATTTGATGACCCAAGATGACAACTGCAAGTGTTTTTAATGACCCAAGATGGCGACCACTATAATGAAATTTGCTGAGTGATAAGTTAAATCAGGTATCAATTTAAAATGAGCGTTATAGGGAAATAGCACTAAGCAAAACAGCATTAAGCAGGGGTTGCCAGATATAGATATGTGCATGATTCTTCCCTACGGTTTTCTGATGCCAGTGTGCAAATATTGCTTCATGGAAACTATCCTACTGGTGCTTCCATCAGACATTATCTATGCATAGGACAATGTTGTTCTTACTTAAGCATTTGTACAGGATCTCCTTATGTTTCATAGACATTTTATAGATAGTTATTCCCTCTAAGACTACAGGCCCACATTTGAACTAAGAATTCCATTATTTTAGTTACTGTCTTATATATACTGATGCTTGCTTTCTAGGTGAAGGCTTTTACCACAAATTCAGATCCCCATCCTGGGTTAGCACAGTTCTGGAGAGTGGGTTGTGTCACAATACCGACAAAGTGACTTTTGCTTCCCAAATCCTTGACCGGCTCTGTGCTAGGAACGGCAGCCCGCAAACTGCTGTGTCTCACACAAGCTGTCAATGGTCCCAAAGGGACACATGAAAAACAAGAAATACCTGAGATAAAAAGAGGTCTCTTTAGTTCCTTTTATGCTACCTAGAAGAAAGGAGATTGTGCAGGACTGTTGTACTGGTAGTAGAGCACTGGGGAAAAACAAACAAACAAACCAAAAACCAACTGGGAACTGATTTCTGGGAGGTACTCAGCAGCTCAGTAGAGTAAAGAAATGCCTCCAAAAGCTCCCCACTTTCTTGAAACAGAAGTTTTTAGCTGCCTAGATCTTCAGATAGCTTTGTATTTATGAAGCAGTATGTAGTGTCCCCAAAGAGCCTATGAGGGAGGTCTCACAGTTAATGCTGCAAGACATCATTTTACATGTACAATATATATTTTTACCCCTGAGTTTATATATCCATAACTATATTCTGCAGTACTATCAACTTCACTATAATACAGGGCATTTTTGAGTAGAGGATCTGCACTCTTCACATGTGCAAAGCACAGAGACAATGGGTACAGGATTGGTTTCCTGTGAAATTAATAACATATTTGCTTCCAAATCACCACTTCTTCCAAAACATTCTTATTGTCTTCTTTGTGAAACACAAGTAACTTATTTTAAATTAATTGACTTTTCAAAAGAACAGGTCTTCTTAAGAATCTGTATCCCATTAGATGTTTGGGAAAAGGAATATTTTTTGTCTCCAAATTTGTGCATGACAGTGTATAAAAACATTAGTAGGCTTACCACTTTTAATTAAAGTGGTCCATATAAATATCTATAGAACAGAATTTGATAGAACAGATCTAAATTAAGCATAGACTTCAAAGATTTCCTCCTTATAGCACAATAATAGGGAAATTAATTACATTAATTCTAGGAAACACAAAAGTGCTCATTTCCTCCCTATTCATATTTTATGAGATCACTGGGAATGTCTACAAGTGTATTAGTGCACGTTAACTAATGTACATTAAATCTTGTACCTCCATTGTAAGATACTAAGAAAGTGCACATTAGCCTGTCTTAATGCACATTAACTAAAGAGCCACACTGGTTTTTAAGTGATGCTTAATGCACATTAGCTTATTTTAAAGCAAAATAACTAGATAGCATGTTTTTTTCAGTGACACACTTTAATGCGCATTAAAGTGTATGTGCAGACATGCTCTTTTTTAATAAATTAAGTGGCAGCCTGATGGTAAAAGGATTAAAGTCTTGATCCTGACAGAGAAGGTGAACTTGATTTTCATTAGATTGCCTCAAAAAGAGTGCTCAGTCTGTTTTGTAAGGGCAGCTTTCTCACACAATATCATCTTGGGACCACAGAGTTTGGAAGAAATTCTCATAGCTAGAAGTTTCACTAGTGTAGTTTATTATGGCCATCAACATGTCTGAAGCACTGTTCCTTTGTGTCCCACGTAGATTATAGGCAATGTAGGGTAATGTTTAGAGCAAAGGTTGCCAGTGGTTGTCTGAAAGGTAAACCAAAGGTTAAGAGCCAACCATCTGTACTGGAATCATAGAGCTGGAGATGAGGCTGTTACATGATGATCAGACACTTGCCAGCAGTCTGCCAAGTACTTTTATAGTTAGCTTTAAGTCAAATGTGGTCACACAGACACACTGTCTCCAGTGGAGTACGACTTAAACCAGTTACTTCTCTTGCGTCACAGGATGGGGTCCCCAAGGATGGCCATAATCTCCTAAGGCCCCTTGACTGTGCCAATGGGCACCCTCTATTCTCACCCGCCATGTCTTTGATGGAAATAAAGATACAGAGGCTGACTTTAAGTCCTTTTGGACATGGTTTGATGGACTCTGAACCCCATGGGATCCCAGACCCCTTGTGGGTCCCATTTCACAATGAGTGTTTCGGGGGCACCCTACGCTTATGGGCTATATGCGTGGCTCCAACTGCCCCTTTACCATGCCCCAAGCCTCACAGATGATACTGGCATGGTCTTGCCTAGGCCTCATTATAATTCAGCCCCTTGTCCTCACTGGGCTCTCTGCAGCCCTTGTTCCTCGGCGCTAGGATCTGTGCCCCCAAATGGACCGGGCCTTCTCTGGACCGGGGTCTATGCACCCCCAATGCCACACCCTCTTTGGCACCAGGGTCCCCACACTACAGTAGGCCCCCAATGAGGCCTCCTCCTTCCTGAAATAGCCTTGCCCAAACCACCAGTCTTATAAAATGGCAAACAAAACATAAGCCCCTGGGCTATAACATAATACAAGCTACCTAAAGCATACTCGGCCCCTTTACATTACCCAGAGCAGAACTTAGGCCTCATCCCTTTGCTTGCTTTAGGAGGGCTGCTTCTCCCTTAGTCACCAGCAGAGAACTAACCCCTACTCCCCACCCTGGGGTTTATATGGGCCCACAGCCCTGCCCCTTCTAGCCAGCTGACCAGACACAAGTGCAGGCTAATTTCCTCATTAACTAGCTGCCATGGCAACTTGCATCTGGGCTCCTGTCTGGCTCTTTGGGCTCTCCTCAGGCAGTTTCTGCTCTTCTAGGAGCAGGCACCTAAGTGCCCTGCACCACCACGCTTATATATCAAATGGCCCTTTACCCTTCCTGGAAGAGCGTTCTAAGTGCTCCTAAGTCTTTCAGGGTAGAAGCCATGGAATTCTCAAAGCAGACTGGGAGCATGAATAGTCTTGGCTAGTTTCCAGAAACAATCAGCAGGTCCATAGATTTCTCAAATAATATTGCTGGCTTTGAAAAAGAGATGTGCTTACATGCTGCCAGCCAGCATGAATGAAGGTTAATGAAGGGTATGGCCAGCCTGGCTACCTCATTCCTGAGCAACTCTATGAAGTGCTTAACAGTTTGGAAGTTCAAGAGCTCCATTTTGGTGAAAGCCATGCCTATAAAACTCTTGAGACTTGCTTCAGTATAAAAAAAAGTTAATTGGCTTAAATGGTAATATGAATCATAATGGTCTATGGATTCTATAAACAGCTATTCACAAGGAGCAGAAGATCTGATGATCATAAATTTGTAGGATGGAACTTTGCATGAGTGCTTGGGATGTTGGAGTCATGTGGAACAACACAGAATTGGAATTCAACCTCTCAGCTATATAATGATTTAGGGACATAAAAAACAAACCAACCAAAAAACAAACAAAAAACCCAAACAAAATCAAATCCAGATCAATCCAGTACTTCGTTTAAACCCATATCCTATGGGTTGAGAGTATCCAAAACCAGATGCTTCAGAGAAAAATTCAAGAAATCCCATAATGAACAATTATGTAACAATTAGTCCATAAGGAAAAGTCTTTCTAGACAGGTAGTAACTGGCTTATACCATGAAACAGAGTTTCTATACTACATAATAAATGTCAGATGTCCTCACTGCTCAGAAATATCCTTTTTTCACCCTAATAAGCTTCTGATTTCAGTGAAATCATGTGGTAATGAAACCTTCAGAGTAATTTTGCATTGTTTAAAACTGTCACCTTTCCATTTCTTTGGAAGTCTCATGATTCTGCATTTTGACACCATAAGAAGAAACATCTGTTTTTCCTTCTCTATAACATGTCTGTCTCATTTGTCAATAAATAATTCCTAACTTTTTAGTCCAGGGGTCAGCAACCCCTGGAACGTATGCTGAGCATGGCACACAAGGCCATTTTGCTCAGCATGCCACAGCCAGCCCTGGCTCTGGGTAGCTGCTGGAGCCTGGGCTGCTCCCAACAGGGCTTGCCGCATCCTAGCAGCCCAGGCTCCCTGGCTGGCAGCAGCTATCCAGAGCCCGGGCCGACTATAGCTGGGAGGCTCCAAACAGGTGTGCCAGGCTGAAGAGCCCTGGCATCAGCTTCATACCTGCACATTGGGGTCGGCAGTAGAGGAGGGGCCTGAGGCAGTGCAACCCCAGTATCTCCCCCAACCCCACACAGAGGTGATGGCAGGGCTCCAGAGTCCAGTGCAGCTGTTTGTAGCCAGCCTGGGCTCTGGGCATCTGCAGCAGGCAGCAAACAGCTGTGCCAGGCTCCACAGCTCTGGCATCATCTCTGTGTTGGCAGTGACTGTGCCCCGAGGTGCCCATGCAGTCATCGTCAGCATGGAGCTGATGCTGGAGCTGTGGAGCCTGGCACAGCTGTTTGCAGCCTGCCTGCTGCAGTTGCCCAGAACCCAGGCTGGCTCCAAACAGCTGCGCTAGACTCTGGAGCCCAGTTACCAGTTCTGTGCTGGGAGCAGGGGAGAGACTGGGGTTGCGCTGCCTCAGGCCCCTTCCCAACCACCCACTCCAATATGCGGGTGCATACTGTTACAGAGCTGATGCTGGGGCTCAGGAGCCCAGCACAGCTGTTTGAAGCCTCCCAGCTACAGCCGGTCCTGGGCCTGGGTAGTTGCTGCCAGCCACAGAGCCTGGGCTGGGGGGAATGAGGCAGCAGGGCTGGGAAAGCACAGAGGCTTTGGGTAGGGGACAAGGGGCACACACAAGGTATCCCACCATGTACCCCCTGCACTCATTTTGTTTTTCTGGCATGCCCGCACTCTGTTACCTTCTGAGGTAGGCATTGAGGGGATTTTTGGGATTCCGAACAAAAAACATTGCCTATCCTTATTTTAGTCGTTCTGATCAGGAAGTCATTCCATTCCTTTAATCATTCAGGCTAGGGAGTAGAGAGCACCCTGTTCAAGTTCGCAGATGACACTAAGATGAGGGGTGAAGTGGGTACACTAGTAGAAAGGAGCAGGCTGCAAGCAGATCTAGACAGGTTACAGGGGTGGGCCGAAGAGAACAGGATGGGGTTCAACACTAACAAGTGCAGGGTACTGCACCTGGGGAGGAAGAACCAACGGCACACCTACAGACTGGGGAACTCCCTTCTCGCCAGTGTTGAGACAGAAAAGGATCTTGGAGTCATTATTGATGCCACAATGAACATGGGCCAACAGTGTGGGGACGCGATCAGGAAGGCCAATCATACCTTGTCATGCATCCACAGATGCATCTCAAGCAGGTCCAAGGAGGTGATCCTCCCCCTCTATGCAACATTGCTCAGGCTGCAGCTGGAGTACTGCATCCAGTTCTGGGCGCCGCACTTCAGAAGGGATGTGGCCAATATGGAGAGGGTCCAAAGGAGGGCCATCTGCATGATCAGGGGCCAGCAGGGCAGGCCCTATGAAGAGAGGCTGAAGGACCTGAACCTGTTCAGCCTCCAAAAGAGAAGGTTGAGAGGGGATCTAGTGGCAGTGTACAAACTAGTCAAGGGGGACCAGCAGGCATTGGGAGAGTCCCTGTTCCCCCAAGCACTCCCAGGAGTTACAAAAAACAACGGACACAAGCTAGAGGAGGGTAGTTTCAGGCTAGACATTAGGAAGCATTATTTCACTGTGAGGGCAGCTAGGACCTGGAAACAACTTCCAAAAGAAGTGGTGTTAGCTCCTACCCTGGGGGTCTTTAAAAGGAGGCTGGATGAACATCTAGCCAGGGTCGTTTGACCCCAGTACTCTTTCCAGCCACAGCAGGGGGTCAGACTAGATGATCTCCTCAGGTCCCTTCTGACCCTACCAATTATGAAACTATTTTCAGTTTCCATCTGTGGAGAATGTCTTCTTCACATCTTATTTGTCATGAAGTAAACTGAATTCACCATGTTGACAGAGATGGTGGGCCAAAATCCCCTCCTTTAGCTTTGTGCCATAAGTGAATGATACAAGGTTTCTTCAGCCTGCTGCTATTAGCTAATGGGGTACAGGCAACCCCTGCTTGGCACTCTTAATTTGTTCCTGAAAAAATGAGCATTAAACGAAATCAAAAGTATTTGATGACCCAAGATGGCAACTGTGAGTGCTATAGTGAAACTCGCTGAGCGCTAAGTGAAATCAGGTATTGATTAAAATGAGCATTATAGTGAAATGGCAGTAAGCGAAACAGCATTAAGCAGGACTTGCCTATACAGAATTAGGACTCTTCCTGCCTCAAGCCACTTCCCGTACCATCCACCTTTCTCCTGTCCCCTCATGTGCATGGAGGCAGGAAAGGTATTTAGGGCTTCCACTTTTCTCAATACTACCTCCTCTTTTGCTTATCTTTTTCCTCCTCTTTCTGTCTGTCTTGCTCCCATTCACATAAAATGAGAACCGAGGCAGAAATCTTAGAGAAGTTACAAGGTATTGGATCCCTTAAATATCCTTTAACTTTCAGATTTCAAATAACTAATAATAATAAAAAATGGTGCTCACATGATAGAACTTCTTGGAAAAGGTAATTTAAACAAGAGAGAGAACTACCCGGAGTCTTTCCTTCTCCAGAGCCAGCAACCTGGTTTGCCATTTTTCCTTTTAAGTTCTCTATTACAAGTTCTGTTTTTTTCCTCACTTCAAGACGATGAATACCATTGTCTATATCCACTGGTCAAAGACAGAGGTACTGGAGCATGTAGGACTGACACAGTTGCAAACCACTACCAAAAAGAAAAGGTTGTGATGAATCAGCCATGTCGGGAGAATGGGAGAGGACCTTATCAAAAAATATGTTGTATAGCAAGATTAGTGACAGCTCTAGAAAGTGCAGTCACCTCCATGGTGGTACCACGATGTGTGCCAAAATTATATGAAGTCATTCAACATCAACATAGAAAGCTGGGAAGGGCACACAGAATCCCATCCTGGGGGGAACATTTGGCACTGGGTGCATCTCAACATAAATTGGCTTTGATCCAGAGGATGGAAGCAAAGAAAGAAAGAAGAAAGCAGTGTCTTGCAAATTTGCAACTTAAACAACATATGGATCCATGAAACTTGTAAGAAGCTGTGTCACTCTTGAATTGGGCTTGGCCGCCCCAAGCAGATTCATCAGGCATCTGATTAGATCTCTTATGTGCACATCGTAGGCACATCCAGATGAGCACACACGTGACTCTTGCCCCATCTCAAATCCCTTTGAGATGGGGCAAGAGCCATGGGCAGAAATAAATGTTGCCTGTGCTGCAAACTTGCAGCGCAGGGTGAAAATTGGACCCCTGGATATCCACGGCTCTAAAAAAAATTAAGTTAAAAAAAGCTGGGCAGGTTTGATTGCTACCTTGGTCCCTTGCCCTGGTGCTGAAGCAGCGTGCTTCAGCACCAGGGCTCCAGTGCTGTAAGTAAGGGGTTGGAAGGGGCTGATGCAGGGAAGAAGGTTACCCACCCCAGCAACACCCACTCCAGCATCCCAACAGTTTACGCATAACAAAACAAAACAGAACAAAACCCAGCACTTACCAGCAGTTAGAGCTGCTGTCTGCACTGGGGCCCTGCCCACACAGCACGGGGCAGAGGGACAGCCCCAGCCTGGGCCCTCCTGTCCCCTGCTGCCCTGTGCTGCCTGAGGTGGGCTCTGCCTGGAGGCTCTGGAGCCCGCCCCAGTCCCTGCTTCTAGGGTAAGTAGAGGCTTTTTTTTCATTTCCCTCTTCTTTTTTCCTTTTAAAGTAATGGTGCCTGGAATTGGGAGGGCAGCCATAAAGTAACGGTACCTGGAGTTGGGAGGGGGCTGGGGGTACAACTGAGGAATAGGGTTGGGCAGGGCAGCTAGTGAGGGCCTGGTGGAGTAGGGGGGTGGGGTTGGGGGGGCAGGCATCGAGGTGCCTGCAGCAGCTGGCAGGGGATGGGGCCAGGTGAGGCAGCAATCAGGGGGACTGGGGTAGGTAGGGCATGTGGTCCTTGCAGGGTGGGGGTGGTAGCCCCTGAAGGCACCATTTGGTCCCCGTTGGGGAGCCGTAGCCCCTGTGTAGTGGCCAGAGCCCCTGTGGGAAGGCAGCAAAATATATATTAATGTTTCATGAATTCATGAAGCATGTATTTAGAGTTTACTTTAATATTATGATATAGACACTAGTAGGTTTCTACATTGCTTTAACGCTGTAGATATATCAATAAAACATTGCCCAACTGATTGCTGTCTCTCACTCTCTCTCTCTTTATAGTGGTCTTTTGTTTTACTTGTGGAGGAACATGGATTTGGGGGTATTTTACAGAGTGACGTTGGGATTTTTTTTTATCAGGAATTTTTCAGTTTTCACATAGGGAACACCAGAATTCCTGCTAGGGAAGCCAGTGGCAGAACCCCGCCTGCTCAGAGCTGGCACCTTGGACCCAGCTGGCTGTGGCTGACCTCCTGGCCAAATGGGGCCAGGAGGACATGCTTTGACAGTTCAAATCAGGCCATCACACCTGGAACATCTTCTGGGCTATAGCTACCCAGATAGCCAGGCAGGGGACACAAATGGCAGTAGTTCTGCACTGAGGCCAACCCTGCAGCCACAGCACACTGGCAGCTGGCCCAGAGGGGCAGATGCCTCTACTGGCTGTGCAGTCCCCATCTGGGTCTGGCAGGTGCACAGCAGGTCACAGCCAGGCAGCAGTCTTCACTGCCAGACTGCTGCAGTGGGTAGAGGATGCAGGGAACTCCCAGGGCTGCTTCAGCAGTCCAGCTGGCACAAAGGGTACTGTCCCCAGGAACCAATTGGCTGGGCCCCAAAAGCACCTGAGAGTGAGTAGCCCTGAGCTACTTGCCAGGGCAGCTTTTATACTGCTGGGGACAGCACAGTATAATTTGGATTTGGGAGACTGAGTAAAAGGAGAATGGTACAGTGACCTTGCCTTGTAACATAACTAGGGTGGGGCAAATGGGGTACCAGCCCTGGCACAGACCATGAAAGGAATTATGGGAATCCCCACCAGGAACTTTTTTTGCAGCAGGCACAGCCTTGTGCCCAGAAGCAAATGGGGCCTCCCAGGGAGCCCATGCCATGGAGCTGCTGTGCTCTCTTCTGGACTCTCTCTTCTGCTGCCTGAACTCCCTGCACAGGGAAGGCAGCACTGGCCACAGCAGTAGCAGAAGCAGCTGTTACCTGTATAGAGAGCTGTGTAGGTAAGACTTGCCTTCCTTTCACTCCCTCCTCTCTACAGTAGTTGGCATACCATCTGCCTTCTCCCTCCCCTTCCTACCGCACTCCATGCCCCTTCAGGCTTGCTGCACTTTTGGCTTTGCTTTTCTTGAACTGAGGCAGAAATCTTAGAGAAGCAGGACTGGTCATTTATTAAAGCAACGTGTTCAGCTCTCCCCAAACTAGAAAGCTTGGCAAGCTTAGAAAACCATGTTTTCCTGATCTCTCAACTCTAGTTAATTTGTTAAGAACATATTCAATAAAGTGTGAACAGCTCCTTATCAAAGCAATTTCAATTAGAAAGCACTCTGTTGAGCTTTCTTTAATGAATGAATAACTGGAAAATGTTTATTGTATGAAATATTGCAACTTAAGTTTCTTCACAGGTGAAAAGGCATTCCAGTTGTGATGAAATCTGCCACATACAGTTTTTCTGCCATAGAAAATGCAGTAATGAAAGGTGTGTAGGTTGTAGCCACATTGGTCTAAGGACATAGGCAGAATCTGATCTCTTTTATTAGAGCAACTTAAATAGTTTGAAAAAAAATTAAGCAGGTTTTCAGCTTCAAAAATCCTTCATCAAAGGTGTTCCTTTTTTCTGGTGTGTCAGGAGAGATTAAAATTGTAGGGGCACAAGTACTCTGAACACTTTCAAATTTCAGGCATAGACTTGGGTTGCGGGAAAATCCATTTCTACAGTTATAAAGAGATGCTTTTTGTCTGAGTAGTTAGCTTTTACATACAAGTCAAATCATGTTCTGACACATGGTTTATCTTAATTGAGCCTTTTCAATTAATCCACCCACTGATTAATTGAACTGCTCCTTGTTATTAAGCCTCTGGGAAGTTTACTAAACTTTTGGAAAATACTGTACTTCAACAGTAGACTATCACCTACAGTACTGGATGATTTGTAATACAGCTTTCCAAGTAAGAAGGAACCTAAGGTAGAAGTGGAGTCCTGTAAGAGACTAAGGATGCCTCTACAATTATTTGACTATTGTAGCTCCATGAGAGACTTTTTTTAACCCAGCTATAGGGAAGGATTGCTTCACACTCAGCCCAAGTTTTGGGGCCTGAGTTGCAGAAGTGTAAATCTAGAAGTCCTCTACTGGCCTCATTGCAGTGACTTTGGAAACATACTGCTGTAAGATACTAGAACTTGTTTGTTAAAGTACAAACAACCATTCACAGAAACCACTTTAGGTTTAGGCAGCTTACTTTAAATTGTTTAAACCTAAGCCAGGAAGTACGCAAGCAGGCGTTCACCACTGCTGGGAGCAGCATGGGGTAAGTCCCTTGGGATGGATGGAGGAGGTTAGTGGGTCTGTGGGGGGGATTGGTGGCTCTGCTGAGGGGCCAGGGGGTGGGGGCAGTACTCAGGAGGCTAAAAATTTCCCAGTCAGGATTGTGGCATAGGTGGTATAGTACAGCCCTGGGACTAAGGCGAACACATGGGCTTTCCTAACCTTGAGGCTGTGATGTGAACATGTGAAGGCATTCATTAGACCAGGTTATTTTATTTTAGATTGAGTTAACTCACATTGATCTAAAGTTAGTTCATCTCTTGAAGTGAAGGAACTTAGATTGAGTGCATCAGTTTTGGGGCTATTTAAGCCTTGTGATCAGGTACTTAGACCTTGATTAGCTCTATCTAAATGTAACACTTGCATGCATCTTTCTATTATTTTGTCTATGCTTTTGCATCTGAATTTGCAATGTAACGAGAGTATACTCTGAGGCTAGGTTAGTGAAAGGCCTTACCTTTCATGTCATTCTCAAATATTTGTATATTATCATCTAAGAGAAGTAAATTATATAGCTTTTTCAATATCTGCAAAGAACGCTCATATAGTACTGTACCACCACCAGAAAGGTCAGTCTCTTGCAACTCTGTTCATTTGATGAGAACCAGTGACACTATCCATTAATATATTCTAGCCAGCTCTAACATAAGGCCATATCATGCTATCAACTATTGACTCAGATTAACCAACTCAAACAGTTCAGAGTTCTATTTAAAAAAAATAAAAACAAATGACAATGCAATAATTGTAGGAGATAAAAAGTGAGTGAATAATCACTGGGCAAGAACGTAATTCAAAATGTACTTAATTCTGCTTCCACCCAAGATGTTGACTATTGCCCTGAATACAGGTGTTTTCAGGGCAGAATTACATCATTGCTGTCACAGTACTGGGAATATAGTATTGCCTTGTTGTACCTACAGCTGCCAATATTCAGGGTCTTCAGGGTCTATTCATGGTTGGAAGAGAAATTGATGAAGGAGCTATGCATTTCATTTATAGAATACCATTTATTTACAAAGGATGCATGTAAAGTCCTGCTTTCCTGAACTCAATAGAAGTCCTACAGCTAGAGACTTCTTTGTTTTTTCAGTTGGCACTCAAACCAAAAGTACTCTCTCTCTCCCCACGTCAGAGCCCTGCTCCTTCTGATGCTTATCCTTAGCACACTGTTACTACTCCAGTATTCTGCAATATACTGGGGTGTGCTGAGTGACATCCCAGGGAGCATAGGCCAGCAGTTTTAAATGAGTGAATATTACTGAGGCTTGCAGAGAGATGCTTGGGGTGTGGAGGCAGAGGGTGCAAAAGCCTGGTTGAAAAGGCCCAGAGGTGGCAGCCTGCCATATATTCCTTATGCTTCTGTCACTACGCATACACAGGCATGTAAAGTCAGACAAGGACCTCAGCTGCAAATCAGACTGGTGCTCCTTGTTCTGTCACCTGCCAGCACTGAGAGTATCCTGGCTGTGTCCTCTTTGTAACTACTCTTCAGGTACTTGAAGGCTATTATTAAACCTGCCATCAGTCTTCTCTTCTTGGATAGGTATAGACATTCAAAAAGCCTGAGATGGTCTCGGTCTAAGTTACATGGTTTTCTGTAGATAGCATAGTTAAGATTGGTAGCAAACAGAACAAACATCTGCCCTTTGGTGGGGGGTGGTGAAGGGAGGAAATCTTAGACTGGGTTGCTGCCATTTTTAAACTAGTCTATGTGTACTAAACTTCTGTTCTGTTACAGGTATAGACCAGTTTCTGATCCCTTATACCAGTAACAGTGTAATGTCTATTCATGGGTCTCCAGACTAAAAAAGCCTAGGTCCCTCAGCTTTGCCTCATAAATCATGTGCCCCAGCCATCTAACCATTTTCATTGCCTCCTGCTGGACTCTCTCCAGCTTGTCCTTTCTGTAGTGGGAGGCCCAAAACTGAAAACAGTATTACAGATGTGGCCTCACCAGTGCCAAACAGAAAGGCATAATCACTTCCCTCAATCTGCTGGCAGTGCTCCTATTAATGAATCCCAGTATGTTGTTACCTTTACAACAAGGACATACTGTTTGCTCTATATTCGGCTTCTTGTCCACTGCAACCCCTATGTCCTTTTCCCATGTGAATGTGGACAGGAGTCAACAATTGCAGTATTTCTGGCTTTTGCTCTTGTGGGGAAAGGGCATGTAAAGAGTCCATTAAACTTCTTATTGCATATTGAGTTACCGGTAAGCTCAAGCAGTACAACACTGGTTCTCAACCAGGGTACAAGAAAAATCACAAAAGCTATGGAGAGATGCACTGACTTTAAAAAGGTTAAGAAGCAATAGACTAAATAAAGGAGTATTGAACTGTTCTCTCGTATAGTCATAAGCAAGGTAGTCACCTTTTCCAACCACAAGGTTTTCAGTGTGGCTGCCAATTGACTAACATATAAAATCACAGAAAATTCCAATTGGTCAGAATTTCTTGCAGTGCCTAGACCTCCTAAGTATGTGCTAAGTATGTAGATAGCAATCTTAATTATGCTGTTTTCTCCATTTAAATTGCTAATTTGGTAAATTTTAACAGGGTTGAAAGGGGTTTTGAGCTTTGTACAATGAAAATGTATTTTTAATGAAACAAGATTGCTTTAATAATGAATCAGGTTCAAAGAATGGTATTAACTGTAACAAAGTTATTTCAGTTAAAAATACCCCCTACCCTAACACCATGTGGCTTATCTTAAGGAAATTCCACATTATAGATATCCAATCAAGCTCAGTCTGACTTACAATCCGTAAGAAAAAATATAAAGGATGGAGATTTCTCATGTGCTCTCTGTCCGACCACTACCCTTGTGCTCAAGGGAAATCTACCTAACACCTTTAAAAGAACTTGGGAACAAAAAATCACAAGCTGGCTGACACTAAGAGGACCAAGGACTAAACATTGACATCTGTTTTATGGCTCATTCTATTTTACACAATTCCTAAATTCTTTCCACTCAGGAAAGATGAGAATAACCCTCCTCTTCTTTTTAGTAGGCCTTGATTTCTCAATAACCAACTTTTTTGCTAATTGTTTGCCTGCTACCCCTGAAAATTCCCTCCTACCCACTCCCGTGCTGTTTTACACTTTGCTGTACCTGGTTTCTGAGATCAGAAACCTGAGGAAGAATGTCTTGCATTTGAAAGCTTGTCTAACTTTATCCCAACTACGTAGCTGGTCCAATAAAAATGAGTACCTTGAGAAATCCTTGCCTCTTACACTCCATAATATGTTTCAGACTTTATATTTAACTGTAATAACAAGCAAAATACAATCTTAAGATACCTTATCAAGTCCATGCACAGAATATTCCTGTGTGTGCACGCACACATGCAAAATTCCTCCACAGCTAAATGTAAAGGCTTTTTCTTTGAAGGGACCAGGGATTTTGCCTTAAAGGGCCACCCTCCTCTATGCTCCTGCAGTAAGCAGCCAAGAACTGTCTCTTTGTGGATTATAACCAGCAGCTGTAAGGTGTAAAGTTTTGCAATTTACAGTAAGGGGATTTCTTCTTTTTCTTTGTAATCCTTATTAAAAACCTTAAAATCTTTGGTTTCCTTGGCCAGCTTTGAAACTCTAGATTGTTAGGTAAACACATATCTAACATATATATGCTAAAGGGTGTGTACACAAATGGATGCACTGAATATGTAAATATATTGACTGGCTTGAGGATAAAAGGCAAAACCTGGAAAATAATAACCAGAATTGTCATAATCCTGTAGAGCCATTTCAAGAAGTGAATGAACTTTCTGTTCTCTTCCTGGAAATGTCCTATTTAATTAACTAGAGAATGATCTTTTTAATAGCATGGAAGTATTTTACTATTACATTCTAAAACCCTACAGAAATTATTTGTATAATTTTTAAGGAAGTAATTTTAATAGAAACCTATTTAATGTTTACAGAATCTACCAGACTTGTTCCTGTTAAAATCCGAAAGGCTTATTTTTGGAAAGCAGATTTTAGGGTCATAGAAAAGTAGGACTGGAAGGGACTCCATAAGGTCATCTAGTCCAGCCCCCTGCTCAGAGCAGGATCTTCCTTGACTCAACCATCCCAGTTAAGTGTCTGTCTAACCTGCTCTTGAAAATTTCCAAGGGTAGAGATCACACAACCTTTATAGGTAGCCTGTTCCAGTGTTGACCACTGTATCAAAAAGTTCCTCCTCATTTCCAGCCTAAATTTCTCCTGATGCAGTTTGAGGCCATTGCTCCTAGTCCTGTCCCCTACAGCCACAGAAAAACCAAGTCCATTTCCATTTTTCCACAGTCACTCTTTGGAAATTGGAAGACAGTTATCAAATTTCTCCCTGTCTTCTCTTCTCTAGACTACACAAGTTTAGTTCTTTCAGCAACATTCTTTCAACCCTAGATCTTTCATCCAATCCCTTGACAAAACAGTGGGAATGGTTCCCAGGCAAAGAAATCTTCATGATGGCATCCTTGATGAAGGTTGAAAAGATGCACAGTCCCATACACACAGGGTCAGTCTTTGGGAGGGCACAATTTACATCTGTGCTAAAGACCACAGCACCATCCAAGTGTTCATTACAGATTTGGGGGGATTTACAGGTAATACTTTAGCTCACTGGCTATGACGGCTAGAGTGGTCAAAGCAACCACTCTAGTTCCTTGACAGCATTGTTCTGTTGTAAGTATTCATGCTACCTGGGACTTCTTCTGGCCCTGGCTGATCACAAGAATGGTGAGAGGGCTTAGTGAAAAATATAACATGGACCCACATTGAGGCCAACACCCTCATAGACTCTTTTGTAGGAACAGATAGGTGATGATTTCCCACTCTGCCTTCCTCCAATCCCCAGCCTGTTCACTCCTTTGATTTATCTGGTTTTTCACTTCTCCCAGGTACAGCTCAAGCTTCTCTCTCCAAAGGCCTGAAAGTAGCATGTAGGGGGCAAATTTGTGGAAAAAGGAAAGTCTATGCATGCAGCATAGCCTTTGTGCCTGGTTTAAGGATGGTTTCTCTGTGAAATGAGAAACTAACTACTTTCTACAAACGTAAAATATTTCTGAACTGATCCTATACTGATTTCAACTTTACTTTCATCTAAAGGAAAGTCCTAGTGGAGTGCAAATTGAGGTTACTGCAATTGCAAAATACAATTGTTTTGAAATGGGAGGATTTGGAAGGTTGAAAGTGAACCACTCTCATCATCTATAATTTGCGTACTTTTGCTCTCCAGGACAACAAAAATATGAAACAGTTGGCACTTGGAAAAAAAAATCATGCACCCAACCTAATAAATAACCATAAGGGTTGGCTTTACTCTAGCTACAGCTGTGAAATGAGAGTTAAGGCCAAAACTTAGTCTTTCAATCACTGCCTTATTTCTTGTTGTTCCAAATCACATGGTCACTTCCTATTCTCCAGCCCCCTTCTTGCTACATGAAGGCTGCACCAGCTGCATTGTGTAGATACAACATGATTTAAGGACAGAGTTTCAGGCTTAACTTTAAACGCCCTTACTTTTATTGGATGAAGCCACATTTCAACTTAAGCTTTGAGCCTGTTGTTTCTATTCTTATTTTAAATTTGTTTTAAAGAATAGATAATCACTCTTTAATCAAAGTGATTAGCAGAGATTATATGTAAAAGCTTTTTACATAGGTAGCTTTAGAATAAGTATTACTTAGGCAATGTAACGTAGCAGCACATTTCACAGCCAATACTACCATTATTTAAATAATGGAGAGATCATTTTAAAAACAATGTTTTCTTTTCAACAGACTTTAATGAAAGAATATTGTACACTAGAGAATAATACCTGGCATCATTTCAGAAACAAGGGTTGTTGTATTGCATTAAAGACTGTAAGAAAAAGGCATATGTAATGATGTTTCAGGGGTGTTGGTTATAGCCAGGTTGATCTAAGGACATAGGTAGACTTCTTTGGGTACATGTAATATCTTTCATTTGACCAACTAAATAATTGGAAAAAATTGTTCTTTGCAAGCAATCGGGCACAAACACCCTTCAGGCATAGGGAGGATTTGCTGCTATTTTGTGTTCTCCTGGATGGCATAGAAGCTGATATGCAAAATGTAGGTCTGTGAAAATGCAAATGCATGGCAGTGAGGATCAGAGGCCACAGAAGTCAATAGGTGTGAGACAGATAGGTGGGTGGGGGGAGGAAAGGTGGGGAATGTTGACCTGGTGATAAAATGTAGCTGGTAAAATGTAGAGAGGTTACCTGGGGTTATTAGATGGCAAGCAGGTTATAATGTGCCATAAATCCAATGTCTATATTTAGTCCATGATTTTTTTTTGTATCTAGTACATTTATGAAGTGAAAATCGTAGGCTCATCTACAAAAGATGTTTTGTAAATTCCATTTAAGGATTAAAACTGAGAGATTGGAGAGAGTCGTGTGAGAAATGTGCACCCACAGGTAATTGGGTATTTTGTCTTTGATAGATTTTTGATGTGCGTTCATTCTAGTACGCAGTTGTTGTTTGGTTTCTCCTACATATTTTCCATCAGGGCATTTAGTGCACTGGATGAGATGTATTACATTTCTGGAGGTGCAGGTTTAAGATCCAGGAATGGTGATGGTTCTGCTGTGGGGTGTAGTTGTTGTGGGAGTGATGGAGATATGTTACTGGGTTTCACATTTCTTATCCTAGCATGGTCTGTATCTATTGAGTGTGCTTTGGACCACAAGAAGCTTGCTTCTGGTGATGAGATTGCTGAGGTGCTTGTTTAAAGGCTAGGATGGGTGGTTTGGGGAAGATCTCTTTAAGAACTGGGTCTTCTTCTAGTATGGGTTGCAACTGATGAGGATTCTCTGTTTAGGTTCCAGGGAAGGATGGTATGTCATAAGTATTGGTGTGCAATTTGTGGAGATTTTCTTTTTGTGCTGCAGCAGCTTTTCACATGGTATCCAGGTGGCTTTTTCAAAAGTGCAATCTCTCTCTCTGGAGGAGTGTCCTTGTAGAGTGAAAGACCTTTTGAGATTTGCGAAGTGATGATCATGGCTGTTCTCTTCAGTGCTAATTCAGTGGTATTGGAGGGCTTGGCTGTATATAACAGCTTTCTTGTTGTGTTTAAGGTGATTGCTGGTCCTGTGCAGATACGTATTTTGGTCCATGGGTTTCTTGTATCTGGCAGGTTTGTTTTTTACCATTCTGGATATTGATCATAGTGTCTAAAAAGGAAATGTTGGTGCTGGAGTATTCAAGAGAGAGTCTTGTGGAGGGGTGATGATATTGAATTTGTGATGGAAACCAATTGGAGACGACAGGTTTTTGATCCACATGATGATATCACCCATGGATGTTAAGTATTGCATGCATTTGATAGTGCAGTTCCTGAGAAATTATTCTGCCAGGTGAGCCACAAAAAGCTTGGCATATTGTGGGGCTATACTCTGAAGGAAGTGTTGGTTATTGAAACTGAATTTATTGTGTGTGAAGTTAAAGTATATAAGTTCAGTAATATCTTTAGGTCTGCACTCCAAGTTGTAATCTCACTGTTGTAGATAAGGCAGGCTTGGATGCCATCCTGGTATGGGATGGTATATAAGCTGGTGACCTCCATGGTGGCTGGGAGGGTATTTCTTGGAAGGTGGTCTATGTTTTCAAGTTCTTGTAGAAAGTCTGTTGTGTCCTGGACCAAACATGCTCTTTGGCTGATGAGGTTTTACGATGTATTTGATGAAACCTGATTGTTCCTCAGTAGCATATCATGGTTAGATATTACAGGACTATCTGGGTTCCCTTGTTTGTAGATTTTAGCGATCATGTAAAAAGTTCCTGGGTTGGGTAGTGAGGGGAATCAAGTTCTGTAGGGGGGTTTTTTGTAGTTCAGGTGGAAATGATTTGATAGTGGCTTGGAGCTTGAAAGTGAAAAGGGGAGTTGGATCTTCCTCTAGTTTTTTTGTAGTAGGTGGTGTCAGAGAGTTGTCTGTTGACTTCTTTTATGTAGTCTTCATGGTTAAGGATAACTATATTTCCTCCTTTATCTGCTGGTTTTATTATTATTTGGTTGTTGGATCTTAGAGATTCTGTGGCCCTTCTTTCCAAGATGGAGAGATCAGCATTTCCCCTTTTCCCTCCCCCACCTACCTGTCTCATGCCTATTATCTCCCATGGCCTCTGATCCCCACTGCCACACACTTGCATTTTCACAAACTTGAATTTTGCATGTTGGATTCTGTTCCATCCAGGAGAACACAAAACAGCACTTTCCTTATACCTGAAGAAGGGTGTTTGTGCCAAAACCTTGCAAAGAACAATTTTTTCTGACTATTCAGTTGGTTTAATGAAAGATATTATATTTACCCAAAGAATTTTGTCTGCCTATGTAATGATGTAACCCTTTACAAATTATTTTGTACTGTTATCTAAAATAATAGTCAAAATGCTTTTCTCTGATCTTGAGGGAGAGAGTTTAAAATCCCTTCTATTTTGAGACCTAGTCAAATGTATGGAGTATATTTTTCCATCCCGTTTAGGTAACCCTGAAAAGAATGTTTTAGAATGGAAATAATGACAGTGACCTCAAGTGTGGAATAAAAATGATTTTATACAGATGCATATCCATGTAGGGAATAAGGATGAAATCTCAGCCCTATTAAATTAAATGACAAAGTTTTTGTTCAATTCAGTGAGGTTAGGATATCACCCTATCAGTTTCATTAGTTAATTTACCTATGCTTTGGCATTAAGATGCACCATAATATCAAACATATTGTACAATGAAAGGTTCAATTGATACAATCAATCAATCAGTGGCTTTGTACTTAAATTTGTATATATAATAAGCCTTAAGAAATAAGTTCTGTTTCTAGACTACCCTTTCATGTTCATAGGCTAAACACAGAAAGTTTACCATGTCTAAATACAACTCAGCTCAATTATGGTAACTGACATGATGCTAAATATAATTCATGGGTCAGCACAGACCAGGACAAACCATAAGGTTTAGTCACTGTTAGTGGACAAGAACTTATATATAGTTCATTCTTCACTGAATGCTGAACCATGTTCAACATCATGTCAGTTAATATTATTGTCTGTAATAATCAGTAGCATAACTAGAGGTGGGTGAGTGAAGCACCAATCCTAGATGCCAACTTAGAGGGGTGAGAGACTGGCAGTCACTGTGGCAGCCACAAAAGGCTGGTTGTTATGCCTCTGATAGAAGTGTTCAGATACAGCAGTATCCCATAGTGGAGATTAGAATTTACTATGTAGCTAGCATCAACAGATTAGGATCTAAAATTTCTATGGAAAGATGTGGCATTGTGCTTTTTTTTATAATTTATGCCATAATAATATTGCTTTTTTTCATGGTTTTGGATTAGTATGGTGACTTGTAAAAGTAATGCCAAACATCTTGAAATGATTATTTCATGGGATTTTATCTTTATTTTCATCTTTTCTTTATAGCAGCACCTGAGTTGAACCGTTAACGGTTTTACTTGGACAGGAACATATTAACTACCTACAAATCATGGTGTTTTAGGTAAAAATTGGTTTTAAATCCATCTGTACCAGTCAAACTCCTACAGGTCAGTATTGTAAATTGGTAGAACATGGTAGATAATGACCTCTACTGGTTGTTTCATGCCATAACCAAAAATAGTTTCACCAAACAAAGTATTTCATTTACTACACGCATTAGGCATTTTCTCGTTGGGATAAGAACAAAATGTTATTGTTTCAGTATCACTAAGTTATACTTAGATACACTCTCTCTAAACCAACCTTTGCCCACACAATAATTCCTTTATTTTAAGAAATAGCACCAAGTATCAAAGAGTGTTTGGATGTCTCTTTCATAGTGGCATTGTATAATTTCAGCTGAAATTCCATTTCCATTACAATATTTGGCTGTTTCAAATATTTACAAGGATGCATGTTGGCACATGTTGTTGAACTACAGTATCTGCTATCTTATTCTTTCAGAAAATATATTGAATGTATTACTGCTCTTTTATTTCCATGTTCTGTAACAGTAAAACAAAAGAATGAGACGTACGTTAGAAAACTTGTCCGACATTTTTTAAACAGCTCCAGCCAAAACATTCTGCAAAATTTAACTTAAGTCACAAATCGTCTGTATAAGCTGCAAAACAACTGCACAATTCTGAAATAAGACAAAAACAGAACAGTACAAATAGAGGAGGTGGTATTATGCTATTCACTAAAGTGAATTGTGTCACTCCAGATCTATAACTCATATTTGCAAGTGCATAGCTGCAACTTTCACCCCTGTGTGCCTGCAGTGACAGGTGAAGTAAAGAACAGAGATTCAGTCAAGACACTCAGTGGTAACTCCTTGCATCCTAGAGAGTTTGCTGCTTTATATTCCAACTTCAGATCAACAGAATTTCTTGGCAAAAATCATCCAGTACCTTTTCTAGTAGACATGGCATTACCTATTCTTGAATTAGTCTTATTACTGGCCATTTTATCTTGGGCTCCCTTCAGGCATTAAGGATCAAACATGACCTGTAATACTGTGATGAACTTTCTGGCAAGTTTGCTGCCATTGACCCAATTGGTTACACCAACCACAGGGGCTAGGACTTAAAACTTGGAATGTTTAGGCTATACATAAATGTTATCCCAGACTTCAAAGAGGACTTCATCATGAAAAGGATGCACAGCTTGTCATGAAGTGTTGTCTGGTCCTTTATCTATTATTAGTTAAATTGTTTAATTTGGTCTCAGGTTTGGTCTAAATACAAAAACACCATCAGTTTAATTCAAGGTGCAAGTTTAAGCTGATTAAGAGAAACTAGCACCAAAGGACGAATCTCAGTTTATAAACATTTCACAATCAATTCAGTTGAGCTTAAAATCATTTGGAATTGGTTTAAAGTAAACAAGCCGTTCTTAAACTGAAGTGAAATTGTTCCTAAAGGAGTTTATATTAGTTTCAGTAAATGAATTCAGGAAAAAAAATTGGCACAACCTTTTCATATTTTATTTCTTGGGGGGGCCTCAATTAGTTTGTTTAATATTAGCTTTATATAAAAGGAATGAAGGCGCAGCCCAATGAAGTGGGTTTGTGAATCCAGCTGTTTTACAGAGGAAGGAAATTCCATTTAGAAGCTGGTCACAGTTTTGGTTACTGACAAACCAAACATGCGAAAGAAAAGGAATGGTGTTTTTGCAGAGGACAGAGTACTGCTAAAAGGATTCACAGACCACATTTTTATTTTTGTTTGCTGGCAAAGGCAAAGTGCTTGCTGTAGGCTGAGAGACAGGCCACTTCCATCTCAATTTTTGCAGAGTCATATGATACATGTTATACCTTTTTAGGACTAACTATTTATTAGGAAATCATCTCTGGAGAAAAAAAAATCACAGGGGAAAGATTCTGTCTCTTGATATACACATACAGAAAAAGATATGTATGTGTCCCAAATAAAGGCATGTAAATCTCCTGCTAAAACTATAACTGGGATGCAGATGTTATAAATCATGTTTATATTCATCAATATTCATTGCCTAAAAGGTAGCAGGAATGGAAAAGTTTGTATGGGAAAGATTACATCAATAGTCTTGCTATCTGATAGTTTTGTTTGTTCAGGGTAGTTCATTATATGCTTTAAGATTCTATATTTGTATTAAATATAAGCACTTGTGTACAAAGTAATTACATTTTTTTCAAACAGTTTTCCTTTTGATATTTACAGTTACAGCTATCTATAAAGATCTACATTCAGGTCCTTAACACTAGGAGCTTGGCTTAGGTCTTTATATTGCTTTCCAGAAAGTTTTAGAAACTGTTAACCCATGCTCCAGGGCAGAGTGAAGCTGAAGTACAGGATTGGTAATAGCAATTCATATGTAGTTTGCCTCAATGTCCTGGTGACAGATTAATTACTGGAGTCTGCTCTCTGGCTCCAGCAACACTGGGTTCAAGGTAAAAATGATATAACAGCAAAGTGAACAACTTTAGCTTCTCCTTTGCTCTGGTCATTCATTCTAGTCTTATCAGGGGAACATTTAATGTAGAACAGTTTCTTTTCAGTTTTGTCATCGGTCCAGTCTGACATGACCTTTTCCATATCCCTGTCAAATTTGAGATCCCAAGCCAATGATAGATCCTTAAGTGTGTATGGTCTGAATTTTGAGAGGCCAGATAAATAAAGCAATCAAAGCACCAGCTTATTTATCCTCTATCCAATTTTTTAGAGATTAGGAATAATTTTTTCCCCAGAAATTATTGACTCAAAGCTACATGGGTAAGTACAATGACTGAGATTCTTTGTTGTGTCTTTCAGATAACTCTATGTCCTGTGTATCCTGGGCTGTTTTGAGGGTAGAGAGAGTAGAGATATTTACTTGTGCAGTCCTGAGCACCTGTGTAAGTTCCAGCAGGCTTCCTAATGGACCATAGCCTGGTATATTAACAGTATTGCAGTCCTGCCTTGCCATGGTCTTGTAACTTCTAAAATACACCATATGTTCTGAGCCAGTAAAGGCATCTCAAACCACCACTTTACAGCAAGCATTAATTGAATCCTTTAGGAAGCATCAGCCTGTGTGTCAAGTGTAAAGACAAAGGTTGGAGCAGTGACAAGAAGTTTACCCATTAGCTAGCATATATTGGATTGACTTAATAAACTGCTTTAATGCCAAACTGGGATTTTTACTAATTAGAATTATTTCTTAAATCTCTAAAAACTTTCCATAGGTAGAAAGTTTCCAAATATAATCCAGGCATCTCTGCAATATAGTTTCTCAGAGTCAGATCAAAACAATTCTTGTAGGTACCTCCATTTAGGCATTGAAATGGCTAAAAATTAGGTGCTGTACATCAGGAGGATGACCTCAATCAAGAGTACAGGGGAAGATACCTAGGACTTTTAGAATGGAATGAGTTAGCATGTCAAAGTGATCAAGTGAACTTCAATGATCAGCAGGAAGGCTCCTGAAGTAAGCAATTAGAAACACTAAGCGTTATGATGTTCTGAACTCCCAATATCGGGAGCTTGAGCATACAATTTAGGACCAACTCTTATCTAGCCTGAAATGGAGTTTAGGCAAGAATAAGCATCCAAGTTCAGAAATATAGGACATTTTTTAGGCCAAATCAGAGGCATTTGGCAATTCTAAGAATTCAAGTTTTTTCTGGCTGCTGGTTCATCTGGATTGCTTTTTAAGACTCAGGGCCTTGCTACACATCAATTTTAGGTGGATCCTGAAGCTCTTAACCTCTAGATTGTTTATACAGTAACACCTGAAACTAGTTTTAAGCACATATTAGGCATCTTAAAGTTATGCCACTCCAGTGCAGGTTTATCCCTGATCCATGTTACCCAGCTCAAGTTCCATTAGCATGGAGCCACTCCCCAGATTAATTGCCCAAGTTTGTCCTTTATCCACAGATTAGCTGGCCAGGTTTGTCCTTCAGCAAAGGGCCTGTGCTGATGCTCAGGGACAGGACTCAGGGTGGGGTAGCAGGAGCATGGAGCCCAGGCCAGCAGGGGCATGGAGTCCTCCTGCCTGTATTGCACAGGGCTTGCATACAGTTCTTGGGTTCTCTTCTTAAGTTGCATGCCTCTGTGGGGAGCCCTACACAATACAGCTGGTGGTCTAGGCCCACTCACTGCCATGCACAGGTCATGGGGAACAGTGGGGAACTCCATTCCATGAGGCCGGGCTGACTGCACATCTCCCTGCCACCCCAGCCAAGCTCCATGATTTGTATTACAGACTTTATTGAGTGGTGCTCCCTCTGTCAGTGTGGAGTTTGGACATGTAAGCCCTGTACAATGGAGCCAACAGCCTGGCCATGTGAAATCCTGGGGTTTGCTGGAACCATGTACCACTGGGGTACTCCACCTACTGCAGGCCATGAGCACCCTGAGAGCTTACCACTTATTACTGCTGGGCAGGGACTGTGCCCAAGGGGGGTATTTTTTTATAGGGGGAGGTCCCACATGCACACCCCACCATACACATGCACCCACACATTTCCCTCCAACCACCCTCTCTCACCATATACCCCACAACACCCACCACCTACCTACAGCCCCTCACAAACCCAGTACTCACTTACACCCTCATACATCTACACCTATACCTATGGCCACAACCCTAAGAAACCCCATGCCCATCCCCCCACATACATACACATCCACACCCAGAGCCCCCCACAAGCCCTATACCCACTCACCTGTATCCCCCCTGCCACCTCCCCAAATATACAACTTACAAGAGTACCACTTTATTCTGAGCTATTATACAATCATCTCTATGTGCACAATAAACATACAGAACTCAGGACAAAAATATTTTTTGAAATGTATTACTGTAGATGTTTGATTTTTAATATATAAATTTGTGTGTTTTTTTCCCCTCAGTTCCGAGATAGCAAGCCCTCTTGCCAAAGGAGTATTTCTGGGGGCAAGGGGAGGGACTTCTGGTAGCAAAGGTCAGGAGGTTAGAGACTCATCAACAGCTCACCAACACTTGTTAAGCTGCCTTCAAGCCAAATATAATTTCCCACTCCTATGCTAGCACAAAAGACATTTTCCAGGGCCCCCAGCTATGTACTATTCCCTCAGTACAGTGGTTCCCAACCTTTTTTTATATTGCAGACTAGCAAGTTTATTCAAATAATTTTGGCAGACTGGATATAGAAACAATCTAGTTTACATATTCAAATTTAATTTTTAAGCAGTGGGGGGGACTTGTGAGGATCAGATTGGGTTGGGGCATCACAACTGTGGGCACTGGGGGACCCTGCAGAGGAGGGGGCTGTGCAGGTGGTGACCTAGGGGAATCCAGCTGGGGATGCCTTGGAAGAAGGGGCTCTGCTGCCTTCCCTAAAAGGAAGCAGCGAACCACCTCCCTGCCCTGTGTCCTGGGCATTTCCCTGACCACATCCCTCTGCTCCCAGCCATGGGCAGGGTTGGCGGGTCCTGCCTGGTCCTGATACCTGCTGTGCAGGCCACACCTTGCTAAGTATAGCCATGGCAGTGGGAGTGAGATGGGATGTACGGAGCCAGCTGTCTCCCTCCCAGGGCTGTCCCACCATGGGTTGGCATGACCAGGTACCATGACTCAGCAGCTGCAGTGGTTGGGAACCTCTGCCCTAGCACGCACACACAAACTCTGAATATCTGAAGTCCTAAGCTAAAGACATATTGAGATATCTAGAACTGCTTGTCTCTAATAGTAGCTTCAAACAAATACTGGAGCAAGTCCAGTAACTACCAGCACCCTTTTTCTGGCTGTTCTCCCCCTATCTGGTCCCTAGTAGCTATGTTTCCTGATCCATCCATATCTAGAAACAGAAGTTTCTGGAAAAAAAAATCTCTTTGTTTCAACCTCTCTTTGCACTTAAAAATTACAATACTATAAAAGCATGTGGTAATATACCCTAACCCCCTAAAATGTTAAATTTCAGTTTAATGAAAGATGCATACATCTACAATATAATTCATCCATAACCTCCTAGCTGGATTTTAGATTCCTAACCATATAGATTAATTCAGATAAAGTTAATCAGCACTTATGATTAAGCTTAAATGTATTGCCATTTCATAGCAGTCCTATGGTTTATGTGAAATGAGTTGGTAGTCACACATCAGTAGGTACCACAAGTGGCAGTTGTTGATTCAGAGATGAAAACAGTCAAGAATTCAAAAGATATGCAAACTGAAATATATGGAATTATGAAAGATGACTGTTTCATGAAATACCTGATTAAATGACATTGTAAGAAACAACATTTGAGTAGAATTAGTAATCTCCAATAGCGTCTTTGAGCTGCTTGCAATTTTATGGCATGAGGTATACTAATACAGTATCATTACAGAATGGGTGACAGGTTGTTTGAATGAAAACTGCTTTATACTACTGTGACTCACCATAAGAACTTTTAGTCAGTAGACCTGCCAAATCTGACTTTCTTGGAGAGGGATTTCTGCATTTAGTATTATTCCTTAGGCAGTTTTTAAGAGGCCCCTCTTGTGGGATGAGAACTGTTGCCAATGTGTTAGAAATATTGTCATTGCAAAACCACTCGATCATCTTCTGAAATCTTAATCATTAAAACTGTCACGGTTTGACAGCCCTCAGTCAGTGTGAAATTAGGTCATCTCAGTCCTGTGCAGATAAGACAGCTAGACCTTGATGGCGCATTATGTCTTTTCCTGGTCCTTAAGTGTTCCTACACGCAAAATATAGATTCATTAATAGATATAACTAACATGATATGAAATAGAATAGCCCCAGTTATCTCATTGTGGTCTTATTTCAGACTCAAACCTCCTCTGCTAGAAAACCTGAAAAAAGAGATTCATGACAAGTAGAAAGCTTTAGAAAATCCAGACATCTGGAAGTAAAGATAACATAGTGGTGTAAGCCACAATGGAATAAAACATTTTTTTAATTCAACCTTTAGCCTCTAAAACCAGTCAATATGGAAAGAGAACCAGCAAGTTAATGGTGGACATTAGTTTGTGTAAGCTCTGCTCTGCAGAGAAGCCATCCAAATTCAACTTCTAAATTTCCCCAAGCACGGCAGGTGCAGCGTGTGCTGGGATGCCAGAGCACCCAGTTCCCTGGTGTAAATGCACACCATCACTCACATCATTCCTGAGCGACTTCCCTCTGGTTACTGCTCAACATCATTTGGACAGGTTCCCTCTATACAGCCAATTATGTCACTGCAATGTAGGGCCAAATACGGGTACTGTAGAAGAAAATAGTGTCAAATCCATAGGGATAACCTCATATCCCCTCCCCATTTCTGCTGGATAGGAACCTTAAAATACAACTGAGCCAGATGTGAAGCAGCTACACACCAAGACATAAATAAAAGAGAGGAGGAGGTATCAGAACTAGCAAATTATAAAGTAGATATGGGCAAGAGTTAAAACAAGAAATTGTGATAGTCTTTGAATAGAGGTAGATATTTTAAAACAAACATTTGCACAAATTATGATTTCCTACTTTAGTAGCTTGAAATATATTCTTCCTAACTACTTGAATTAAAGCTTATACTAACGTAGAGGAGGATTTTTTTTTCCTGAAAATTCAACTCGTATGATACCATCCTATAGCTTTCTTTTTGCAGTATCATTGATGATGCCAGAACAGCCCTGAGAACAGAGATCTGTAGCTTCCTATTCTGCGGTCAGCAATATACTACAGACAAAACCTTGGCCCCAGGTCACAATAATAGAGAGAAGAATTTGAACTCAATCTTTTTTAGCTTTTCCAAAATGAGAGGCCTTTATCTAGTACAGGGCTATTCACTGGTAGCCTATGGGCCACATGTGGCCCCCAAGGGGTTAACATGCAACCCCCAGGCTTCCATCCAGCTTCCAATGCCCACACTGCTCTTCCCTTCCAGGATGGTGGGTTTGAGAGGGAGGGAGGTACTGCATGTGCAGCAAAGGGGAAATATGAGTTGCCCATGGATGGATGCATGCAAGCACGGTCAAGTGTGAATTTATGCAGCTCAGTCTGTCTGAACAGTGGTGCAGGGAGCCAGGTGATGCACAGGCTCTGCACACTTGCAGATCCTAAGCCAATGATAATGCAGGGAGCCAGACTGTGCACATAGAGGAGAGTCTGTGCACATAGCAGATTGTAGAGCTGGAAGGGACCCCAAAGGATCATCATGTCTGAACTCCTGCCCCAGGCAGGAAAAGGATCGAGGGCAGATGACCCCAACCAGGTGCCCATCTAGCTGCCTCTTAAAGACCTCCAAGTTAGGTAATAGTACCACCTCTCTTGGCAGCCCATTCCAGATTCTGACCACCCTGACTGTGAAAAATTTCTTCCTGATATCCAACCTGAATCTACTTTCCACTAGTTTGTACACATTACACCTAGTCACCCCTAGGGGTTTCCTGGCAAATAGCACATCTCCAACTCTCTGTTGTCCTCCCTTGATAGACTTACAGGCTGCTACAAGGTCTCCCCTCAGTCATCTCTTGTGAAGGCTGAAGAGATTCAGATCTCTCAACCTCCCCTTGCAAGATTCTGCAGGAAGCCACTAATCATATGAGTGGCCTTCCTCTGGACCTTCTCCAGATTTTTCGCATCCCCCTTGAAGTGCAGCACCCAGAACCGGACTTGGTACTCCAACTGTGGCCTGACCAATGCTGCATAGAGGGAGAGCATCACCTCCCTTGATCTGTTGGTCATGCATCTGCTAATGCACAATAAGGTGCAATTGGCTTTGTTGATGGCTTTGTTAGACTGCTGGCTCATGTTCGTCTTGGAGTCAACTATGACTCTAAGATCCCCCTCAGCATCTGAGCTGCTGAGGAGGTCATCCCTCAACCTATAGGTGTGCTGGGGATTCCTCCTCCCTAGGTAGAGTACCTTGCATTTGTCTTGGTTGAATTGTATCCTATTTCATTCTGCCCATTGATCCAGCCTGGCCAGATTGGCCTGTATCTGCTCCCTGCCCTCCAGTGTATTAACTTTGCCCCATAACTTGGTGTCATCTGTGAACTTGGACAGGGTGCTCTCCACACTCGTGTCCAGATCACTGATTAAGATATTTAATAATACCGGTCCAAGGACCGAACCCTGCAGGACATCACTGCTTACCTCCTTCCAGGTGGAAAATAACCCATCCACCACCACCTTCTGGGTGCAGTCCCTAAGCCAGTTTGCCACCCACCTGACTGTGTAGGCATCCACTCCACAGCCTGCTAGCTTCCTTATGAGAATAGTATATGAAACTGTATTGAAGGCCTTCTTAAAGTCCAGGTAGATGACATCTGCCTCTGCTCCTGTGTCAAAGCAATGTGTGACCTGGTTGTAAAAGGCTATAAGTTTTGTCAGGAAGGATCTACCTGTGATGAACCCATGCCAGTTTCCTTTCAGCATCATTTCCCCTGCTGGACCTTCACAAATGCACTCTTTAATGATTTTTTCCAGTGTTTTCTCAAGGACAGAGGTAAGACAGACTGGCCTAAAGTTACCCGGTTCATCCCTTCTCCCTTTCTTAAAAATGGGCACCACATTGGCCCTTTTCCATCCTCGGGGACCAGTCAGTCTGCCTGGGCTGCATATGAAGTGGGGGAGACTCCTGGGTAGAGCTGGTCTTAGGGAAAGTGGCATCCTGGGTGAAATTGTATTTTGACGCTTCCCCTGGCCCCTGCCCCTCCCCATGCCACCCCACCCCAGTTTTTCCCTTTCTTCCCCCAAGTCAGGGGTGTTGCTGCAGGCAGGCAGGCAGAGGTGCAGGGTACAGTCCAGTAGGGAGGCAGAGCAGCATGGTGCACTAGGCAGGTGGGTTGGCAGACACCGTTGCTGCCACTGGCACTGCCTGACTTGACTCCTCCTCGAGCAGCAGCTGGAAGTGGAGGGCAGGCTAGGCCGGGCACTGCTCCTCTTGCCTGGGGCAGGAATTGGGTGGGGTAGTGCAGGGCAGGGGGAGAGTGCTGCTGTGAGTGTGATCTGCTCACACGTGTGCACATCATGCCCTGGGTGGTTTGCCACATTGCCAACCCTTAAGGCCTGCTCTGCTCCTGGGACCTGTAGTTTATGCAGCATGCAACCCAGGGGTTTGCAGCCTGTGTAGCATCAGTGTCTCATAATCCAGTAATTGGATGGCCCTGATCTAGTAGATGAATTAAGGTCATTAGAACTTCACTGACTCACATACGTAAGCAGGGATTGTCAGTTCCCAAGTTTTATGCCGGGTTAAAGTTAAGACTAATTTTTACTTGTTTTTAGACAAGGCTTTAGAGATTAATTGTGATTTATCGAATTTGGGGCCTTACAGCACTTAGCAGATCTGGGTCACTTGCAAAAACTCCTCCCTGACCCACTCCAAAATAAAGATACTTTATCATAATCCATTCTTTATTTGTTTTAATAAAATCAGTTTATTATGAAATTACTCAGAATCCTTACTGTCTAGTAGGTTTAAATCTTCACCTGAATATTATGTCCATAGATTTGTACTCATAGGTTATGGGCCATAGGATATTTCATTCAAGTAATGAAGCCCGAGTAATATAACAGCTCACTCAAGCTCCCTGCTATGAAGCCTTGGTGTGAAGTGCAGTAAAACTGTCAAGGTCTTTTGGAGAGAATAATCAAGCATTTAAAATCAGTAGTGTGAAAATTAAGAAAGTTCTCCATTAGGTAGTTATCCTCTCCTTCAAGAGGAACTTTGGCCTGTTTGAGGTCCTGGCCATGCCTCCAGGCTAGTCGGGGTGCTGAATAGCACTCTGCAGTCCTGGCCTGCCCCTCGTGGTGCACACAACTGCCCTTTGGCCTTCAGCCCCAGCCCTCTTACATTGACCAGTAGAGGGATCAGAGAGTTAGTCTAGCAGCTGCTGTCCTCCATGGACAACAAGGGTCCCCTTCTGGGCTCACCATATAGCCATCTCCCCTTGGGCTTGCTTAGAGCCCTAAGGGTCTTAATGGAGAAGCTCTTCTTTCAACTAGGTTCATCTGAGCCCCAGGCCTCATCCCTGCCAGCTCTAGTCAGCAGCTTGCCTTGTCCCTTTGTAGGCCCACAACTTAAAGCCCCCTTTTTAGGCTAGGCCTTGTTCTGTATAGGCCCACCACCCTTACCCTGGGGCCTGGGACCCCACTGGACCTCTCAGAACCTCCTACCATCCACATAGTTCCTCCCTTACTGCTGGGTTGTGAGTAGCAATTAAGCCAAGTGTTGCCTTCTCACCTGCTAGCAGCAGACTACTGCTCCAGCTCTGAGAGCCTGGATCTAAAATGGCCACCTCATCATTGCTGGCCCACACCTGACAGCTGCTTGCTCTCAGCCTTTAAAGTGGAAGGCACCCTTCTTCCTCAAACCTAGATGCAGTATGTACAACAGCTACACTGCAACTCCATAACTAATGCTGCAGTATTCAAGGTCATGACATTAGAACATTAGAACTGTGCTCAGGTTTTCTTGAGGGCGATAGCTTAATTGTGCTGCTGAATTGTTCTGTCAAAGCTATTCTGGGCCCTTTATGTCTGTCCCCAAGCCATCTACACTGCCTGATCTGTGGACCTGAGAACACAAGGACCAGGCATGGGCAGGTGGGGTTCATTTCTCAGCACCACTCCCAGGCTTATACAAGAGGCGATATAGATTTTCACCTGCCTGTTATATCACCTGCCTGTTTTCACCTGCCTTTATCGCCTGCCTGTTATATCAGAGAGAACCACAGTAGTGTTAATATTTTTAGAGGGCTTTACTGGGAAAGGGGTAGATAAAAGCTGGAGTGCAGCAAGTTTTATCTTGAGATATGAATCAATGCAGATGGGCATTTGTACATATATTGAATACCATGGAAGTCACTGGGCTTGTTTACATATGAAACTAATGAGACTGAATATACTCCAGCTGGTATTCAATTTGAGCCAGAGTAAACTAATCCAGACATTACCATCTACATGTGCAGTAATTTACTGCGCTGCTGGATACCACTTGTATCTGACAGGACTATCCAGCAACACAGTAAATTAGTCTACTATACGCTAATTGCTGCATGTGTAGATAGTGACACTTTACTGTGCAACAAATTAGTCTGCTGCACAGGAAAGCCTCTCATGGAGATGTGCCCATTGAGAGTTCATGTTGGTATACAGGGGTGATGAAACCAAATGCTGTATCATGGCCTAGATTTTGCTTTGTGTTCTTTTTTCAAATTTACTTTTATAATACAATACCAAATTTAGAAAACACACACACATACACTACAACATCAGTTATTTATGAACTATGAATTATGTACAAGTCTATCACAATAAGTAATAGAGGGGAAAGAGAAAGAAAAAAAGATGGACGAGTGAAGGCTAGAACAAGAAAAAAAAGTGTACAAGGACTAATACTTTAATTAACATTATCTGAGAACTCATTCCAAATTATACTAAACTTTTCGAACACAGTTTAGCCCGGTACACCTGATTTTCTCCATAGATGTCAGGTGTGCCATCTCATCGTACCACATGTCAATTTTTGGAGGTGTCCTGAACTTCCAGTACATTCTACCATCAACTAAGTGAGGCAGAAATAAGTAGGGAATGCACATGCACGTTCAGGAAGTTAGAAATTAAACACACACCATTGGCATGGGAAAACCTAAAGATTCACACAAACATTTAATTTTCTAGCAAGATCTTAGTATTGGTGGTTATTTCCCCTTGAAATCATATAAAAGAAAGAATAGACTCAAGAAGCACCTTCATATTTGATTATTTGATACAGGAGAAGAATCTTCATTAATAGTTATCACAAGATATATCACACTATTCTAGACCTCTTTCAGGAGGAATTGATTAAAGTGATTTTCTACTTCAGAACATAGAAAGGAAAAGAAAAAAGAGACAGAGAAGGAGAGAGGGAAAGAAAAGGAGAAGCTAACTGGCTAAATATATCACAAGTGAAATGTAAGTACATTAAATGCAGGACTAGCTGTAAAAGATGTATTGCTTCACCTTTTTTAAATATTAAAAAATTCCTACTAATGTGATCCAAATATCCTGTGGACTGAAACAAATATAAGTATTATAACAGATGCATCTTGTATCATTAAAAAGTTTCAAATCATGAACGAAATGAATTTAATAGAACTACTGGAAAACTGAAACAACTTCTACCTTGAAACTGTAGACATTGCCTATTTCAGGGGCTATCACATACTTTTTCTTTTAATTTAACTATCCCTGGGTTACTCATCCCTTTGAGAAACTGAATGTTGGAAAAATCTGGTGCATTTCCATTTTAAAAGCTCAAGAAACTCTTTATTTTTTCCCTTTACTGAAAGGACAATCCTACCCCATAGAGAACAGAAGGGACTGTGAGACCTTGCCCACAAGGAATGAGTTGCTTTCTCTTAGCAGCGTCAAGCAGTCAAAAATCTTCTTTTGGACTACAGTCAAAAGTACAATTGATACTTCAGATAATTTCACAAGATCAGCAGGATCACAGTGGAAATCTTATTCTCAGTCTTCTCTGCTGAATAAAAAGACCAGTTTTGTCTCTTCAAACATAGGTTTACTGTGTGTGTCCCTCTGCACTCCCCCCCC
>JAGPOW010001296.1:68397961-68418298 GCA_030014935.1 Caiman crocodilus
CCCCCCCACCTAAGGCCTCTACTTCTCCTCAAGTGCTTCTTCTTTAAGGATCCTGGAGGCTTCTGAGCACCTGTCCGGACTTTCATTGTCACAGCCTTGGGCCCCTTCCTCTCTGGCTGCAACCTCGGTCTTGGTCCACTGTCTAAGACCTCAGCTCCCAGATATAAACCTTGCCTCAGCAGCAGTTCCTCCTGGGGTTCCTGTTTCACTTCATCTGTCCTAGTCCCTCTGGCTTGTGGCTAGCTTTTGGCACCTATAGCAGGGGAGTACCATCCAGGCACCTCCGCTAGTGGCTTCTCTGCATGTCGCCACAACCCGACTCTCCCGTCTCAAGTTCAAAACAGAACAAAAACACTAGCCAGCTCCTTCACAAAACAAATAGTCTCCCTCCCTCAAGATAAACTTTGATGCCATCTCACTCTACCAATCGAGTGTGATGGGAAGGGAAAAGAAAGTCTTATAGCTTATAAAGAAACCATGCTGAAGAAAACATGCAGTAAAAAACCACTATTTGACATAAGAGAAAAAAAAAGAACAAAATATGTCTGTAAACTTTAAACTTCACATTTGAAAGAGACTGCAACAACTAAACCAGAAATTACAAAATACCCCACACTGCTCAACTCCACTGCTTAGCTTCAGTATGGAAAAAGGAAGAGATGCACACAACATCCTTCTCTTTACAATGGCAATTTTCATCTTACTACTATATACTAATAATCATATTTCTTTTCTTCAGAAGATTTCTTTGGCCCCAGTTCTGTTTCTGTGGGAATACATTGACTTGTGCTCACTGACTTAAGTGAGGCAGTTAGGTCCGAACCTAAGCATCCATACCAAAGTGCTTCTTATTAATATTCCAAAGCCTTTACAAATGGGGCAATTTCATATACTGAGTATACTACTGAATATATGGAATTTTCCATTTTTCAGATACAATATAACTCAGTTATTCAAAAGCCTATAGAGATATGAGAAAATGGCTAATCTGAGTGTAATTTATATTTGTATTTGAATTTCAGATTTGGGGAATAGAGTTATTTACAGATTACCTGAAATTCAAATAATGGGGGGAGGGGAGGGTCAGCTAACTGACACCTATTTTCATGTTTTTTTGTGTGTCTGGATTGTCCATCCAAAATTAACCCTTTCCAATTTCTCCTAAAGCAGAACCTCTGCTCGTCTCTAAAGATTAATTTGTTCACTCTGGCTCTGGTCAAAGCTTTTCAGTTGGAAAGTAGGGTTTTGGTTTTTGTTTTTTAATAAAAGAAATGATCAGAAGTGTGCTTAATGAAAGATGACAGCAATGCCAAGCCTGAAATCAGAGAAAAGGCTGAATATATAACTGTATAGTAAGCAAAATAATGAATGGCTTCTCTAACCATAAAATACTCAGTTAAACTGATTCAGTGTGTGGGTAACCTGAACAACATATACTCCTTACGCTAAGTGTACTACTTTGGATAAAAACAACTCTGTCCATGATCTTAAGAAACATCAGCATTAAACCTAATTTCTTTTTGTTTTGTCTTTTATTTTCTTTTGGTTCCCATATACGTATGCCCATAAACAATATGGCAACAATTTTGGCAAAAATCAAAGTACATCATGTTATTGCCTATATTAAACATTAGCAAGTTAATTACTGGTTTTATTAATAGTCCAATAACTAACAATTAAAGAGCTTTAAGTTTATGAAACTAGGTTTAGATAGTATCTTTTGACTGTGTCCTGAATTTTCTTTTTTGGATTGGTATCCATGCACTGGAGAATTGAACGAATAGCAACTAACACATTCATCCAAGTAATGTGCAATTCTTATTGTATGCTATGCTTTTTAACATTCATGCATCCTTTTGATGACTTAAGCTTTTTTGGAATTAAAAAGTTAAGTTAGGATTTAAAGCAGAGAAACAACATAGCAGCTTTCACTATCAGTCTTCATTCACAAGTCTTATAACAGGAGGTGTAATAAACAATCTAGATTTATGACTGTACATTTTAATTACTGTTTCTGAAGGTTATATAATCTGAGAAGATGATCACTGCTGCTTCTGATTTGGAATTTCCTTCTTTGGTGCCAGACAGTACCGAGTTATTCAGTAAGCAGACAACTTTGCTCTTTCCCTCAGTGATTTGTGAAAGAGTTGACAGCTTGTGTGTTAAGGCAATTTGAACTTCAGTCTAACAACTAGATTTGTTGACTCAGTAGATTTACTGCCTCTTGATTTTCTTGATAAATTCCATGTGAAACCCAATACCAGCTACCTTGAAAACATCTTTATCAACTTGAAAAGGGTTTTACTGTTTTGGGTCAAAGGAAGAAAGACTTGATTAAAACCTGAGAAGAGCCAGATACCAGTTCAAATTAAGGACTTGCACTAAGTTTACAGATGCATAAAGGGTAACTCTGTCCTTATATTTAAAAGTAGCATATTACCTCTGCATCCCCTTGAACCTTCTGAGAGGAGCATTGCGTCATCATTGTTTAAAATAAGTTTCTGAAATGAAAGAGGAATTCTATTTTAGTGCTGATGGCACAACATGCCCCATACTTAGAAAAACGGAAGTTTCCTACTTATCACGCAACTACTGTGATTAATTTTAGTGTAGTCCCGCAAAGGTTGAAAGTCTGTAATTTGGTGATAAACGTATCAAACAGCAAGTTAAAAGGGCAGCAAAGTCACAAGCTACAGATTACATGGTAGTTAAGAAATAATAAATGCTGAATGGAAAATAAATTGATTTCTTGGGGTTAATAGTATGTCAGATTTGTAGGCCTAAAAAGCTTCTTTACTTTTTTCAACTAGTTTCTAGAAAATTTCTCAGCAGTCAAGTGTGAACCCCCAGACTGCTTGCAGACAGGTCATGCTTTTCCATTGGGGTTTTCTATTGAATTAGTTCATCCCATCCCCACCCCATCAAGAAGAGTTACTGACTTTATAGTAACTGTGGTGCTTCACATGGACGTTCTTCATGTGCTTATGTTTGTAAGCACAGGATCTTGGGATCAGCCTGTGATAGGGCCTAGCCTGTGAAGCTGGCCAGCCAGGACACCCCCTAGTGCCGCCACTTATTTTGTTTGCCCACAACTGGGGAGACTGCCCCCAGTGACCAAGGTGAGTTTTGGGGTACTTTACCTGGTCCTGCTTATCATTAGGATTAGTTCCCTGCTTTGGGCAGGACAGCTCACTTGAGCTCTGACCTCTCTGGGACAGTCTCTTCCTAGGGCTCTGATCCCTCTGGAACAAGCTTTGGGACTGGCCCTAATCATAACTCTGTAAACCCTAATGGCTTTAAGGGCACTAAGTGTGATCTCTAGCCATCCCTATAGCCATACCTATGCCTAGTAAGTGTCAGTCCAATTACTTTCACAGGGTCTCTTTAGCCCCATACCACCTCTTGTGCTCTGGCTCTCTGGCCCTGTACGTTATCAGACCGATTTGTCCTTGACTTGAAGATTTGCTATTGCCAGCCTCTAACTGATTAGTTTTAGCCCCCATGCTGCCCACCATACCCCAGACCCTAGCCTTTGAATTACTGGGCTTCAGCCTATACAGCCCACTGGGTCCCAGACCCTTGCAGAGCTCTACGCTGACCTCACCTTTTATAACACAGAGTGCCTCCCAAGTACACCACCAGTAGCCTCTACTGCCCTGCAGCTACAGCCAAAAAACTCAGGTGTCTTGAATCTCTAGGTCTTAGCAAGCTCAAGTCCATTGCCTACTGACTCTCTTTAGCTTCCCCAGTTGACTGAGTTCCCATCCCTAACCTGAACTCTGAAAATCAGTCACATGCCCTCTAGACCCAGCTGTTTCTGCTTAGCCCATTACTTAGCCTCCTTTTGTGTAGCAGTCATCTTAGCTGTCCTTCATCTTCTCCTTAATTACCTGTCTGCTTGGAGCACTGCTCCTGTAGCTATCCTACCCCAGATAGTTGTGTGCAGTGATTTTCCTTATTTTCTGCACTGCTTACCTATGCAGCTGGCCCTTGCTCAGCTGTCTGCATGCCATTACAACCTTCTAATGCTGCCCTCTTTCTCCCATCAGCAGGGGTTAGGGGACAGCTGTATCTGTTGGACCTGCCTGCATTTCCTCTTACATCCCCTCTCTGCAAAGATATAGGAGAATAGGAGAGGGCGCTGTCCCAAGTACTTCTCAGTCCCATTGTTAATCTAAAGTCCTAACAAAGGATGGACTCCAAAGAAGGAGAAATGAACAGAAGAGTGTGTAATCCACAAAGAAAAATCATAACCAAGTCTCACTTGCCAGTCTTTTTTCTTTGAGTATTCATACATGTAGATCTTACTGACACTTTCCAGACAGATGGGAGGAAATTCTGAGGAGTCCTAGCTAGAGAGAGATTGCATAACTGAATTTGGCATCTAACTATGTCCACAAATAGCATTGTTACAGTGTGGACTGACTTCTATGTAGCTGTCTTCCAAATGCCAGCATGGAGATATGCTATAGGCATGCTGAAGTTGTTTAGGCTTTAATACACTTAGATGTGATACCCAAAGGAAGGAGCAGGCTTGCCAATCATAGTACACCTTAATGAACCCTATGATCCACTTAGTTAATCTGAGCAGAAATGTCTTGGCTTTTCAATATTATCCTATGAGCCACAGAGAACCAAGAACTTCTTGAAGCATTTCATTGTTTATGTGACAGTGTCCTGTTTAGGTTAGAGTATAGAAGAGTGTCATTGAGATATCTGGGATATGCAAATTGGCTTCTCCTGTGTTTGAATGGCCTTTGAGAAAGAAAAAAAGGAAAATAAATAAATTGGTTCAGCAAGAAATCACTTACTACTACAGAAAGGAATTTGGGATGAGGTCTTAGATCTCTGTGTTGTGCTGATGGCTACCAGAAAGAAAGGCCTGGAAGAGAAGAAACTTTTTGGGTATATGAAAGAAAGCTCCGTTGGCCTGTCTGAGCCACTCAGAGTACTCAAGAGGGAGAATGTTCTTGCACTAGGAAGAAAAAATGAGCAAAACATTTAGAAATATAATAACAGGGTATGTGAAAACTTGATATATGCTTGTACAGGTAAAAGGTAAAATACAAATCTCACAGATAGAGAACAGCTAAGCATGCTCATTTGAGATGGAGAATGTACCCCAAAATCTAAGGGAAAGGAGCCTCCAAAGAGTCCAAGTCAAGCTCTTTCACTTCATCCTGTAGCAGAGGGCACTTGTTTTGGTGGCTGGCAGATATATGAGAAAGCCAGAATATATAGGATCTTGTATGATGGATTGGTAGTGAGATCTCAGCCAGCCTTAAAGAAGATACAGTTAAAATCAGAGATATACACTGCCTTGTTTTCTCACTTTTTGAGGAAGATTCTTTGTCAATGGATTTTTGGAGGTCTGAGATTCACTTTGTGATAAATAAGAACTCCTCCTATAGAAAAAAAATCCTTGGGAGACCTAGTGTCCAAAATTTCTCCTGTGAAGGAGTTGTATTCAAATTTTATAACTTTTACACACACACACACATATCATGACCTCCAAGAGTTAAATCAAAGGTGCTGTTAAGATAGAAACCAGTAGGCCACATAGCAATGGGAAAAAAAATAGCAGGGGGCATATAGTTTTAAAGAAGTTAGCAACAGCGGGGTATTGACTGGAAAGTAGCTATATACATTGATAAAATTTATTCTTCACAAAGCTGAGCTGAGAATCAAGAACACCTGTAGAGCTTCCTTTATGCCCGCAAAATGGAGTCAGTCATATTCTTTCTCCTTATAAAGTCTTTGTGAAGAGGGTCTCTGAAGAGGAGGGGATAAAGAGGCAGGGATTGGATAGTGGTACCCTCAATGATTGTGGCCATGTGTACACAAAATGCTGACTGCACAGTATCCTGACACAACTGCACAGTAGTGGCACGTGATAGAAACTGTAATGCAATGCTATTGCATAGTAGTTTCAGTAAACACTGCACAGTTAGTGTCTCGTGTAGATGTAGTCTGTCTCTAGGATGCACTGGACTGAAGTGAATCCAGCCCATGTTGCTGAAAAGAAGGAAAAGAAGTTGACAAAAGAGGAAGAGAATGGTTTAGTTATGGCTGTCAGAAGCCTTTCAACATGACAGTGAAACTTCCTGTTCCAAGAAAGTAGGGTGGGTAGTGCCAGAACTACCACAAAAATGTTGACCCATTCCAGTCTGTGGGTTGGATACAGACTGAGGATGAAGCAATGTCGGGATTAAGAGCAAAGCAAATAGTAATTTTCTGGGTTGGTTTTAGGAATCCTGAGACAGCTCCCAGAGGGAAGTCAGTGTCTGTGCTTCAATATCAATGGCACTAATTTTAAGGAAAAAAATCTTAGCTCACTGATGCTGTTGAATGAATGGGGCTTCTATTACTGCTGCCATCTGTGATTTGATAGACTAGTCATAGATTGTTGTTAGGCAAGGGCCACGCAAACAGCATCCTGCAAAGTAAAGAGCTGGGCTTTGAAGTAGAAGCAAAATGTAGTAGACCTGAAACTTGAAACACAGACAGAAACTATGGCTTCCCCACAAAACAGATTCTGGACGTCCATCAGAAATGACCATCAACACTTTCCAAGACAGACAGAGCTTTAAGCTCGCTATTTTGGCTGCGTCAAGAGGTGGGTGAAAAGCACCCTCCTGTCAAAAACTTAGTCATGATGACTCTCAATAGAGGAGACAATAAAAAACTAGACCTAAAATAAAAATATCTAGAAACTAAATCTATAACATTGCTATATCGTTTAGTTTTTGAGGTGATGTGTCACGAGCAGGGATCCGAGTTTTCCATTCACCATGGAAAAACATGGTAAAACTTGGATTTTCTCATTTTAAGAAGAAAAACCCAGATTTTCTCTTTTTAAGGAGAAAACGTGGGAAATGGTGGGTTTTCCTTTGTAGGCTGGCAGAGTTCTAGCCTGCCAGGGGCTGGAGGGAGCAGGAGAAGGGTGATCAGGCATGGGCCACCGCATGCATGTGCATGCACACACATACAAGTGACAGCCAGGCAGCTTGGAGAGCTGCTCCCTGCAGCTCCCCACAGGTAAATCTGGGGCATGGGAATTGAGGCCCCCATAGTGAAGAGGGGACTTGGGCAGGGCTGAGGCTGGGGGACCAGCAGGGGTTGGGGGTGGGGAGTGAGGGGCACCAGTGGAGCTGGGGAGACTGTGGCTTGGGAGTGAAGGCACTGGCAAGGTCAGGGGGCTGATGGGCAGGAGTGAAGGGCACCAGCAGGGGTGGGTGTGGGCTGTGGGTTGGGAGTGAGGGGCACAAGCAGGGGTGAGGGGAGGTGACTTGGTATTGAGGAGCAATTGCATGGGCCAGGCTACAACGTATCAGGGTTGCTCAGCACCACAAAGCAGTTGGCAGGACAGCCACAGTTGGACCTGTGTCTTGGTAAGCAAGAGGGGCATAGGCAGTTCAGATTTTTCATGATAAAAAAACCAAAGTTAAATGCCAAAATTGATATACATTTAGAATTATTTTATTATAGTGACTGAGGCACTGGTTGGCTTGTAAACTGCTTTAAAATTGTAAATATATCAATAAAACGTGATACCTATATATAAAATAGCATTTCATTTTAATAATGGAAAAATGCAGATTTGGGTTTTTCAAGGCAGACTTTTGCTTTTTTTCCCCCTCTAATCAGAGATGTTGCCATTTTTAAACAAAGAAAACCAGGATCCCTGGTCATGGGGAAGCCCATAGACACCACAGAGCTAGAACTCACTGTTACAAATAAGATGCAGAGGTGGTTGGGCTGTGATGCTCTGCATATTTTTGGATGGCAAAAGAATTTGCAGTAACAGATTTTTTTTTAAACTTCGTCCTATTTAAGATACTGTTTACATCATGGCAGTAGCCATGGCATTTTTCTCTCTTGGACATGCCGGTATTTGAAGCTTAAAAACTACACTGACTGCAGTCTTTAGCTGACCTTGCTGAATGCAAACTAAAGATACAAACCCGTTGATAGATAGTTATTAATTCTAAGAAGCACATTGCCTCTGTCCTTTTCTCCAAACTATAGTACATGATCTCTGAAAATCGAAGTTGACAGAGCAGCCATTTTTTTTACATCTATGAGAGGTGGGGGTGGAAAGGGCATGACAGTTAAACTAATTCTAGACTTGATGCCTATTATTTTACAATGTTTTGAAATATGTGTAGGTATTTGTGGAATTTATATAGAATTACACAACAGTCGTGTACAAAAATAGCTATACCTTTTATATTCATTGTTCAGTTTTGACTTTTCACACTGAGTCAGGAAGAACTTGTTGAGTCTCATATTTATTGATTTAACTGAGGTGTTTTGAGCATTGGTTTTGAATATAAGGCACTGAATATTTGTGGTTTTATTATTTGGGCATCATATATGACTTTTTTTTAATACGCAATCTCATTAAAATGAGTCACGTGCAGGACCAAAAATAATTGTATTCTGACGGTCTGCTAAACTAATATATTCAACATGAGAAAATGTCATGATGTTGCATGGGCTCGTCATCGCATATTGGTGCAACATATTAACTTACAGCACACCTATTTTGTGGAATTACATCAATGAGCTGGATATACATCATTGGCTGTTTACTGCCAGCTACAGGAAAGTGAAGAAAATTTTCTCTCTCTCATATGGAGAGCAAAACAACCAATTCATTAGTCTGCTTAAAGTTCTCTATTCAATCTCTTGTGGGGAATGCTCCAGTTTGTCTTTCTGGTCTCACTTCTGAGAGGTTCAGAACATCTGCAACTCCCATTAACTTCTATGAGACCTGCACGTGGTCAGTTGCCCTGAGGACTGGAACTTTTGGGAGCAAGCAAATGCTCACCCTGGATCCATCAATCTAATAGAGATCACATCCAGACTGAGAGTCATATGTTAAAAATCAAAAGTCTTACCATATCTGCTCTACATTGCTTCCAAATGCATAGCACAAAACAGACACGTTTTGCTAGGAGGAGACCTCTTATTTTCCTTTGACTGACTGGGTTTGGGAACATATGCCTAATTAACAAATGAAGACAATGTTTGCATACCAAAACAGAAGTTACTTACTTTCAACCCTAGCAAATACACTCACTGTCGCTATATTTGGTGCTGTTAGTGAAAATTAGTACCCTTTTAGTCCCAATTCTTTTTCAGTCCATCTCCAATCCTCATTCTCTATTACATTCTTTGCTGTAAATTTGTTTTGTTTTATATATATTGGTAATATTTTTATGTTTATATTGGATGTTTTATGAATGGCAACTCTGATGCTGTCATACACTGGGAAATTCTAATAAAGACACTTAAGACTTCAGCTAGAACCTCTCACACTTATTTAACTTTCACAGACCATCTGCATTCCTAAGGAGGCAACCCAGTGAGATAAATACATCAACAGGTAAATTCCCACGCATGGAGCCAGTAGTATCAACAAATTGCCTAGGAGATCAAGGTAGTTTCAGTTCACCTGGTCATAATTTAAAATGCCACATTTAAGACCAGATCATGGTCTTCACTCTATGCTGATGAAACAAAGGGATCATACCTGACCCCTTACAGGTCAGCTGAAAATGACACTTCCAAAATTCCTTTGTTGGAGCTAAGCCAAGAGAGCTCACTACATGTGACCCTCCTGCAGAGCTGCTGGCAAACCAGGGGCTGAAGGTACTCCCGGCAGAGCAGGGCATTAGAGCACTGCAGAACACTATTATTGTTCCCTCCTGCCCTTCAGGACTCTTCTAACCCACTTTGCTCTTCTTTGTACTGAGCATAAGGAACAGGAAAGTGCAAAGGCAACAGAGTCCAGAGCAAGCTTTTAGCTTAGCTGGACCAAGCAACTGGTATTTCAGATGATGTTCTTAACCTATGCTAGTGGAGGAGCCAAGTGATAGAAGATGCTGGTCTACAGGCTTTTAAAAATGAACCTTAGACATTACATTTGTATAATACTCTTAACTGGGAGGATCATGCAGACTACACAGTGAAGTGTAATTTTGTCTGGCCTGGAACTTGGGCCATTTTGCATTAGCAACACATACAAACATGAGGAAAAACTTTGTAAGTCGAGTACTGAAGGTTTGGAACAGGCTCCCCCTAGGCCTGGTAGTCATCCACACTGGCGATCTTCAAAAAGTCTCTTGATGCCCATCTGACCCCAGTTGTTTTTCCTGCCCAAGTGCAAGAAGCCTGGACCTGGTGATCTGTAAGGTCCCTTACAGACCCTAACAACTATGAAAAGAGTGTTAAAAACATAATCTGATAATAACAATCTGTGCCTATTAATGAATACTATATCAATGGTTCCTAAATGTCAAGGAACTTAAATTAAAAGAAAATATTGTAAACTACTGGTTTAATATCTTCTTTTTTATCTTTTTTTATGTTATACCTAAGGATCTACCAAACTTGGTGGCTGCTGGCCAATTTGGTGGTCAGACTGCAGGGCTGACAGCCATTTTCACAGGCAAAGTGCGATGCCCCACCATTTGCTAAGTTGTTTTTTTTCCTCAGGGCACCTGTCAAAAATGCAGAGTTCTACCATGATGTTGGTAGGTCCCTAGTTAAATGGCTAGCGAGAAAGCATAACATACAAGTTACAATGGTAACTAATCTGGAAAATTCTACAATTAACAAAGAAAAATAAGGATTTTACATCTTCCATTTTAGCACAGATGTACTGAATCATCATTCATTTCATGCCAGACATAAGAGCATTATATTAAATTCTGCCACATTTTTGGCAAAACCCATATTGATTTCATTGAAGTCTGGGTTTCAGATGTGAGGTATGTCTACAACACAGACTATGGTGTAGTGCAGAGATACCTGCTAGCTTGCATGTCAGAAGCAATCTAGCTTTGACAGCACAGGTCTTCAGGTAGGCAAATCTGTCCTGCTAAAAAAGTTTCATGCTATTGTGCTTGACTACTTCTAGTACCTGAGTTAGTGAAGTCAACTCTAAACTACACTACAATTTGATTAACACACAAGAAAATTACATTGCCGCATACATCTGACCCGTAATAACAACAAAAAAGGATAAAACACTGAAGTCAATTTTGCTAAAAGAAATTTAATTGTAAGATATATATATATCCCTATTTATTTTCTGTGAAAATTAATTATTAACTTTACCTTACTAAAGTAATAGTGACATTTAAAATGTCTTTGATGAAGCTTTGCTGTTGATATATTTCCAAATAATTCATATATTTATTCAATGCTTTATTTTTTCAGGTCAAAACAAAACAATTGTGGAATACACAGTACCCTGGTACTCAGATAATAACTTAAAATGATAAAAGTGAGGTTAAAAGGTAGTAATGATATCAAGTTGGTAGCTTTAAACCTATCTACAATTTGCTTCAGCTTTAAATCACTGCTGTTTCTTCAGAGCAATAACTGCATAGCATCTTGGGGATTTCACAGGATCAAATAACTTCACCAGTCCAGACCAGGCAATGTTGTCCTGTAAAATGATATATGATTAAAGCACATTAAAATATGTTTGACTTAAAAGATAAAATATGGGAATTAATCCACATTTTAAAGCATAAAATGCAAAAAAAGAAAATTTAACTTTTATGCAAAGCAGGAAAAGCAGTTAGTCACTGCTAAACTTACTGGCATCTTTGTTGTGAAATGACAAAAATGGGTATGAAAAATAAAATAATCTGTTGCTCATAGTCATTAAATTATTTCTTGGCTGTTCTCATGTGAGAGTCTACCACTCTTTCTAGCCACAGATCCCTTATTTTATCATTATAAGCAAAAATGTAAAGGGACAAATCCTTTTCATTTGATTCACGAGTGCTACTACCCACATGAACAAGGCGCATTGGATATAGCCCTACCATTTCATATGGCTTCTATCATTTGTTTTTTTTTTCCTTCTCTAGAAAAAGCACAGATTTGAAGTCTCCTCATGCCAGATTAAATATTACATTTAGAATAAGTAAATCAGTGCAGCAGGTCTGATCTCCTGTTTTGGAAATCAGACAGATCTCCATGTGATCTATTGCTAGTTGGCATTTGGGAAAAAATATATCATTATTTAAATATTTCAAAATTGCCTCTCTCTGTAAAAATACCAGTTAGAACAAAAGCAAACATTTATTACAACTCATTTGTTCCAAGTGCTCTGTGGAAGAGAATAAAGCAAAGATTTACTTATGATAAAATAGAGCTGTTAAAATGAAAGGTTTATAGTGGAAAAAGAGCTGTTCATATGAACGTGTTTAATATGAAAAATTTATTTTGACCATAGCCTATAATAGAAACTGAAAAGACAGCACCATTTTTTTCTAACAAATTACTTTTGTGTAGAAAGTGTTTTGCTACTACAACCTAAACGTGATTGTTACTTTTGAGTTAATCAACCAAGTTCTTAGACTAGGAGGGTGAAATTCAAATTAAAGTTAATGTAGCGGGACCTTCTTTCTGTATACCAGATTTAAATTTGTTTTTTTCAGATCTGCTATGTTACTTACATGCCTGCCAGTTGATTATTTTCTTGGAAAAAGCTGATTTCATTTTATGTATTAGGTAGGTATAAAAATAACCCATGTACATTATTTACTTAATCCAAAGTCCAATGACGTATATGGAAATGCTCACTCTGAGATCAATGAACACTAGATGAGGCTATCCATTATTACTACTTGAAAACTATAATATGTATATAGGGAAATGTTTCTGTAGCACTTTCAGTACTTGTTTTAATGACTATATTTCTCAGTGCATAGTATAGAAATGAGATTAGTAGTATTTTTTTTTACTGTCTGCTGACTAGCAATTACCCTACAATTAAAAAAACATAAACTTTACAGTTGCAGCGTTGCTGAAAATAAAAACATCTGTTGGGCATATGTTTAGAAAGAGATGGAATGAATACTTAAAACTTGTAAATATGATGAGAATAATAATTCTGCAATAGGGAGTTTGTTGCTGAGTGAATAATTTGGCTAACACAATCCCAGTTGACTAATACAGCCTTTAGGATTAATAAATTATAATGTGAACATACTTGCTCTTTGAGGTAGCAAAGACGATCCAGGAGTATCAACACTTCTATACAGGGAGCCAGAACAACTTTCAACTGAAAGAAAGATTAGACAATATTATACCTCTAGAAAGGTAGCCAATAGATTATTAAATGGCTACTCATTTCCCCAGAAATAATTTTTTAGAATAAGAATCATTTGCTCATAAATGAGTTGCACAACTGATAACTTCCCAATTCTTCCCCATCCATTGACCATCTTCAGAAAAATTAATCTAGTTAAGATCAAAAGTCTATGAAAAACCAAGGAAACTATGTTATTTGGTTGGCCTGAGGCATTAGTCAACAAGCAACTCATACAGGAGGCACAAAGCTTTTAAGATGGGAAATAATGAACTTTAATAAAATGTTTTTTTATTAAATAAGTGCTTGGAGACCAATCTGGGTTCAAAGAGATTCTGATATTTCTTTCTTCACAGTAAATCCCCCTTGAAAAGGACTCTTCCATGCATTTGCTTTATTATTTTACTGACACCTAATATAGTTCTGGAATAGGATATGCTCAAAATGTGAGCTTTTTTTTGTAGACAGCACACCACATCATACAATGGTCCAGCCCCATGTAAAATTTAATAGGACTCTATTCTAGATTTGCACACATATACAAAGCAATATTTGTAATCCTTTGATTTTTTTTTTTTTTTTACCATATTAAATGCTTCCAGCTCATTCCTTCTAGGCTTGTATTTTTCATAGTAATCCATTATATGGCTGTCTGGGAGCTGCAACAGGGAAAAAAAATGACAATTAAAGCCTTTTCTATTACTTAGTCCAGCCAATTTCCAAAAATAAATTATTTTTCCTAATTAAAAGTGAAATTGAACTGTACTGATACTGTAAAATGAACTCTGAGTTTTGTTTCCAAATGACTACATTTCTAAGGTTTAGACTAATCTTCAAAGCATCAATTTATTCTGGTCTCAATTACTTGTTCTACAGTTAACTTTAGCATTTCATACTAACATGAAATATTCAGATATATTAATTATTCAGGAGGCCAAACCATTCTTAAATGAGTACCATACACTGAAGTGCAGGTGATATTCCCATTTTTTACAACAAGCCTTTCACATTAATCCTGTGAAGAAATACTAAAGGGCTTATAAAGGAGTCAACTAAAAGGAGGGCATATAGTATGCATAGTAAGAGAGCAAGGTGCCAAGACTCCGGGGTTTTATTCCATATTTGGCCAATTACTAACTGCTGGCTCCTGAAGAAGCTACTTAACTTCTCTATGGCTCATCTGTGAAATGGATTAAAAAAAAATCTGTATCTGTTTTTCTCCAACTGCAAGTATCCCTGCAGTTTTCCTCTGCTTCCCCAGATGTCCAGATGCAATGTTAGTAACATTCGTACTATAGGAAGTTCTAGACTTCTGGGCTGCTTTTGATGCAAAAAACCAGACACTTCATGAATTTTGCCTGAGCAACGTGAAGTTTCCCTTTTTGGTCATTAGAGGCTACTGTACTGATTGTGTTGCAGTAACAGTTAGAGCCGTCTTCTGTACAAACTCTGTATTCTGAGCAGGCCAGAGCTATAGAGAAGTTGCAGCAACCAGAACAAGAACTGCCTCCAGGTTTGCCCATAACATATGAAAGTAATGAGGGCCCATAGGAAAGGAAACCCTCCCTCTGAGTGGTGCTGCTGGGAGTGTAGGAGGTGTGAGCTGATGGCTGCAAGATCCCGTAAGGCAGTGGTAATGAAACTGAGACTGCAGGACCTCACTGCACAAGTCCTTCTGGGAAGCAATGGGACTGATGGAACCTGGCAGGGCAAGATGGGACTGCTCTCAGGAGGGAGCTAGTAGACCACTGGAGTGACAGATTTGGGGAACAGTTTCATGGTAGAGCCAGACCTGCATTTGCTTGTGGTGCCCACAATCTGTAGTCATTTGAGTTTGACTTCAGGAGGGAGGTAATGTGATGGGTGTATCATATTTAACGATCACACTATATACATCTGCATCATTCTAAACAAGGATAAAACTGTATTAATTTCTTTTAAAAAATGCAATCAGTTGTAGACTAAACTCCTAACTTTTGAAATTCAAACTTAATGTTGGAATGCTTGGGGTTGACAGGATTGCTGGCTCCTTCTACAGTGAAACTCCCACGCGTTCCTCAAAGAAAGTTAACTCTTGACTACAGCTGTAAGCCCTCGTGTAGCTCTACTGACACCCGTGAATTCACTGACTTTTCTGCCATTAGAACTTCTAAATAGAACTCTGCATATAATTGGTATTTTGGGTTTGCAGCTGTCATCCCCTCCTCCCCCCTCCAAATTATAGATGGAATAAAAGTTTGCCTTAGATCCAAAACTAAATGCAAACAAAATGTTTCATGTTTAGTCAGGGATTTACAAAAAGGAAATTTTGAGATAAAATGTTGCTCTGAATAATAACAATACATTCTTTTTGAAAAAAAAACCAAGAAAATTCAGCTTCCCTTTTGAATCATATTTCCAACATGAACCATTCAGTGGAAACCAACCAAATTTGTAAATGTTTAACTGAATTATTTTAAAACCAAACATCGTTTACCTCCCTTTCTCCCTGCCACTGTCAGATCCAGCTCTGCTTGGCTTGGGCCCTAATGCCTCACCTCTCTCTCTCCTTGCTCACTGTATCTCCCAAAATCTGCCATGCTACTTTGTAGCACATTAGGAAATGTTCCAGACTATACCTTTAAAACAATGGAAAGTGATCCAATTCAATAAAACAGGCCAGCAAAAAAGAAAGTCTGAATTTATGACCTGAATGGTAGTCAAAGAGATTCTACAATAGAAGATATGAAAAGGATAAAACTCTATTGGACAATTTTATGGGAGGGAAGCAATTGAAAATCCTGATTATACTAGATCAGTCTTTGAAACACAATGTGTTTCTGGCAACTGGAGCATTTAGTTGCCTTGCCCCAAATTCTCAGATAGCATGCTCCACAGACTCTAGTACTACACCCATAGTTAAACGTACATGAATTAGGTACTCGTGACCAGAGTTTATTATTGCATGCTAAGAGCATGTGTAGATGCACCCAGTATTATGTGAATATAGGATATCTAATATAATTGGATGTTATAACATGATTAAAATCAATAAAATAAAGAATATGCTATTGCCCCTATTTCTTCTTAAAGTCTTTAATTTTTGCAGTTTGAGTTTTGGACACTCCCAAGTAAGCTGCAAGAAATGTAGGAAAACTGAATTTTGGCCAGAATCTCTTCACTGATTGAGCTATAATATACCCTGCGCTCTTCCAAGCTAATACCACCACAATGGCAGCACCAGTGGACAATGTGATGATGCATAGTCTCCCTTTAGGTTAGTTCATTCTGATTTGGTTGCTATAGCAGATGAAATGGCCAAAACTGGCAGCAGAGACAGGTAGACAAGCAGGATCTCCAGGCTTATGATGTCTGACCCCTGAACAGATACAAGTCTTGGAAAGAAAAGTTTTTTTATGCTCCCATGCTGTGTACTCTAAGGGATAGCTACAATTTTCAGGAACTTTCTGTGATTTTAAGGACCAAATACAGATTAGTTCCACAGGAACCTCAGTGGGACTTCAATGGAATTTGTTTCCAAATCTCAAAGGCTGATCAACATAGGCCAGTTCAAAAAGCCCTAAAAAAAGTTAGATGCCTAAATTCATTCACACTTCCTTTTTGGACTACAAAGTTCTTTAGGCATCTACAGTAGACTCAGAAATGATTGAATCTGATCACCCAGGTGCTTGTTTCTGCCTAAGCTGTACTGCAACCCACACTGGGACAGGGGAAATTCCTACATTCTACTTAAACATAAACCCAATCTCCCAAGGCTCCTTGACCACAAACCTTTTTCAAAACAAGAGCATTAAGCTAAAAAATGTAGTGGCTTTTACATTCCTACTTCCTGGGGAAGTGCTTTGACCTATTAGGTAACAGGCAGATGTCACCATCACCAATCTAGCAACTACCCTTAGAAGTCAGAATAGACATTCTGGATCCTGTATGAATGGAGCCAAATGCCTAACTATATAGAGGGATGGACACTGTGCTTAGCTTTTATTATTGGCTAATTTGTGGCACCTCCAGGTTATCTGACTTGTTCACTGAAGGCACTTACCTATACCTCCTAAGTATCTGCATACCTCCTAAGTACCTAAAGTATATGCAGGGTGTATCTACACAAGATGCTACTGCGCAGGAACGAGCTACTGCACAGTAGCGTGTTGCTATCACACAGTGGCGTAGCCGGGCACTAACTGTGCAGCGATGCTACTGTGCAGTAACAACAAGCATTTGCGCAGTAGCCGGGCACTAACTGTGCAGCGATGCTACTGTGCAGTAACAACAAGCATTTGCGCACTAACTTATTGTGCAGTAGCATGGGAAAAAAATGTGCAGTCGATGGTACTGTGCAGTAAGGTGGTTACTGAACAGTCATTTATGCATAAGCAAGTACTAAATGACTGTGCAGTAACAACTGTACAGTCTGCCACTCATGTAGACATGGCCAAAGTACCTAAACCTCTGAAGCCACCCTTTGGAGGCATGGTACTTAGGTTTTATAAGACTAAGCAGGATATTGTCCAAAGTGGGTGTGTCTACATATGTGCATTTACTGCGCAGTAACTGGAATTCATCTTCCTTCTCTTCTGAAATCATAATGGGATAAGGATGTTTTTTACTGTATGTAGTCTGCATTATTTCTCTATTTTAGGTAAAACTAAAAATTTTTTTCAGATGAGAATAAAATTTGACACTGTCTTATGCAGATACACAGCATTAATACACACATATAACTCCTTATACAATTTAACATAAACTTCACAAAATCTCTTTAATTAACAAGTTTTATACCTTCCTCCCATTTTTGGTACCTGAACTTTAAGATAAGAGATTTTCACAGCCATCGGAAGCCAAATTTCATGGGAAAGTGGCTACAGAAAATCTCAGCCTACATGTTTTAAGTCATCTCAAACTCCTCCACAGACAGACACACACATTCAGACATTTTAGTTTGGGATTTGGGATATATTTAAATGGCTTCATATTTTATGTAATGTTCAGTATAGTACACGTGGACCTCAAGTCCCTCCTCTCTAATTATATACATGTAGCTTTTGCAGCCCTCCACTGGATAAAGGGCAAAAAGAAAGCCACAGATCATGATTTTCTCTTTTAATTTCCCTTTAATCTTTCAACACCATTATGTAATAATCCACCACTTTGCAGGAACAGCTGTTGCCAGGGAGATATTTATGTTTGCAGTGCTGCTTATGGTGGCCTGAGGGAAAGCTTTCCTCTGTTTATCTAAAATCCCCTGCTCTATCTTCTTATTTTACTTCCCTGAATAAAATCCTCAATTTTCAAATCAAAAGTTTCATCCACCAAAATCAGCACCCAAACCATGATCCCATTCTCTTTTTCCCTTAAGTTACAACAGGACATAATGCAGCATCATGCAATTAATTATTGTTTGATGTCATATTAATATCTAGCAGCTTCAGTCAGGTCTTTTTTTGCTTTGTTCAGCACAAACTTTTTTGAACTACCAGCATTACAAATTAGCTCAGGGTGGGGGTTACAAATGTTGGAGACCCAGAAAGCAGTAGAAAGGGTTATGTGAGAAGCTGACAAATAAACCAATGAGATGGATATTGTTGGAGGACTGGAGGAGGTACATCAATAGCAATCTTAAATAATTTCCCCTTCCCTCCTTTCTTCATTTTAATAAAGAGATCCTGGATACTTTCTTTCCCAGTCACAATCATGTGGTCAGCCACCCTCCTCCCCCTCACCTATTCACAACTGCGTGACACCTACAGCAATTCTTCACATGAAAAAGTAGTGGCAGGAAAATGGTTTCTTCGATGTAATTTAGCAGCTGGAAAGGAAGAAAACCAGCATGGACCACCACGTGCTCAGCAGACCACACCAGTGACCGACTTCGATTAAATTTATTTTGCTGCACCACATCTTCTTAAATGACAATCCGGCATACAAACCAATATTTTACAGATACGTGCCTAGCCTAGTGGTGCTAGCAAACCAATACATGATGATTGTTATTTTCAAAATGTTACAGCTTAGTATATAGCAAAATCTATCCTCATTCTCCTTAAAAATGAAGGTAGCAAACATCCACAAACAAAACATAAGGCATGTTCATGAACTCATTATTCTGAGAAGAACAAGCAAAGCAAACCACAAGAACATGCTGGCCAGGCCACACACAAAACACATTTTTTAACAGTATTTGATCTACTTGGGTTTTCTTCAAGTAACTAAAGGAAAAAACCTGAATGACTGAAACCAAAATGATTTCTATTAATTTTTGTCTCAGACAGCATTCCACACTAATGCTTTAATTACAGTGTTGCCATTAGCAACTCTATGGTTAAGCCTGACAGGCCATGCTATTCAAAAGCCTGTTTTCAGTTTTTTAGAACCAGCTGAACATTATGCAAAGGTGCATTTTTTCAATAATGCATATATATTCATCTGATTTTTAGAAAGTGTGAAAAAAAACGTTATGGGATCAAAGGATTTAAGTTCATGTTAAAAAAATTAGAAAAACATCAGACAGATAATTCTCAAGAAGACATTTTGGGTATGCTTTTTCTTTGGATGTAAGCTAGTGGATCTGAAAATTTATTAATGTGACCCACCTTGCCTTGCATGGAACCTATAGATGGAATTGGATAGCTATGCCGTATGAAAGAGAATCCATCATTACTGGAATCTGATTGGGGAAAAATAAAGCCTAGACAGAAGACCTCAATGGGAATAAGTTTGAAGTGATACTAGGATACTAGGTAAAGAATTGTAGTAACTGCACAGGGAAGAGGCTCTTTGGTCAGATAAGACTAAGTGAGAATAATGCTGTTTGAAGATATACCTCATAACAACAAAGAATTAATATAATTTAAAAATAAAAAAGACAACAAAAGGTTATACATTTTTATCCATAGATTGCAGAAAAGAACTGTACTTTATACTGCTTGAAGAAAAGCATGTTGTCATGTAATTAAAGCCTACCCTAACTTGGTAGAAGGGACTTTAAACTGTTGTACAGTTGTATGTGCAGCTGTAAATCAGGTACTTCTTCACTTGACTGTTTAATCATTCAGGTGTTAAAAACTTTACACATATCAATTGGAACATTTTGTATGGAATTTCCCAGTTTTTTAATCAGAAAAAGTGTGACCACTGTAGGTCCCTGGGTCGTGGGTAGTTCCCCGAGACGTTCCTTTACCCCTCCTTCTCGCCCGCCACGACTTTGATGTTCCACAATATAA
>JAGPOW010001296.1:68418398-68489382 GCA_030014935.1 Caiman crocodilus
CACCGTCTGGTCCTCCCGTCCCCGGTGAGTCTGCTGTCTCTTCCTTCGCCCCCTGGGGTCCCTCTCGGGTCCCTAGGGACGGCCCGGCGCCGTCACAAAAAGGAAGAAAAAGATCTACAATTGATCATTAAATTAGAGAGTTTCATGCCGAACTCTGAAGCTGCTAGACTTGCAAAAGAACTGGTATCTACACAACCTAATCAGGGAATGTTTGGCTATACATACCATGATGCCATATCCTAAGGCATTTATGGAGATCTGCAAGACAGAACCATTTTCCTATGAAGTGTTCTTTGTACTATACAGTAACCCTTCCTAACACCTATGTCCTGATGAAGATGAACGGCATAACCTGGTTTAGCTACATACCTTGCATAGAAAGTGAAAATCCTCAAGCAAAATATTGTGTGGATTCACAATTTTGTAATCATGCAATTTTGGTATGGTTTTATCTGAGTCAAATCAAAACCAAAGTTCACTGAAACACTCAAGATAGAAGGCCTTCAATGAGTGTTGTATACAAGGTAAAAATCAGGGAGAAGATTTTCTTCGTATCTGCTTTATTCTTCCAAGATTCCCTGTATAGGGACAGAGTAGGCCAAGAAACAGGTATGTCAGACTGCAAAGGATGGAGGTATGTACACATCTTCCCTCTTATGAAATTAGTGAAAACACCACATGGAAAGTAATGTAGCTAACGTGCCTAAACATTTCCTAACATTAAAATAATATACACTTATAACTACAGGGCCTTCAGAATAGAGCTCAGCATAGAGACAGTGAGCTGAGTGGTAATGTGAACACATATGGCCTCCATCCTGAAGTTACCCCAAAGGGCTAAGGGTTATTAAAACAATCAATTGGGGTACATGTGGTTAACCACTATGTTGTTATTTCTATATAGAGGCATTTGGCTTTGCAAATGTGATGCCAGGATTTTCAAAGGACAATAATGGGGATGGGTCCTATTTCCCTTAGGCACCTTTGAAAGTTCCCACAGTTGTTACTGTGCTGTCTTTTACTACTTGCATAACCAAGTACTAAATGACTGCACAATAACTAGCATTACTGCACAGTACAGCATAGTTGCCTACTGATGCTTACTGTGCAATAGCTCATTTCTACTGCGCATTAAGCTTTCGTGTAAACATGGCCTGTATTTAATACTGTAGAAATCTCTACATAGTGAAATTGCACTATTTCTTTCTTTGGGGCACTAATTTTAAAGGAAGCATAATTTCCACATAGTTATATGAATGCATGCTATTAGGGCATGTTATAGAAAAAACCATTATGTTGATAATTTATGTAGGATTGAATCCAATGTATTAATATATATATTTAGCTAATGAGATTAATTGGTTGCCATTAAAATATGAAAAGCTATCTTCTAGAACACCCATGTACATTGTGCCTTTAGAGCAGGAGATAACTTTACTGTAAATATTTCTTTTTGGTAGTCATACTTTGTAAATTATGATAAAGCATAATAAAAAAGTTGGAATACAAAATGATGTTGTATATACAAAAGTGTATATATACATATACGCACAAAAGTATATATCTATATTCACACTTACATATAGTTAAGTATTATCCTTATTTTAAATGGTAGTCAACAGGCCAGATTCTAATATTAATATATTATATTTAGTTCATCCACTGGTTTCACTACAATTCATAGTAACACGAAAGTGAGATTCATCTGTCAGTTACTTACATTTCAACATTTTTCAGTTATATGATAATGCTACTATTAGATGTTTGCCTCACCAAAATAGAAACTGTTGAAAGAAATAAGCTCACCATGTTTCTTTAAGAGCATGATGTTGTTTGAAAGAAAACAAACTAAAAAGGTATATACACCAAATGTGTGCATCAGCTCTTTGAAAAGTGTTAAAAAAGGTGACAATAATTTTTTAGACATTTGTGTATGAGACTGAACAGAATGACCAATACATTTTACATACAGCATCAGTAGTCACCTTTAAGTGCTTCCATTTAAAAAGGAAGCACTCTGAATTAAAAAAAAATGTCATATCAAACTCAAGCAAACAGTAATTCCAATGAAGTTGCATTAACTTTAAATTTCACTGGAAGTGCAGGGAATACAGAGTATCTTTTGTTATATCTAGAGCCTGGCTCCAGCTAATGATACTAAAGAATACAGATGAAATTCTTACAATATAAATATTCCCTTAACAAGAAGTGGCATACAACTCTTTACAGAATGTTAAAAGTAATAAAAAGCAACAACCTTTGGTTAAAGTAGAGACTGAAATTTGTACTGTTCTATATTCTGTCCCAGTAAAGGGTTACATCAGTGAGAAGTAATGCACATCAAATAACTTTAATGAGAGACAGCAGGTTGTATGTTGATAAACATCTCTCTCTAGACAAATGTGTTGTATAAAATAGCTACACCAGGGGGTTAAGAATAGGTTTTTTTCTGACCTCCTTTAGATGCAACGTGCCAAACATCAAAGCTGTTTAAATTATTTAAGATGATAAATATCTTTGCTTTAGGGTTACATTGTTTCCATGTATGCAGTTACTGTGCCATTAATTTAAAATATCACTAATGTGATATTGTTCAGAACTGAAAATGAAAAATGTTAAGCAAGGCAGTCTTGAAGGAGCACTATAGGCTTAAACAAAAACAAGCAAACTTGCAGTGCTTGTACACATAAGCAAACAAAACACAAACACACTCTTGAGGCTCCATCAAATGTGAAGGTTTAACGTAATCTCAACTAAGGAATTGCTAATATGCCTTCATTGTATATATTTAAGTTGGATGTTTCTTGAAGGGCTTTTAGTGCTTTGTGAAAAATTTTGACCATGACAAATTCACCATCACAAACACCAGTAGCCTGTAGAATAGCAAGCTACTGTTTTATTATCGCTTATAAGGACATTTGTACACATGCTTGCGCCGCAGAGCCAGACACTTAAAAAAAGTGCATGGTGCTGCAGCATGTACATTTATATAAACAGTGAAAATGCGTATCAGCACAAAGAAAATGGCACTGGTGCTCTTTTGAGCTAAAACGTCAAAGGTGTTTTAGTTCAAAAGTGCACTCCTGCCATGTTCTCTGCACTGACGCACATTTTGTCATTTATACAACTGAATGCAATTCAGCGCTGAGCACGTCAGCCCGTGTGTACAGCAGACTCAATTAATTGGAACTCCGGTGTGTCACAGCACAAAAACATAGTGTAAAATGTCCTCTTTGCTTGAATGTGGCAACAAGATGAAATTAAGCTCCTATAATATTTTTTTCACTGAATACAGTGTATCAGAAGTGTTGCATGCCTGCATGTCTCCTTGTGCCCAGGTGTGGTGTTGCCCTAATATCTTTGATCAGTTGTAAGTAAATCTAGTCATGTTTCTATGTTTCAAATAGCAACTATTTCCTACTGACCTACACATCTCCTTTATTAACAAGCTATTAACAGGAAATACAGGAAAGTTTTCACTCAGGCATCTTATGGATTCATATTCTCTTGTGGTTTATCAGTCCCTATTAAGTCTACCAGACACTTACCTCCTTCTCAGAACTACTTCCTAGAGCTAGGGTTTTTTCCTGCTGCTGCAGCTCTTTCCCAAGCAGCACATTATTTCTCAAAGACTGGCACTCCTGCTGGGAGAATTTCTTCTAGGAGATTGAATGTCAGTACACTTTCCCTTGGGCTTAACACTCCTGGGGCACCCCAGTCTTGAGAAGGCACAGGGGGAAGCTGCTTCCATCCCTCTTGTAGATTGGGAAGGGAGGGAAGGAGCAGCCCTTTATAAACCAGCTGCTCCCCTGCTGCTTCTGGAGTCCCTGGTTGGTATGAGATTTGCTGCACTGGGAGCTGAGCGGCAGGGAACCGTGCAGCCCTCTGCCTGCCTCTCATACCAGCATTCTCACTGCCTGCCTCTCACACTGAGATGCTGGCAGGGACTTTGCTTTGCTGCTCCCTCTCCTCAGTTCCCAGGCACCAGAAGCTGAGCACAGGGAGTGGCATGGTCCCCAGTGAACTTCTCTTTGCCCCATCATGTTGCTCTGGATGCTGGGCTTTGTCCTACAGTTCCTCTCCAGTCCTGGACTGGTCCAAAGCAGTAAGGCACAGCCCTGCTTGAGGAAGGACCTAGGGGCTATGCCTTGCTGCTCCTTTTCCTTCTCAGACTGGTTCAGGAGGTGAGAGGACCAGACACCACTGCTCCCTGCCTCTTCCTTAAACTGAATAATACCATGTTTAGTGTAGCAGCTAGAGGCTTTGCTCCAGTGCTCCCTCTGCTCCTCTCCCAGAGACTGGGATACTCCTCCACCCTGCTCTCTAGAGTCTGGCCTAGGGCACATGCAGGGAGTCTTCAGTGCTGCTCCACTTCCTTTGGAGACTAGGTAGAGTAGAGCAGGCACCACTCCCCTTGTCTGCCACAGACCAGGATCACTGTGGTCTGGGGAAGACATGAAGAAAAAGGGAGACAGGGAAGCTGCAGCCTAAAAATCTTTACTGCTCCCTCTCCCTCAAAAATATCCCCCTGTATAAATGAATGTCTGTACTCAGCCTGTCATACTAATGCCATTTGCTGGGCATCCATCATTTGGGTTATAGTTGATTTGTTATCTATTATGCATTACGATAGATTAGGTTAATTTGATCAAGATTTAAAAAAAAACGTTAACAAAATGTATTTGAAAACAACACGCATTTTAATTAGAATGTTTAAGAATCCCTATAGTTGCTTGTTTTTCTGGGACATGAAAGGCTACTTGCCCACTGGACTAACCTGCCCTTTGCTGAGCAGTCTTTCTGCAGCCCTAGCTCTGCTTCTATTTCCTGCTTAGAATGAAGTTGAATCTGGTATGTTCTCTATAGCAAGGCTCTAACAAGATAGAGAGACAATTACTTCTGGTCTTGTATGAATGAAACAAAGTAACTTGCCAAGAGGAAGTGCATGGTCCTGTGGGGCAAAAAACAGTGCTAAGTACTGTCTCCCAGTTACTCAAGGTCCAACATACATGCATGTGGCTATAGGAGGTATTCCCTCATAATCTTAGGGGAATAAAGGATTTAGGGGAATATCACAGGGGTGGAAACTAAGTAAAACACAGAGGTGAATATATTCAGCCCTTCTGATGAGAAAGGCTTTCTCTCTTTTGAACCTCCGTACAAAATTTCATGTGTATGACTACAGCCAATAAACATAAGGGCAAAGAAAAACTTTTAAGGATAAATGCTAACTAGCCCTCTACAACCTCCTTTACTTCATCACTACATTTTCCTTTTGTCCAACCCATTATCCTGTTGGGGATTCCTGTACACACACAAATGAATAAAGAAACGTGGCATTTTCCAGGGATAATTTTAGCACCAGGGAATTGGTGAACTTGGCTGTCCCTGGGTGAAAAAGAAATAATGCAGTTGCATTCAAGGCAGAAACAGCTTTAAAAAACCTTCACTGCCCTAATTCGAGCAAATTTTTACCTCAAATTACACATCACATCTGAGAATAAATTTATAATGAAAAGTCTGACAGATCTTAAACCACATGCCAGTACAAATGACATTAATAAAGTGACATAGCCTGCAGTGGCAAAATGTTCAAGGTCTTTTCTAAGTGTCTTCTGGTGACTTGTCAATTTATATCTATCAATTTTACCTGGACTCCAGCCACCTATAAAATTTCCCATATGCAGCTCTGCCTGCTTTGGAATGATAATGATGATGTTCTATCTCTTATTCCACATTTCATAGGATTAAAAACCAGTCCAGAAGCATGCTAGATTAACTGTACACTTCAGTTGTTTACATTATTTTGAATGTAAACAGATGGTAATTAAAGACTCAGAAACATATTAGCATGCATTTGCTCACTATGAACAGATTTGTATAAGTTTATAAATGTCACAATAATATAACACAATTCTTATTTAAAAACTGTATGAAATACTTTGTACTTTATTTAATCTGCCAATTACATGTTTTACTGCCTCTCTCAATTGTTAGAATTTTATGCAAGGACATAACCTGGATTATTTAATGAATTTATGAATATACAGAATTGGATTTATTAATTAAAAACCTATGGCTAAAACATTTCATTTCTTTATTTTAAACACTGGTACTGTTATGGTAGTCCTGTGATAGCATGAGCCATTAATGTGAATTCAGAACATGTATTTAGTTCTTTGCTATTACAGTATTACCAGCTAGGATTGTTGAGGATGTAGCTAACTCTTCTGATGAGTGGCAAAAATCTTTTACATTGCTATACCATTTGATCATTCAACTGGACAAAGACCTCAAAAAGGACACAAGAAAAATTTACTGTGAGGAGCTGAAAATAATTCATTTAGCATAAGTCATGCATGTGGTCATCTCAGGATCACTATTTAGTTCTTGGGAACCTTGTAGCTTTAAAGTCTACAAACAAATATTTGTGTAGGATAGCTATTCATTCAGGTCTGCAATTAAGACAACAAGAGCCGTGTTTATCATCTATGCAGAGGAAGTGAGAAAGTGACTGGAGGCGGTCTAGCATGGTGTCAGTACAAGCAAAGGATCTTGATGTCTCCTTCAGAGCACAAGCATGTGGGAGGTGTGCTAATTTACTCTGGGTGACAGCATGTGTAGAAAGAGTGCAACAGTGCTTCCCTCTCTCAGAGGGATGCTGTGAGAACAACTCCATAAATGCTGGGGAAGCATTCAGTACTATAATCATAGAAACCATATATGGAGAAGAAAAGGCTTGATTTTCTTCTAGCCATATTCCCCAAGTCATCCAAGATATACTTTGGCCAATATGGCTAGAGGGAAACAAAAGGCAATTGTTTTGACTTTCTTACAAATGCCCTTCAACTTATTCCCTACTAGTGTATATGTATCTCTTTCAGGGAATTAAGAGCCAGATGTCTATGAGGCTCATTAGTATTAAAGCATGAAGCCCTTGCTAATCCTTACTGGTGGATTAAAACTGTATGTAGCTGTTTTAATTCAACTCTGTCAAAACTGGTATAAGGCCCTACACACTATTACAGTAATATAGGATTTGAAAGAAAGATTGAATGAATAAGAAAGCATGATCAGGCAATACAAATATAGTTCTCAACTAAACCTCATTCCTGACTTTGATACTACATCTATTGTCGCATTCTCCTTTTGTGATCTTGGGCTAAAAGAAAATACAAGATTTATATGGAGGGGATCCTTCTCCACAATCCATGTTCTTTGAAAGTAAAAGACAGGGAAAAGGTTATCTTAAAGTCATCCATATACACAGAAGTGTATGTTAATTAAAGACTTGAGATAGGATTCCAATTGGTGCCTTAGCCATCTAAGCTCCAAAGAACAATTTAAATTGGCCTTGAGCCAGCAGCTACAAAATACATTAGGCACTTTCATTTTGAGCTGCTTTTTTCCTTAAACATATGTACTAGAGCCTCAGTTTGAGCTCCCAATTTAGTTGGCACACCTAGATCAGTGGTTCTTGGCCTTTTTTGACTCAAGTAAGTCCACTTGTTGGACTTACAGCACCTCTTGGAAGACACCAGCTCTTAGGTGTCACTAATTCATTGACCACAGAAAAATAGTAGCGAACTCTTCTACTGCAAATAACTCTAAAATCACAATAGGTCAGAATGCTTTTGACATTTTATTTGAAATCCCCTATTTTACCTTGTGAACCGTGTACAGGTGCTTGCATTCCTAACAGTACTAATATTGCCTTACCCCCCATGGCACCCTTAAAAGGTTCTCAGGACAGGAGCATTGGCCTAGTTGCACATGGGTGCCTAATTTCCACCCATATCTCATGCTGGTCCTTGGAAAAACCTTTTCAAATAGGAAGGATTTTTTTGGTACATCACTTAAATCATTAGCATTGAGTTTAACTCAAAGACGATGGCAACAGTGGCCTAGAGCTTATAGCACTCAGCCAAGAATTAGAAGATCTGGATCCTAAGCCCTTTTCTTCCTGAAAAAAGCCTCTACTTCCTTAGAGAAGTCCACCACTATCAGGCAGTAGAAGAGGTTAAATCTTCTTTACTCTCCCAGTATTCAAGCTGGGCTTCTGGGAAGTTAAACATACATGAAGCATAGGACCCGAAAAGAAGTAAACAAGATGCAAGGTGACTCAGGAGCTTAGCTTCTGTGACACTCCTTTGGAATGGAGAAGGCTTTGGTTTTAGTCCCTGCTTCCAAGTATTATGTCAGGTACCTAATCTCCTGAGAAGAAGAGGATTTTAGAAATTTCTTCACATGCCTCTGGGCTTTCTGAGTTGTGCTCTGGAGATGGTGACCACTTTCAGTTCCTTGGAACACCTAGATACCTAAACTTGAATCACTCTTAGGCACCCCTAAAGTCTCTCCATTGACCATAGAGGGAGATCCTAAGCACCTCACTTGTTCAAAATAAATCAGCTGCCAGAGGAAGGAGCCAAATGTGCTAGACAGGTTGTAGCACAACAAAAAACAGGTCGTTCTGGGGTATATACACATGCACCAGTCCCCTGGTTGAAGCAACACAGAGTTGCCAGAAAGGCACACTGTTCTTCCAGGGGGCAATAGGGGACTGCTCCTTAGCTCCTGAAGTCCCCAGGACATAGGTGACTGAGTTGGGGGAGCACCTGTTCCCCATCAACAGCCAGTCAGCAACGGGGGGGTGGTCCCCCCACACAGCCAATTGTGTTGACTGATGAGACAGCTGGTGAGACAGCCCAAGAGGTGGCCAAAGAAGCAAGGGTTGACTGGGACAACTCTAGACTGGGGCTGTCTGCAAGCCTCTTGGAGCTGCTGCTGCTCTTTATATTTCCTGACTCATGGTCAGCCATGTGACTCTTACTTCTTGGCACCAAGAGTGGATGAGCAAACTGCCAGGGGCAGCAAGAGCTGACTGATTAGCCTCTGCTACTGCTTCAAGTTGGTCCTTACAGGGCTCCCTAACATTGTCCTGCTAGGCAGACTATCAGAGAGCCAGCCAGCTGCTCTCTCTGGGTGGGGGGAGGGACAGCAAAGCACTATAGAATACTGGGAGTCACACGAATCTATCCACATCTTAAATTTGTTGCAGAACAGTTTTGATTCAAACAGAAACTTCTTTGGGGTAGATTCACCATTTGTTTACTGGATTTGCCATTTTTATAGCATGACAAACACGTGGCCATTCATATTTTATTTGAAATGCTCATATAAAGCACAAGATATGTAATGTCTGCCAGATCCCTAAGGAACCAATCTGAATTACGGCTTTGCTTCTAATTATATATTTGTGTGTAAAAAAAAAAGATTTAGACTACTAGAAATCATGCAAAAAATAGAATAAAGCATCCCACAAGTCAAATATTTTTACATGAAAATAAAAACTTAAAGAAAATTACTAGAAGTAAATCCCCAGGTTGAATATACAAATGGCAGTAATCTGGCTTGAATGTATGTTAAGTCACAAAAAGCTATAAATGTGGATCTATAGTCTAATAATAAGAAAATACAGGATTTTATAGTTTTATGGCAATAGTCTGGCTGGAAGAACTCGAAGTGGCTTATATAATATATACAAACAACTCCAGAGAAATGCTAGGCACTTCTAGAGTTTATATTGACATGAATTTCATGTGATAGTAATCAGCTTCTCACCTTTGATTCATCCAGTTCAAGCTTCTTCAGAGACTTTTTGACATAATCCAGGAAGGAGGAAGATTTGGAGAAAATTTTCCCAACGTGATGATTACTACAAAATAAATTTGAGATAGGAAATTTAAAAAAAAATCTACAATAAAAGGTTACAGGTTATTGTTTCACAAATTCAAAATCACTATAAAACAAAGAAAATAAACATGACAACCAAGTTAGAAAAATAATTATAGAGCGGAGTGGGCAAAACACAGCCTGTGGGCCAGATCAGGCCTGGAAACTGACTGGATCCAGCAATGCTCTACATGGAGCTGAGCCCTACCCACTTCCACCAGGGTGGCCTGCACTGTGTTCCCGCTGACCTGGGCCCCTACCAATGCGCAGCTTCTAATGGGGCTGTTTCCAGTGGGGATGCAGCTGGCAGGATGCTCCTCTGTTTCCCTCACCTCCAGTGCGAGCTGCCAGGCTGAAGCTTCCTCCCTGCCTGCCTGTAGTGGTGCAGCAGGGGCAGGAGTAAGAACAGAAGCAGCTGCTGGAGGTGAAGGGAGTCCAGCAGCACCCAGCCAGCTGCTGCCACACTGGGAACAGCCTCACTGGAAGCTACACAATGGCTAGGGCCCCAAATCAGGGACCTGGGCTGATGGGGCTGTTCTCCCCTTGGCTCCAGTTGAGACTGCTGCTCCTGCTCTTGCTGTGCCACTTGGGTGGGCAGGAAGCTTCAATTAGGCAGCCCCTAGCCAGCACATAGCTCCTCGCTGCCTGCCACTCACTTCACCTGCCTGGCATGATGAGCAACCACCTGCAGGCAAGAAGAGAGGGTGGAAGGCAGTCTGGAGCTGGGGCTCCATACGCTGGGAAGGAGCTGCCCAACTGAAGCTTCCTCCTGCTTGGAGAAATGCGGCAAGAGCAGGTGCAGCAGCCACAGCTGGATGCAAGGGGAGCAGAACAGCCCTGCTGGCCCAGGCCCTGGCTAGCACTCATCTTCTGGTAGGGCTATTCCTAGTACAGCTGCAGCTAGACCACTGCTGCTGTACTCCGCTTGCCTCCCAGTGACAATGCAAGCCCGGTCAGCTGCAGCTGTGCTAGGAACAGCCCCATCAGAAGCTGTGCGTTGGCCAGGGCCAGTGGGTGTGGGCAGGAGCATTGCCATGTGGAGTGCCGTGGGAGCAGCTGCTGACCAGGCAAGCTCTGATGCACCCCAGAATCTGTCCTATTTACAGTTGAGGGTAGTTCTTAAAAACCTGGCTAAACATTTGAACTGGTCCAAGAATAGTAATAAAGCCATGCGTAAAGAAAAACATTTACAAGCTCCTGCAAACACATAAACTCTTTGGCAAATCCCTTGAAATCTCTTTTCAAAGTTTAAAATAGCTCAAAGAAATTGCATATATTTGTTCTGTCTGTCTAAATTTTCTTACATAGGTACAATCATTGCAAAAGACAATTCTAAGTCTGATTGACTTTAGCAGTCATATATTGTAGGAATGACATTTTCAAACAAATTAGATATTTCTAATACTCTCTCCAAATATTTATGAACAAACAGCCAGGAGAGAGAGAAATTAATTGTATATTTTATTAATCTTCCATGAGAGATTAATTATATATTTTAAAATTTTGTTTTAAGAAATTCAACAGAAACCCACAGAAATCCTATTTTATTAGTTAAGGAGTCAAGAAATACTCCCATCAAATTCTTTATATTATTTAGTTTTGAAATGTATTTTACAAAAGGAAAATGGAATTTTTCATGAACATCTTTATGATTCCTATGCCTATTCCTAAACCTAGGACAAAAGAAGTCCAAAGATCAATTACTGTCTATGTATTTAAAATGCTCTTTGGGAAAAAAATATTCATTTCATTGCATATGTGCTACAAATGTAAAAAGCCTTGTGGATCAGATAAGATACACACTGTATACATACAACTATCAAAAGCAAGAATGGGCTCTTAGTGATTCAAAGCTTCATAACTCATCCTCTCAATTGTTTTAGGGTCTTGTTACACATTAATTTTAGGTGGCTTCTGAAGCTCTAACCCCTGGGTTGTCAGCACATTAACATCTGAAACTAGTTTTCAGCACATTTTAGATGGTTTAAAGTTATGCCACTCTAGGGCACGTTATTTCTGATCCATGTTACTCAGCTCGTGTTCCAGTATCATATGGCCACTCCCCACAGATGAGTTGCCCAAGTTGTTGATGTCCAGCATCCCAGGATACAGTGACCCCTCTCCCACCCTCCTGTCCTGTGTGGACAAATTTTCTATCCCCTGAACTTTACTTCCTACAGGGTGGTTCTTGTACCAAGCCACATCCCTTTCCTGTCCTCGGGGGTGTGACCTTCTCACCTCCAGAAGTACAACATTGTGCAAACAGCCACCAAAGCACATGCCAGCTAGCCAGGTCACAGGGCCATGGAAGGGTTCACAACTGGGATCTAGTTGGAGGGAGGGGAGAACAATGTAGGGGGCTGGCTCATGTCTCCATGAGCTGGTGCTTCCTTCCCAGGGCAGGGGCAATAGCTCCTCCAAAAGCACCTTTTCTCACTGCTTCCACCTCCCAGCCATCCCCCTCCCCCTGCAAACCCTAATGCCAATTTCATAGAATCATAGAGAAGTAGGGCTGGAAGGGACCTCCTGAAGTCATCTAGTTCAACCCCCTGCTTGAAACAGGATCACCCTATCCAAATTATTCCATACAAATCATAATCTAAACTCTGCACAAGACTAGTTTCATAGTAACTTTATAGTAGCTAGGGTCAGGAGGGACCTGAACAGATCATCTAGCCCGACCCCCAATCCTAACACAACACTGACCTAGCACCCTAACCTGCCACAGGTAAAACAGAGGAACCATGGCAGCCAATGTCCTGCTTCTATAAAATGTTATCAATATGTGCTCAAGGGTTCCCGGGTAGAGGGCCACACGCCCTGCTAAGGCCAAAATCCCTACAGTTCATACCAGTGTAACCATGGGATAAAATTCCTTCCTGACCCCAAATATGGTGATCAGCCTGACCCTGAGTGGAGGGGCAAGACCCTCTAGCCAGCAACCTCTGGCTTTGCTCTCAGCTGTAGCCAATCTTCAATGCTTCTGGGATGGCTTAAAAACACCCTGACATATAGCAGAAAAGGGGGGAGAGGTAACCAGCAAAGTCCAGAAGCATGGGAAATACCCATGGTACAACACAAGCATGTCTACACCTAGATCAACCCCACCCAGTGGCTCTCCAAGTTCTTCTTGAACACCTCCAGTTACACAGTCCACAATTTCCCCAGGCAATCTATTCCACTGCCTCACTGTTCTAACAGTGAAGACGTTTTTCCACACTTTCAATCTAAACTTACTTTGCTGCAACTTCAAGGCATTGGCCTGCATCCTTCTCTCTGCAGCAGGAGATAAATGGTGCTTTCCCTCTTCTTTATGGCAGTCCTTCTAGTATTTTAGGACTGCTATCATGTCCCCTCTTAAATGCCTTTTTGAAAAAATGAACATGCCTACCTCTGTCAGCCTCTCCTCATATGATTTACATTTCAAGTCCTTGATCATCTTTGTTGCCCACCTCTGGACTAACTTTGACATCCTTTATAAAATATAGAAATGCACATGATACTCAAGATGCAGCCTAACCAATGCCAAATACAGAGTACAAGTCCCATGTCTTGCTTCTAATGCCTCTATTGATGAATCCCAAAACTACACTCACCTTTTGTGTGACTGCATCACACTGCAGAATCATATTGAGTCTGCGGTCTACTAAGACTCCCAAGTCCTTTTCCATAGTGCCGATATCCAGCCAGGTATCACCCATTTTATATTTGTGTTCTTGATAATTCCTCCAGAGGTGTAGCACCTTGCATATGTTTGCATTGAACTTTATCCTGCTAGCTCTAGCCCAAATTTCCACTCTTTCCAGATTCTTCTGAATTATGCTCACATCCTCCAACATGTTAGCAATTCTTCCCAGTTTTATTCTGTCTGAAAACTTGCTCAAGAAGCTTTCTAGGCTACCATCCAAATTGTTAATAAACATGTTGAACAGCACTGGGCACAAACGCTTGAAATCTCCTGCCATTCTATCATCAACTGATTAATAACTACCCTTTGCTTGCGGCTATTGAGCCAGTTATCTATCCACCTTACAGTTGTTTTACCTAGCCCACATTTCTCCAACTTGTCTATCATGTGCGTCCTTGTCACAAGTCTTGCTAAAGTCCAAGATACACTATATCCACAGCATTCCCTTCATCCACCCAAATAGTTACTTTGTCAAAGAAGATCAAGTTTGTTTGACACATTTTGCTTTTTATCCATCCATGCTGGCTGCTTGTGATCAGCCTTTCCTCCTCCAGATGCTTGCAAATGACCTTCCTTAGGATATGCTTCACTCACTTCCCAGATACTAAGGTGAGGCCAACGGGTCTGTAGTTCCCCAAGTCCTCTTCCTTGCTTGTTTTAAAAAGGAGCACTACATTTTCCCTTTTCCAGTCCTCTGGTACCTGGCCCATTTCCCAAAACTCCGTGAAGATCATTGCCAAGGGCTCCAAAATCTCTGCCAGTTCCTTCAGGACCCTGGGATGAAGCTCACCCAGACTTGCTGACTTGAATTCATTCATACCCAACAATGCTTTCTGACAGTTTCTTTTGTTGTCTCCTCCCTCAACTTGTCCCCTTCCTTATCCAGATAATCTTTATTGCATGTTTGGCTGCAGCTTAATATTTTTGTGAAGACTGAGGCAAAGTAGCTGTTGAGTAGTTCTGTCTTCTTTGCAACTTTGGTTAGGAGTTCCCCTTGGCTTGCTAACAGAGGGCCCACAGCTTTCTTAGTCCTTCTTTTTTGGCTAACATACTTAAAGAACCTCTTGTTGTCTTTAACCTCCTTTGACAGGTGCAGCTCATTCTTTATCTCTACCTTCCTAATTTTGTCCCTGCGGGTTCTTATTATTTCCTGATATGCATCCTTGGTGAACTGCCCATTCTTCCATTGCCTATATCCTTTCCTTTTGCATTTGATGCATTTTAGAAGCTCCTTGTTCTTGGTCCCTTACAATTTTTCTCATGCTTCCATTGTATGAGCACAGTTTCTTGTTGGGTTTCTAATAGTGTGCCCCTTAGAAGCTCCTAGTCCTACTGGGTGCCTTTATTCGTCAATCTATCCGTCCATGACACCAAGCCTTGAGTTGGAGGAGATCCACTTTTTGAAATCTGGTTTACTAATTTTGCTGAACTCATACTTTCCCTGTCTCAGGATCTGGAATTCTATCACACTGTGACTACTTCCTCCCAAGTTGCCCATCACTTTAAGGTCCCCCACTAGTTCTTCCCTGTTGGTCAGGACAAGATCCTCCAAGACAGATCTTCCCCTAGTTGTATCCTCTACTTTCTGGAACAGAAAACTGTCCTTCACACAAGTCAGAAACTGGCATGACATTTTGTATTTGGCTGCATCGTTCTTCTAGCAGAAGCCCATATAACTGAAGTCTTCCAAGAGTACCTACCATTCCATAGCTTTTGGACAGATTTGTCACTCACATAACAAGCGCCTCATCCACCTCCTCTTCCTGATTAGGGGGCCAATAATAAATTCCTACCACTATGTTGGTGCCACATCTCTCATGTTCACCCAAATGCATTCTGCTTAGCTGTCTTCTTGTTCCTGCACCAGGGAACAAGCGTATATGTTTTTGATAAACAAGGCAACATCACCACCTTTTCTTCCAACCCTGTCCTTCCGAAACAGTATAACCCTTGATGATAAGACTAAACATAAGAACTGTCCCACCAGGTCTCAGTGATACCAATCAGATCTTGGTTCTTTTCACAGGTTGTAGCTTCTAGCTCATCTTGTTTATACTCCTACTTCTCACAGTTACATACATCAGATTAATTTTGCATGTTGACCCCCTCATTTCCCTTCTGCACCACCTGTTCATTGTATTATAGTATCATAGTGCTTAGGGTCAGAAGGGACCTAAACAGATCATCAGGTCTGACCCCCTGCCCGAGGCAGGAACGGATGCTGGGGTCATATCACCCCAGTCAAATATCTGCCTTGAAGACCCCCAAGGTAGGAGAGAGTACCACCTCACTTGGGAGCCCATTCCAGAGCCTGGCAGCCCAAGCTGTAAAGTAATGCCTCCTGGTGCCTGAACCTTCTCTCTAACAATTTGGCTGTTATTCCTAGTAACCCCAGGTGGTGCAGAGTCTCCCCCAATTCCCACTGGTCCCCCCTGATGAGTTTGTAAATCACCATCAGATCCCCTCTCAGCCTTCTCTTGTGGAGGCTGAATAGGTTCAGGACCTTTGGCCTCTCTTCACAGAGCCTACCCCACTGCCCCTTGACCATGCGAGTGGCCCTCCTATCCTATCCTCTCATCCCTCCTGAAGTGCAGTGCCCAGAACTGGATGCAGTACTCCAACTGTTGCAGTCCCAGAGTTGAATCGCTCCTCTGAGTCCTTTTCCCTCTGGACTGTGCTGCTGCAGGGTTTTGATTACTATGCCCCATGGAACCTTGTTTAAAGCCTTCCTTTCCAGGTTGACCAGATGATGCCCAAAGATGCTCTTCCTTGTTCTCATCAGATGAATCCCATCTTTTGATAGCACTCCTAAGTCCAAGAACATCCACCCATTTTTGAAGAAGCTGAAGCCTTCACAAAGACACCACCATCTCATGGCATTCACTTCCAGGACACAAAGGTCTCTGCCTTGATCCCTGCCTTCCATGGAAAAATCGATGAGAACACCACTTGTACTTCAAGGTCCTTAATCCTCCTTCCAAGAGCCTCATAGTCACCTCTGTTCTTCTTAGTGTCATTCCTGGCTGTATTGCTGGTGTCAGCATGGATAAGCAGGAAGGGGTATTTGTCCAAAGGATGGATGAGCTTTGGCAGACTGTCTTTAACATCTTGACTTTGGGCTCCAAGCAGACAGCACATCTTCTGGGCCCCCAAACCTAGATGACAAATTGAGGCCTCTGTCCCCAGCCACTACCCCTCTTCTTTTCCTTCTTAGTGTGGTCATCCTGGAGTTCCTGACCTTGGAGCCTTGTATTTCCTGCTCTCTAGGCTGCTGCCTCCTCTGCCTCATATCTGCAAATCTCCTCTTCCTCAGCCCCTTTCTCAGCACAGACCTTGAAAGTGGTTGCTGACTTCAATCTGCTCTTCTTTAATTCTAAAGACCGTCCTTGGAATAGTAACATTCTGCCACTTCTCCTCATTGCCCTTTGGCTTCTCTAGTATCAGCCTCTTGTAACTCTTGTCAGAGTAATCTTCCTGGTCCTCGATGTAATGCAGCCTGGATACCTGTGCTTCCAATCTTTGCATCTTCTTTTCCAGGCCAGACACCAAATTATAGGTGGTGCAGATGATGTGTTCCTGACCCTCTAGGAAGAACAAAAACATGGTAACATCCTACAAAGGTCACAACAACCAACCCAGACTCCATTTGTGCATCCTTTGCTCTCTAGACAATAACTATACTATAAGGAGAAAAAAAAAAGAGTAGTGGTAGGGGTGGGGGGGAAGAACCTGTATGCCAAGCTCCCTCACCAGGGCCCTGGCCCATGCTCCCACCCCCACATACACATGTCTGCGCATAGAATCTCCTGTCCCCTGGTTTCCTCACACAGCAAAGTCCTTAAGCAAACTTGCTTTCTGTTTTCTGCCCTCAGAGAAAAAGGGAAAGAGAGAGAGGAAGGAAGAAAGGCAAGCAGGCAGGAAAGAAGAGCAATCAGACACCACATGTGGGGAGGGAAACCCCAAACACATACATTGGGCACTAGGCAAACACTTTAGCACCGATCAGCCACCCCAAGTCACTAGTACAGAGAAAAGCCTCCTCAAGGCAGTCCCACACCTAAGCTGCGTATATAATAGCCACTGCTCTCTGTTTATGTTATTGAAACATGAGACCTTCTTTATTTCCTCTTTATTTCTTTTTAAACTCTTTTAAAAATGTATTTTATTTGATCCTTCAGTGGCTGACTTCCTTCATTTCACCACCCTTCCCCCACTCCTATTTCCTTTTTACCTCCCGTTTCATTACCCACCCTCATTCCATTAACTCTCAACTTCCTAGCTTCATATTTCTGCTTCAGCCCTGCAACCCATCTCTTTCAGCAGGGATAAAAGCCTGTCCTGACTCACCAACACTGTGGTGGAAACTCACAGCTGTAGCTCCTGGTCAGACCTCTGCTCGCCAGCTCTCTAGTGGCAAGTCACAGTTGTGCAGGTGGGAGACAGTCAGAGAAGGTTTTTAACATTAAAGTGTGACTCCTCTAAACTTGAACTAGCGCTAACAAAGATCAACATCTGAGCAGCTCAAAGTGCAATGTGTAACAAGGTCCTTAAGCTGTTTTGTTTGAATGCTGTTTGAATTCATATGGAATCTGATGTCTTAAAAGTGCTAATCTGGTCCCATGAGGCTTCAGAGCAACAAGGAAAATAACAGCTATTTCACTGAAAATGGTGGTGTCTTGGAACTAGGCCTATAGCACCTGTGATTTAAAACATACAATCTTTATTAAATTCCTTCAGTTACAATATTTGCTTTAACAAATAAAACAACCTGAGGCCTAGCTCACTCCTTTACTTTTACAACCTAGTACCCCATGACCTTTTGTGTAGTTTCACTGTATATAATATTAAACATGGGAAGAAACTGAGAGATTGGGATTCTGTGAAGATGATGATCAGGAAGACATCTGTATTTGTAGCTTTATCTTTTCAGAAATCCTGAAGGAGATTCATGTCTACATTGCCTCATTTCCCTGGCATCCACGCTGTTTCCTGGGCTCAATGCTGTTCTACTCAGCACATGCTAATATGCTTTTCAGCTGGTGGATGACATTAAACTAGCATTAAAGATGTTCTGCAGAACAGTATATCTCCAGACTCTGTTATCTAAAATTAACACATTTTCCTTTAGTTCCTGTGGGGGAGGTACACCTCTAGTATGTTTCCAGTGGTATAGATAGAGCTGTTCCCTCTTTGGTGAAGTAAGGACAAGATCTCTGCATATGGAATTGGAGTGAAAGAATGTGCTGAGCATGTAAAGACTAAAATCATAATACAAACTTACATGGAGAAAACTTATGGGCTGATTCTGCCACCCCTCTCATGTTAAGCAATTACTCTGAGAGTATGGAAGGCAGAATAAGACTCTTATATTTTGAACTCAGAGTTTCATACCTTTTGATGACACCATAACATTCTTCTATAATAACCTGTAGAACAGCTCGATAAAACAAAGATTCTGTAGGCAGCTGCAGAAAATCAAAGAACAGCAGGAATTTAAAGCTGGGATCAAAACCAAATCCAGAATAACTAATATTGTTGGCTCCCTTACTTAATTATTGGTTTATATTTTTCTCAAAGCAGTCTAAATAATGTGGCTGAGAGGACAATTTTCTAATTGTGTTGTTCTCAAGTTAAAAGGGTGTTCTTTGGTCAGATTACAGCATAATCATAATTGTGAGAAAAAATAAACACGTGAAATTGCCAAATTTGATAGGAAGTGGGTAAGGGGATAAAGAGCCAAGACAAAGAAATAAAGATGGGCCAAATTCTGTTCTTAATTATAACAATGTAAATCCGTACAACTCTATTACAGAAAAGGGGGTCACTCTAGAAGCACATCACCATACATTGAAGGAAGTCTGTTCATCACGGTTCATACACATATATGAAAGAAAGAGGCAAAGGGAAAATATTCTAAGGGTGTTAAAATGTTCTCTTATTTATAGTCACTCTGTCTCAGTTCTCTGATACATTCATACCTATACAGAAAAGTACTATGATTATCAAAACAGTGCGGTGCTTTTAAAACTTCATACCTTTAGTTATGAAAGATGTGTTTACATAAGAAAAGTTAATGCCTGTTAGTTAAAAATGCATCCCAGGTAAATCTACTAAGGCCAGGGGGTTTACATCAGGGATAAGGTGGTCTGCAAGTCTCATCTATTAAAAATGTGTACACCTCATACATACAACCCCCTCAAATGATGATTTCAAATATTCATGGACAATTTAGGCAGGGACTTAAAATTTAAGAATTATGGTATGCCTGGCAGATGCAAGCCTTTGCAATAAATCACATGGCATTTCTTTCTTATCTCTGTATCAGTTGATGCAACATCAGTACCAAGTGAAAAAGTTATTGATCACTGCACTGACCCAGAGAAAAAAGATCAGTCTTTTGAGATCTGTATATATGATGATATTAGATGATTTTTCTATTTACTCCTCCTTCTTTGTGAACAGCAATTTTAAGAAAAACTCTGGAGAATGAATTTTTTCAGTTAGTGATTGTGGCTTGCAAACAATATTTTAAATTTTAAATTATTTCCTTGTGGGCAAGTTTGTACTTCAAAAAGATACCACTATAAGTGGCACTGTTGTTGTAAATATCAGCAGAAATTACCAATAGGGGATAACAACAGAAATTTAATAGGGAGTGAGGACAGAAAGCAAACTGACTTGTTTGTCCTAGCAAGAAGTTACCAGACCCCAAGAAAACTATGGATTCTCATCATGGGTGGATCCAGGATTTTGTAAAGAGGTTGCACACACAGTGGCTGATGCTGTAGTGGTGGTTGCACCCCCACTCCCAGCTTCTCCCAGCCCTTCTTCCACTGGGATGGGCAGACTATGGGAGCAGCAGCCAGGGACCTTTTAAAAGTCACTCTTGTACCCATGAACTCATAGAGTGGAAGGGAGAGGGGGAATACTTATTTGATTTGGGGTCTTAGAATAGTTCACAGTTGTTGCTCTCATGGTGTGTGACAGCACCACTGCAACCCTTCTGGAGGATCTACCCTTGCTTTGGGGACAGTTGAAACCCCAAAGTTGAGGCTTTATTAGAAGACAGAGTAAAAAGAACCCAAAGGTTGTATGGGTCATTTAACAGACTAAGTTCTTAACAACGCACTTCTGGATTTTGTATAGAATTTTAACCAGCATGATAAAACATAATTTTTTTACAGTTTATTATTATACTAGGTCATTCAAATATGCACTCACTGACTCTTAATTGTGTTAAAAAATAGATTCTTTAACATCATTAGGTGCAGACGAGGCAATAAAGATGCAATTTCATGGTGCTGACACATAATATCAATCTGGCTTTGATTTATACTCGACTAATTGTAATGTTTTAGAATTCAGCGAGTTGCAGGTTCAGTAGAAGGTCATGCGTTAAAAGTATTAAAAAAAGAAAAAAATAGCTTTGTCATTAGAAGGTTTAAAATAAACAGCATTACTTACCATTTGGCCAACTGCAACCCGTTCCAAAGCCTTTAAAAGCGAAGATATGTTTATTCTTTATCAGAACATTTTATAAATACACTGTATAAAGACTGAGAGATATGACATTTTAAAAGATTAATTATGTGACATAGCATGAGCTTGTTAATACCATTAAGGGCAGTTAATCAGTTCACTTCTGTTATTTGGGTTTATTCCTAGGACAAGCAATGATAATGGAATATTTTTGTGTGTGCGCACAGATTTATATTTCTATATAAAATATATCTTTGAATTTTTACGAGTTGAAAAAATACTTTTTCTCCTATTTTATTTATTCCTAGGCAAATACATGTATAAAAAGTTCAGTTTTGATATTATACTGTATATTTAAAATAACTGAATTTAATGTCCAACACATTAAATGGTTTTCATCTCTAGAATGCACAAATATTTAACTTAAAGTACATAAAACTAAATGGAATACAAAGTTTAGAGAGACTAAGATTTAAAATGTTACACAGATTCTTCAAAATAGATTTTTCCAGCCCATGAAAACTGAGGGAGGTGTGACACTATCTGATTTTTTTATGATCCAAGTTGACAAAGGATTAAAAATAATTAATTGAGTGAAAATTCTTTTTTTTAACAGGTGGTAAGCCATTGTACCTACAAGAATTAAAACTGAAGAACAAAACTCTATGTAGAACTGAAGATAAATACATGATTATTCATATTTCACCCCTCTGGTCTCGTAATTATTCACAGCCCTGAATCCCAGTACAATAATTAGCGTAACTCCTATCTCTGTCATCCAGTCCACTCCCTTCCAATGCTTACTTCTACAATAGATTGCCAAATTGTATTGTATATGTGTCTTCAGCTGTGCCCCATGTTGCTCCAACTCTAGCTTCCCTTGACTTCTACAAAATTACAGTTGTAATTTACTTTACATAAAATCAACTTCATCCTTTGCTCCTAGTTAATAATTCACTATTACAGGTGTGTCCTGCAGTTACTGCTGAGCTCAGCCCAACTCTAGATGCATCTTCTGTGCCTTTGAGAGCATTCACTAACAGGCATTCATTTCCAGAGGTGGACATTTTTCAGAAATTTCCACTAGAAAACTTACAGGGAAAGGGAACTCTCAGCCTGTGGCCACTCTTCTCACCTTGCTCCATGTCTTCACCAGACTTGGGTGATTCTGGTTTGCAGAGGACATAGGGAGCAGCAGTGGCTCCACTCTTCCCAGTTTCTATGGAGAGAGGGGAGGAAGGGAAAGAGTCTCTGCACCTCCCCTAGACTGGGGTCTGGGAAATGAATGGGGAGCAGCTGCCTCTGCTCTAGGAGCAGAGTGGAGGGAGCCGTAGGGCAAAGCCCCTAGTCCATTACTCAGACCAGGCAGTTTCTGGTATAGGGAAGAGAGAGAATATTTTCCACGGCTCCTCTCCCAGCCCCTCCCAGCTTGGGAAGGGAAAAAAGCAATGGGGCAAAGCTCCCATCCTGTTCCCTGAACTAGGGAGACCAACTTAGGAGAAGAGAGAAGAAGGTAGAAAAGCCCCATGTCTATTCCCCAAATTGGGGAGGGCAGGGAGCACTGCCATGCTGTGTTATTTCCAGACCAGACCACGTGGGTGGTGAGTAGAGGAGCATGCAAATGTTCATTCTTACAGGGTGTCAACCTGGAAGATCTGTCTCTTGGACAGGGAATGTATCCCACGGGAGAAACTGAATGGACCCGGGTAAGCTTCTAGTTGTTACCAGCAGAGTAGGGTTTCTGCTGGTAGAAACAACCCCTGTATGTAGCCTCTGTGTTTCTGGGATACTTTGACAGGTGAAACAGAACTCTGGACAGAAATCCTGTCTTACACGAGTAGCAAACATCATGGCCAGTATTTCTGCAACTCACTGTCTGTTACTAACAACATACAAGACGGATAAGCATAAGCTAGAAAGTGGCCACTCTTCAAACACATATATAACCAAGAGCACAAACAGAATCCAGACATGGTGAGGCAGGGTTCAATTCAATCAGATGTGTCTGGGATCTTGCCACTGTCCAGTGAGGTCTGGGACATGAATGAGTGCTTTCATGTGCTTAAAGAGGTTTCAGGTTTGATGTCTAAGTCAGCCCCCATAGTGCCCTGGCTTACTATAGTTGGTAAATGGGAGTTTCTGTGCAAAAATGGGATTGCTCTGATTGTACAACAAACTGACACACAACTCTAGTTGGGTCACTTCTCCAGAAGAAACAGGGCTTTAACTGTTCATTGCTCCCTATGAAAGGAAAAGGGTTGGGAAAAGGAATATGGTAAGCTTCCCTCCTTCCCCCCCTATGAAGAATACAGAAGACAGCAGGTTAGTAATGGTGTATTTAGCAACACGGTAGAGCGACATAGCATCAGCGGGCACAAACTGGAATGCCGTAGTGACAGTCCCTCACTACAGTGCATCACTATGGCAATGTAGCAGCTAAAAATAACCATGCACTGCTGGCACAGCACAGTAACAGCTGATATTGCATCACCATTTAGTACTAAATGACGGCGCAGTAACAACAGCACCATAGGGGCACTGAGTGCATCTACATGTGCAATTAGCATGTAGCATGTAGCAATAAACTCTGGAGCAATTGATGCCAGAGTTTTTCTTGGGTGCAGCGTTTACATGTGCGCCCAGTGCCACAGCACACTGAGCTAGGACAGAGCAGCCCCAGGGTGGCAGGGGAGCCGGGGTGCCAGTCTGCTAGCTGGGTGTTACTCCATCCTGGCTCAACTTGCTGTGGATGGGCTGGCTGGGGTATGAGGGTGTTACAGTGCAGGGCTAGCCAGCAGGCATCCCCCACTGTAGCACTCTCATACTGCAGCCAGCCACAGTCACCATCTACACGTGTGGTTTGACGCACATAATTACTCCACTGTACAATAGTACTTGTCGTGTAAAGTACTATTCTACAGTGGAGTTAATTCATTTACTGCACTCAATTATGGATGCATGTGTAAATGGTGATGGTTTATTGGGGAGCTAACTGAAGTAATGGAGTGGTTATGGTTGATACGGGCAGGTTACGGAACTGCACCGGCCAGTAAAGATAGCAAACATATTTCTGAAAGACATTTTTGATTGTTGTAGAATAACAAAACAAGGCTCCTGAATCCACAATTGGTTGAAATGTTTCATAAATTTTACTGAGGGTGAAATATTTAGATTTCAAAGCATATTGTATAACTGTCCTGACATTTCAGTTCAATGGCACACAGTTCTCTAATGTTAGCTCTCATCTCTGTAATCGTGTATTAGCCTGGGCTGAGTGCTGGCTCTATTCTCTGCAGGTATGGTACAACAACAAAATTTGAAGCTAGAAGCATCTCTCATGCTTTACTCAGGTAATGGGACTTGATAATCAATAGGGATTAGGGATGGTGAACTTCTAACCGAAACAAAAAAATGTAGGGATGCATTCATTCCTTTAGATGAGGCTCAAACCCATCATTTTGTGCTGCTGATGTGGCTATGCTCCACAGGAGCACTCTCTGCATGCAATGTTAGAAAATTCCCTTATATAGAAGCTTGCCTAAGATTGCAGGATTGGTCTGGTTTGGGGGATTAAACCAACTTGTTTAGTTCTTGTACAATTACAATATTTAATATTACGAACAATGAACATTTTGGGAGAAGTCAATGATGGTAGAAGCACTGCCAGGACGTAGTGCCCTAGGGGTTGCCTTGTTCAATATAATAAAGCTGTGGCCTTTTTTGGCCACTTTTAAAATACATTTCTGTCTATTCTCATTGTTTCCTGCCCTCAGCAAGTATAAAATGTGTAAAGTTGGAAGGTTAATACAATTTTTTTACTTATAATTTATCACACATACAACATTAATGATGTTATTCTGTGGTGTGGAATCTGGGATTTAAGTCATAGCTCTAGGATTACAAGCCAAAAACAATGAATTCTTTAACATCTGGATAAAGCTCTCAGTAGGAAAAGAGGGAAAAAGAAAGGAGAACCGTACCAAGCATGCTGACATTCTAGCATTGCGACCACAGCACCAGTGCTCTTCCTTTAAATACTGGCACATAGGAAACCCCCACATTTCCTCCATGCAATCTGCAGAGAGAGAAAAATGGTGTACTGCTTTCATAAATACTTTTACTCTTACTTATATCATCTTTTGCGAAAGACAAACAGTAGTCAGAGGATGGCAACAGAAATGTTTCACTGTTACTCCAGTCCAATAACAGAAAGCATTTTAGTGGGGGTTTTTAAAGGTATTTTCTCAACAGCAGATATTTTTTTTTTTATGCTCCATTTCTGAAATCTTCACATTTTCTAAAGCTATTCCTCTCAGACTACCCAAGTGAATTTTATACAAAATCTGTTAAAAAATGTTAAAGAAAACAAAAGCTTTTGTGATTCATTTTGGCAACCAAGACGCTGACATGCACCTCAAGATGTAAGCTGGGTTGCCTGTCAACCTAACAGGACATATGCATCACATCCTGCTGGGCTTTTCTTTTACTGTAAACAATTTTTAAATAGTATTTCAGCGAGTTGTTACAAAATAATTTGAGCTTATTATAGTGCTGAAGATTTGTGCTTCGTTGTGGAACATTATGTTTATTTTCCAGAAAAAACAGCTGTAATGGCTCTCGCTGTTTTTTCAAAACATTAAGAAGCTTTTACATCAGAAGTTACAATTCAGTTTATTTCAGTCTCATTAAAGTTTAAAATGACAACACAGTTTTCAAATTAATGTTTAAAATGAATGTATCTGTGGGAAAGCAAAACTGTCAGGATTGCCTTAGTATGTTCATACCACTCATTTTTCGTGATTTTTTTTCTAGATTGTCCTTAAAAATCCACTTTAAAATCACACTGAATGTTAATTAATAGGCTTTTGCTTTTCAAAAAAAAAAAAATGGAATACCAATTGGATAGCATAGTGGATAGCATCTTAGCATTTCAACTTAGAAAGATTGCTCAGAAATATTTTTAGATTAATCAAGATGATGGGGTTAAAAGGAGGACAGTGGAAATAAGTTAAATATATTAGAAATGAGATCCAAATATTTTTGAAAGGCCTATCACAAAAATGTGTATAAATATGATAGAAGAGAAAAATACCAGACCCGTGGTCTAACAGGGGGACCCTTGAAGAGCATGAGCAACCTTTTGGGCAACAAAGTAAAGAAAAAGGGAAACTTTCTAAAGCATTAAGATACAGGCAACAGGAAAAACTGCAGCAGGCTTTGGCCTATGAAAAGAACTCATGAAAGCTGCTTTACAACAATACTTTATACAAAACATCAGGCAAGATTCATCTCTGCTGCAAATATGGGCTACATGAGAGAAAAATCTAGCTGACTGTTTATACTAAAGTGATGGTTAACAAGATTCTATTAAATATACTTATATAAAGAAAACAATATCTGCTATGGCTCTTATTGTTTGGTTTGAACTAATCAGAGTCTTTCTATGCATATGTTATGAATATTTCAAACAAAAACTGGCAAACACTGAAACAAAAGAGCAGGTTAAAGTCTTGGAATTCTTATTTTTCCCTTCTTTTGAACATATCCTCCAGTTATTCCACTTCAAGGCACACCCACTACCCATGCAAGGTAAAAATGTTACCAGAAAAGCCAGACTATGAATATTTATAAATCATATGAATGATTAGTTAATCTGAAGCATTCCCATTTTCTCTCAAAACAAAATCAAAGTGCTGTCATCCACTTATAATATTAAAAAGGAAAAATATGGAAAAAGAGATGGAAAGAAAAGGAAATATAATACCCCAAGACACAACTTTGTTCTAGAATTCCTGCTGTAATTTATTTTGCCAGTGTATTTTGTAATGTAGATTCCTTGGGGTGCAAAATACTTCAGCATAATACAGCTGTATGAAATACTTGTATTTTTATAATCATCTGACTGTGATCACAAATAAAACACCTGAGCATTATAACTTTCTCCCCAGAATTATACGAAGAACAGCAAGTTAATTGATTCTGATTTAAAAATGATACCTTATAAAGTTATTTCAGAAGTCACTCTACTTCTTTTAAATAGGTTGTGTTGAAATATGCTTTAGAACAAGGGTGCTTCTTTAAGGGAGCAAGAGCCAGAGAGGCCACTTGAACAGGGCAAGGAGAGGCAGGAGGATGCACCTGACCAGCAGCAGTATAAACAGCAGGTGGACCTGTATAAATATTGAGCTTGAGCCGGCCAGGCAGGACACAAAGCAGCAGGGCTCCTGAATTTGGGAAGAAAGCCACTCTGCAGCACAGGGAACAAGCAAGACTTGCTTATACAGGTAGATGCCCTGGTTTATGTGAAGCCTCGGAGAAGGCTTGGGTACCTGCCAGAGGGCAGGTGATCGCTATTAGGTTGTACTAGCAGTTTAGCCTGGAGCCCTGCAGGGGTAGGAAAAGCTTACTTAGACAGCCAAAAGCCCAGCAGGGTCTGAGACTGGGAGTGGCGGGGTCCTGCACCCCGGAGAGGGGCCAGGAATATTGTAATGGGACTGGCAGGGTCCAGTACCCCAGCAAGCAGCCAGGAATAGTTTACTGGTACCAAAAGGATCCTGAGGTCCATAAAGGGGCCACAAAAGAAACCAGAGGGCCTAGCACCCCAGTGAAGTGCCAGGAGTGAGACTGAGGGGCCTGGCTCAGACAGGGGCTGAGAGAGGGGCTGAGAGGTCTGAGGATCTAGAAAGGGGACAAAGGAGGGACTAGAGGGTCTGGCAGCCCAAAGGGAAGTTGAATGAGCTGCCAAGGGGTCCAGCAGCTTGGGAAGGGGCTGACTGAGGGGCCTGGAGACTCAAGTGGGGCTGTAAAGGATACTGAGCTGTCCGAGGATTCAGAGGAGGGCCACATGAGTATAAGTGGGTGACAAAGAAAACGTCCACGATGACACAACATGCAAGGCTTCGGGTGTGGTGTAGGGAAGGTATGGTGCCCCTAAGCCTATAGAAGCAAGGTCAGGCCAAGAGGGCCTATTTGAGCCTGAGGGCATAGTTGAGACTAGTGGGGTTTGAGAGAAACCTGATTGAATGTAGACTTCACTGATTTGCCTCAAACCAGTTTATGCAATATCTGTCCCAAACCTCTTACTGGTTTAAGATAAACTGGACACTCCCAGCATCCCAGCAAGCTCTCTAGGCTGGGTGGGGCTCTCTGCTCCACTGTAGAGCTGGCTCTTCCCCTTTGCTCTCTAGCTGGAGCTTGGCACAGACTTGCAGGCACAGAGTGTCTGCCTGGCTTCTGCCTGCTAAGCAGGGATTATTCTCTCCATCCCCTCTGCTTTATGCAGACACCTCAGTATTAGCTAGCAGACCACATGCTGGCTAAGGTCTGTGATGTGGGAGAGGACAGAGGCGGATAAGCTTTTTGGAGCCAATCAACAGGTTGGTTAATGTCCTTCCTTAGAAGAGCTTCTTAAGAAAAGCTCTGTTAGTTAATAGAGAGAGGCTTTGTTTTCTTAATGATTTAATAAACATCAAGTTAAGGGTGATAAATATTCCCTGCTGGGCAGCTGGAGGCCAGAGCATCCTGCCAGGGTCTGGCCATGCTCCCCTCAGCTCTGTCTTGTGAAAGTAAAGAGAGGGCTGCTCTAGTGCCACTTGGCCTCTAGCCTGAACCACTGCAGGCATGTCCCTGCATTTCTGGGATGTCTGTCTGGATCACAAACTGATTTAGCCTAGCCAGGTTAGACTAACCTGCAAGAATTGAATCAATTCAGGCTCAGGCTTTTTGAATGTCTGCCCCTAGCCCACAAAAGACCTGTGGTGGTCTACTGCATTCGAATAAACTAACAAGACACTTTCAAGTCAGTGCAGAAATGGTAATTAGGATGGCCTTTTTCCATATAACTTTAACAAAGTAAGGAATTGCAGGTAATAGGTTGAAACATTAATAAAAGCTGAAGTAGAGCATAACCCTGTTCACTGTTAATGAAAAAGAGAAGATCTAAAATTTAGACTATCAGCTCACAGGTATCCCACTGTACCTATGTAGCAAGTGTCACAGTCACAAAAGTACATTAAAAGGAGCTTTTGTAAAAAAAAAAAAACCCAACCAAAGAAAACCCTCATATTTCACATTCAAGCACCATTCTACCATATTTCACTGATCAACCCTCATATTTCATATTCAGGTCTGCAAACTCTTCATGAACTTCAGGTTCTTACATCCTTCAGCTTATAAAGGATGGGAGCATACTGAGCACAACAGATCTAAAGTAATGTCTTCGCAAAACATGAGCAGCAGGATTTCAATTCAGCAAAGCCTTTAACCAGAAGCAGATAACATTTATACTATGCGACCAGAAAAAAGATTATCACAATCACCAATGAACAAATTTCAATGAGGACAAGTCAGATTTTTTTATCTTACTGCTTTTAGTCCTGTGCAGTTGATTCTGCTTTGGAACACTGATTCTTTTATTCTGATCTAATGACAGAAAATCAACACAAGTTAAGTGCTCTGCTGAATAAGATGTTTTAATTAGGGCCTAAGCAAAAAAAAAAAAGTGATGTTAGATTAGTTCCAAGATGTATGTCTCTCTTCTCTACCTGTCATAGACTAAGCAATATACAGAAGACACATCAAGTATGAAAGAATCAGATCAATGGTCCAACAAAACAGATCAAAACACTGATTATACAAAAATGAATAATGTTGGGCCAGGTAAAGCATTATGAGGTACTATAATGAAAGCAATCCTTTTTGATAGCCACAGAACACAAGTCCTATTACAAAACTTGAGACAAGATAAAAGCAATGGGGATAATTTCATTAAAACATTTTTAAAGGTAGATAAATGAAGAATTCTCTCTGTATTGTTTCTAACAGCTTATTATATAGAAAGGGAAGGACTTTTTCTGCATGAGGAAATCTTAGGGAATTTCCAGTACTTTTCTTCTTTAAGGAGAAGGAATTTTTGACAATTTCAGAAGGACCAATCCAAAACATTTATAGAGATGGAGAATTAGTGAGAAAAATATGATTTAGTCCTGGTATATATCAATTCCTCCATGGAGCTACTTGACCTGCTCCTGACAGCAGGCTGCCCTCAAGATTAGTCCTCTAGTATGTATCCTTTTTTAATCCTCCAGAAGGTAGGGAATCCATTAGATTTAGTAGGGAACACACTAAACAGAGTAGTTGCTTTCTGCCTATCCCCTAATCTGTCATAACTCTGAATTCCTGTGGAAGAGTTGTCATACTCTTAGACTGATACCTATTTTGCCAGGTTTTTGGATGAATGAGCAGACAGGAGCTCTCAGTTGAAAGCAGGTGAGTGCAGTATGAACAAGGAAGCAGGACCTGCTTAAACAGAAATGGTAGGCCAAGCCAGAAACACAGGACCAGTGAACAGGCCAGCAAACAGGGTAGTTTGGGTGGGAGTCCTGTTTGGGAGAGACGCAAGAAGGAAAGCCTCTCCGGTTTGGGCTCTGCAGTGTAGGTTCAGTTTGGGAGCTGTTCCAGTAGGAGTACTGGAAGGAGTACTGGAAGTAGGAGTACTGGGAGTTCTAGTACGGAATCTGTTGGAAAGTTTGCCCGGTCACTTTCTTTTTTACTTTTTCTTCACTATAAGCTTGTTTGGGGGAAATTCCCCTCAACATGCTGCTCACAAACAGGTAGACATTGGCTGAGACTGTGAAGGTGGAAGGTAACTTGGGCGACTGTGACCCTGAAATAATAATGTTGAAGTTTCTAAGGTGAAGACAGAAGAAAAGAAGCAAAATAAAGATTTTGGACTTTAGAATAGGAGACTTTAATACATCCAGGAAACTGGTGGGAAGGATCCCTTGGGAAGCAAGTCTGAGGGAAAATGCTGTCTAGGAAAGCTGGCTGTACTAAGGATGCCCTTTTAGAGGAGCAAAATATCCTGATGCTATAGAGAAATGAGAAGTGCAACAGGAGTCAGCCAGTCCTGTTAGACAGCCGTCTCTAAAGAGAATAACTTGGTCACAGTACTAGGAAAGAGTATAAGAGTATTGCATGGCCATGAAGGGTGAGATTTAGGAAGGCCAAGGCACAATTTGAGATGCAGCTGGCAAGGGACATCAGAGGCAGTAAAAAAAGGATTCTACAAGTATATCCAGAGCTAGAGGAAGTCCTGAGATACTATGGGTCCCTGACGGAATACAAAAGGGATTCTAGTTATCGATGGAATGATCTAGTGGGGGCTGGTCCTGCTTTGAGCAGGAAATTGGACTAGATGACCTCCTGAGGCCCTTACAACCCTAATTTTATATGATGTAAAGAAGGCTGAAGTATTTAATATTCATTTTTTACTTCAGTCTTCACAAATAGAGGCAGCTACCAGATGATGAGTGCAGTTGGCAGCAAAGATAAAGAAAGAGACAAACAGACTAAAATAATGCCAGAACTGATTATGGAGTACTTACAGAAGTTAGGTGCTTTCAACTCAGTAGGGCCAGATGGGACATGCCTTGGGGTACAGAAGGAATTAGCAGAGGTAATTTTGAAGCTATTGGCTATCCTTTTTCAGAACTCATGGAAGTTAGGTGAGATACCAGACGACTGGAGAAGAAAGGGAAGAAAGAGAAATTAGGGAATTTTAGACTAATCAGGTTGATCCCAATACCTAGAAGGATCATGGAGCTGGTCTTCAAGGAATCTAATGTGAAACTCCTAGAGGAGAACAAGGTGATCAGGAACAGCTAGTGTGGCTTCATCAAGAGTGGAGAGAAACAGTTAACTATGTTAGTCTGAAGTCAAGAGCAAGTCATGCCTGACCAACCTGATTTCTTTCTATGACAAGGTGACAGGTTTTGTGGATGAGGGGAGAGCAGTGGGTGTGATATACCTTGACTTTAGCAAGGCTTTTGATATGTTCTCCCCAGTGGTGTAATACGCCATATTTAATGCAGATTCAGCCTGAATCAGGGACAGTAATTTGATACAATAATTCAGATCACTGTCTCCGATTCAATTAGGCCGAATCCAAATCTTAAGATTTGATGCTGATTCAGAGAATCAGCGATTCGGCCATAGACACAGCTTTAAATGTTTTTTCTACATACCTCAAAGTACCAGGCAGGGCTCATGAATGCTGTGATGCTGGGGCAGATGGAGGGCCCCACAGGAAGTGCAGACCCAGAAGTGGACTGGAAGCACTTTCAGTCCACTTCCCGGTCTGCTAGGGAGCATGCTGTGGTGATTGGCTGCAGGGGGACCCTGGGTGCCCCCCCCAGACCCAAAAGGCACCAGTTGCTGAGCTGGGTGGCTACGGGGGTGCTGAGCTGTGTGCTTCCTGACAGACCCATAAATGGACTGGAAGTGCTTCTGGTCCACTTCCGGGTCTGCTGCTGAGTACGCTAGAGACCACCTGCCCTGCCACGCTCCTGTGGGATGTTCCATCCGCCCCACCATCTCAGCATTCACGAGCTGCCTGGTACCTTGAGGTATGTAGGAAATCATTTAAAGCTGTCTCTATGTCTGAATCAAGTCTTTCCAAATCTCTCCGAATCGATTCGGAGGCTTCCGATTTGATCTGGAAAGGTTAAAGGGTCTCCTGATTCAATTTAGATTTGGCCACAGAACAGGCCAAATCTCCACCAAATTGAATGAGCGACTGAAGCTTCACACAGCCCTAGTTCTCCCATGACATTCTCATTAACAAGCTAAAGAAATAAGACTAGATGAAAGTAATGTAAGGTGGGGACAAAACTGCTTGAATCATCATGCTCAACAAGCAGTCATCAATCAGTAGCTCAATGTTTAGTTGGCAGGATGTGGGTTTTCTGAGGGGTCTGTCTTGGGTACAATATTGTTTAACATCTTCATTAATGGATGATGGGATCAGGTGCACACTTGGCAAATTTGTGGATACAGACATTCAAAAGGGTAGGGCTAGGATTCAGAATGACACAGATAAACTGGAAAAATGGTCTGTAATCATAGAAGTTGGGTCAGAAGGGACCTTGTAGATCTTCAAGTCCGACCCCCTGCCCTGGGCAGGAGAGAAACTGGGCTCAAGGGACCCCAGCCATGTAGGCATCGAGCCGCTTCTTAAAGACCCCCAGAGTAGGAGCCAGCACCACTTCCCTTGGAAGCTGGTTCCAGATCCTAGCTGCCCTAACTGTGAAGTAGTTCCTACGGATGTCTAATCTGAACCTACTCTCCAACAGCTTATGGCCGTTATTTCTTGTTATCCTGGGGAGTGCTGGGGGAAACAAGGTCTCCCCCCAAACCTTTCTAGTCCCCCCTAATGAGTTTATAGATGGTCACAAGGTCCTCCCTCAGCCTTCTCTTGTGAAGGCTGAACAGGTTCAGGTCCCATAGCCTCTCATTGTAGGGTCTGCCCTGCTGTCCCTGGATCGTGTGGGTGGCCTTCCTCTGGACCCTCTCAATGTTGTCCACATCCCTCTTGAAGTGGGGCGCCCAGAACCGGACACGGTATTCCAGCTATGGCCTGACCAGTGTCGCATAGAAGGGGAGGATCACCTCCTTGGCCCTACTTGAGATGCACCTGTGGATGCACGATAGGGTCCGGTTAGCCCTGCTGACCATGACCTCGCATTGTTGGCCCATGTTCATCTTGAAGTCAATGATGACTCCAAGATCCCTTTCTGCCTTCGTGCTCTCAAGAAGGGAGTTTCCCATCTTATAAGTGTGTTGACAGTTACTACTGCCCAAGTGCAGCACCCTGCACTTGTCTGTATTGAAATGCATCCTGTTTTTGTCAGCCCACCCTTGCAACCTATCCAGGTCTTTCTGCAGTCTTTCCCCCCCTACTACCGTGCCCACCTCACCCCAGATTTTGGTATCATCAGTGAATTTGAACAGGTTGCTTTTCACCCCATCGTCCAAATCGCTGATAAAGAAATTGAACAGTGCGGGCCTAAGGACCGAGCCCTGGGGGACTCTGCTGCCCACTTCCCCCCAGGTTGAATATGACCCATCCACCATCACCCTCTGAGTACAACCCTTCAGCCAATTAGCAATCGTGTAGGCATCGATTCCACAGTCGTCTAGTTTTTTAACAAGGATGGGATGAGAGACAGTGTCAAAGCCCTTGCTGAAGTCCAGGAAGACTACATCCACGGCGACACCTGCATCTAATGCTTTTGTGACCTGATCATAAAAGGCAAGCAGGTTGGTCTGACATGACCTGCCCCTAATGAAACCGTGCTGGTTGCCCCTCAGCATCATACCCGATGCCGGCACAGCACAGATGTGCTCCTTAATGATCTTCTCAAAGAGTTTCCCCAGGATTGAGGTAAGACTGACGGGCCTATAGTTGCCTGGGTCCTCCCTTCTCCCTTTCTTAAAGATAGGGACCACACTGGCTATCTTCCAATCATCTAGTACCTGCCCCGAGCACCACGAGTGCTTGTAAAGCCGTGCCAAGGGCCCTGCAATAACCCCTGCTAGCTCCCTCAACACCCTGGGGTGGAGAGCATCTGGACCTGCTGACTTGAACATGTCCAGCCTGTCCAATCAATCAAATGAGATTCAACAAGGACAAGTGCAGTCCTGTACTTGGGACAGAATAACTGCATATGCAACTACAGACTGGGGAATGACTGACTGTGTTGCAGGACTGCAAAAAAGTCCCTGGGGGTTACAACTGAATACTAAGCTGAATATGAGCCAACAGCATGCTTTGATTACAAAAAAGCCAAGAGCATTCTGGGTTATATTAAAAGGAATGCTACTTGCAAACCAAGGGAAGTGATTCTTCCATTCTATTCAGAACCCGTGAGGCTCCACCCAGACTACTGTGTCCAGTTTTGGGCCCCACACATTAATAAGGATGTGAAGAGTTTGGAAAGAGGCCAGGGCAGAGCAACAAAAATGATTAGCTGCTTGAAAAGCAAGACTTATGAGGCAAGGCCAAAAGAACTAGGGTTATTTAGTCTGGAAAAGAGGAGGCAAAGGGAGGATTTGATAACACCCTTGCAGAGAAGATGCAGATGGACTTTTCTCTGTGCCTACAGAAGACAGGACTATGAGCAATGGTCTCAAGCTTCAGGAAGAAAAATTTAGGTTGGAGATTAGGAGGAACATCCTAGCTATGAGGGTAGTGAAGCACTGGAACAGCCTAGTTAGAGAAATTGTGGAATCTCTATCATTGAAATTTTTCAAGAGCAGGCTGGACTGACACTTGGCTGGAATGGTATAGTCAGGGACAAAGGAGGCTGAACTAGATAACCTTTTGAGCTCCCTTCCAGAGCAACTTTCCTATGATCCTATGTCAAGGAGCCTCTTCCATTCCTTTTAAGATGCTGAACGCAACCAACAAGTATGTGCTGCTTCCTCAACACAGATTAGTGGAATGGAAATTCATGACTAAGATATATTCGCAAAATTATCTGAAACACAAGTAAATGCCAAGTTGCCTATTTTACTCATCTATTATCACATGAACATAGAAAATAGTTTGTAAGACTGAATTTTCTACAAGAGTATGTTAAATTACTTTACAGTACTACTGGGACACCAACTACTAATCATGCACTTTCATATTATTGCATCAGTAATTTTTTAATTCTTGGAGGTTTTGGATTAGTTTACTGTTATCTGATCCTGATTCTGTAATCCGTTTTATAGTCTTCTAGAGACTGACACTGTTTCTAACTCCTGTGCTATGAAATTTTGCAGAGATAGCTTGACACCAGAAACTTTGCCTAAATATTTTAAAGTGCTGCATCTAGCTTGCATCTATTTTAGCAGTTCAAAATTGGAATGTCTATTTTATTTTCTATTTAAGTTTCTGTAACTGACTGAATTTGTTTTCTCTAATTATTCCCACTTGAGAAAAGGGATGATCTAAGTGAACACCTGAGTAGAAGTATTATCATGTAAGTAAAACAATTCAATTGCATATGCTTCTGAAATTTAACTTCCATCCTATTAGCATAATTTTATCCTTTCAGCATTTGATGCTTAAAAAAGGGCTCTGTCCTCATCCTTATTGTCTCTTCCATTAGACTACATATCTCTGCTGACACTGACTTGTTTGGTCAGTCTTTTATCACAGCATTTAATGGAAATCAATTAAAAGAGATCTAGCTAACCTAAACAAACCCGTATGAATATGAAATAGAACAACATTCATTATGTAGCCAGTGTATGAAAAGCTCATCATTCTAATGTATTCCTTCTTCTGATGACTACAGAAAAATATTTGGTAGTGCAAACAGGAACAAAGGAGCTTATTAACTGCCTGGAGAATATGAGATAGGGTTATTACTTTCTATTTGTATTGGTGCAGTAGGTCACAGAATTTTGTCACTGCTCTATGCATGGCACAGCATACAGCACAGTAGTGTCAGGCCTACACTTCTCTCAGAGTGCATTTAAAATAGCATTGTTCTAATGAGGTGATGAGGTCAGACAGGGAAAAATCTTTTTTAGATACAGCTGTTTTATTACTCTTTTCCAGGTAATTTTAACTAGGTTTCTGTATTGTACTGCAGATATTTGCTTGCTTTTCTGTATCAATGTTTCTTGAAGGTTTATTTACAGTTATTTAAAGGTCTCCTTTATTTTTTCTTCCTAGTGATTCCCAACTGCGTATACAGAAACTCATTCATATGTTTTCCATTTTACCTTCTGAAATAGTGGTTTGTTACCAACCATCAGACACCCACAGCTGCAGAATAATGTTTACAATACTCCTCTTACAGACTCATGCTAATTTATTGAATACTTAGCTCACTACAACTGCCAAAAGTATATACTATGTGGCAAGACAATGACAATTAAATCACTGATGAATAATTATAGGGAGGAGAAATCAGGATTTTTGTTTAATTGTTTTCAGTAACACTTAGAAGATTATAAATTCTGTTTAGGAATGCTGATTCTTTTCTTCTGATTTTTAATGACAGTGAATCAACAAAAATCCATTACTACACTATAAAAAGTAGTATAAAAGAGAGGATTTTTCTTTTCCTGAAATACAGGCAGTCCTCAATTTAAAACGTTTCGAGTTACAATGTTTTGCACTTATAACTTTTAAAAACTGACACCGTTTCAACTTTTTGATGTCAGTTTTGACTTTACAATGCTTGATCTGATGTGATGCCATGCCAGTGAACAAATCGCTGTGTCACCCATCTCCCTGGAGAACATCTGTCCAAACTTCCTTGGACACTTTCTTTAAGAAAGCAGACAAGACTCCAGAAAAACCTGCAGCCAAGACTCCTGAGAATTCAGGAACCAATCCCCCATTTATAACATTGTTTCCTATGGGAAAATTGGGTCTGAGTTACAATGTTTCGACTGAAGACACTGTTTTCAGGAATCAATTGTGTCATAAGTCCGAGGACTGCCTGTAATTGATATCTTTTATCTTCCTATCCTATTTTTAAGAGCTTAAACTATCTGAGTACATACATAACCAAAAAATGGATGATTTATTTTCTATTGATTGAATCCATCAATTTGTATACAGTATGCGCGAAGAAAAAGCAGAAATAACCTTTTAATGTACTGGCTGAAGTGCCAGCTCCACTCAGGATTGTAGTTTGTTTCAGAAATTATACTTTCCTAGGGAAAACAACTGTCATTCATATCATTTTTAACCTTTATCTTTACTGAAGCAAGTTGTTATTGGAGTGTTGTGAAATATCAATCTCCAGAAGTGTTTCAGCATGAGAGCATAACTTGAAGAGAAATTGAGCTCATTCTAGTTTAGCACTGACATGGCAATAGTATACCCATGGCTTATATTGTCTGAAAGCAGTTATGGCACTTTTTAAAGTGACAAACACTTTAAACTTGGATTTCTTGCTAAGATCATGTTAGAAATGTAAAACTTAAAACATTGTTCCTAACTGGGTTTGCCTTTTACCATTTTTGACACTTCTTTTTAACACCAGTTGGATTAAAACAGTGTTTTGTTGATAATTTCTGGTACTACAGAGTTCATGTGAACCATGGAATGATGTAATTTAATATGCTCTGCATGCCTCTATGCATCTTTCCTTTTCAAAGAAACAGAATTTGGTAAAACTGAATGCTCTAACTCTCTAATGCAAAAACATTGCTTTTAGGTCATACTGTTTACTATGTTATGTGTATGTTCACTGAGATATTCTTGAAAATTAGGCCATAATTTGTTTTGATGCACTAGCATTATAAGCTTATTGCCCAGCTTCTTTCATTTTGATGTTCAGGCATCACAGTTTTTGCCTATTTCACATCAATACATCAGTTCCACCACATTTCGTCTACCTGGAAAGTCCATATTCATACATAATTTGTACATTTCAATTTGTATCAAGTAAAATTTCTTAGTTGAGTTCCTTTGATTAATTTAGGACTTAGGCACAATCCACAGAGATATTTAGGTGCCTGATTCCCACTGATTTGGGGAACTCTTTCAAGGGTTTCAGTTTTTTTCAACCTTGTTAGATTTAAGGCACCTGGCAGAAAATCACAGCTCTTAGCTTTCTCTCATTTCTTGACTATGGAAAAATAATAATAGCAATTCTTCCATTGCAAAGAACTCAGAAAGACCACAACAGTTCAGAATGTTTTTTGACACTATGCAATTCTACTTGAATTCTCTGGGTTTATCTTGTGAATCATGTAGATGTTTGCACACAAAACAGTGTGCAAACACAGCACTTTTTAAAGGGCTTTGTGGCATTTTAGGGTGCCAGGACAACCTGGCTGAGGATCTCTGATACAGATATTTTCATTTCCTTATGTACTAAGTTTACAGAACCTCAAGCTCAATTATTTTTAATTTTGTTTTCATTCTAATCACAAGAGCATCTATAGTCCCTTTAAAAAACCCAACCAAAGCACATGTGTGCATGTGTATGCATATGTGTGCATGTGCGCGCACACACACACACACACATTATGAGGTACATTAAGAAAGAAAGAAGCAAGAAGATGGTAAGGTTTCATTTCTAACCACTTCTGGGCAGCTACAGAATACCCAAGGCAAAAATAAAATCAGTGCCAAGCCTGCAGAAAACACACAACTGACTGAAGATCAGACACAGCTGTCAGCGTGAGGTAATTGTACAAGGGCTGCCAAGCACATAGAAAAATCTCTATATTAATCACATACTCATTGGCAGGGATTGCGTTGGGATTCTGGCCAAAGTCAAACAGTGAAGAGTAACGTGATATGGCACCTAAAGCTTGTACACAGCTGAATACACAAGGCTGGCACCAAGATCGGCTCATCAGCTATTTAATTACAAGGAGCAATACCTGGGAGGTAACAACCATAAAAATTTTGTTCAAGGTTGGGTGGTTTTTAACATATTAGCAGTCAAGATAAAAGAAGCTATAATAGATGGTGCAAAATGAAACTACTCCATTCTCTCATTCCTATTTAAATTTGTTAAAACGGTTAGAAAAACAAAATATCCAGCAAAAGTATATGGCAAAAAACCAAATGTCATTGTTATCTATTTAACAAGCTGAGTGATCTAAGGAGTCTTTAGAGAATTTCTTTCAGTGTAAACTGTACTTTTGCTGTCTTTGAAGAAATACGGTCATCATTCCAAAAAGTATATGATTAAAATACTTCATAGGAACAACAATGAGCGGTGGGATGGAAAACGGAGGGGGAAGAATATGACAATCATACATGGCATTACTTCTGTTTCCTCCTCCCTTTCTTCATTCTTTCCTTTCCCTTTGTCCTGTTCTGATACGTAGATTCTTTTTCACTATTTCTGATTAAAATGATCTCTGCATGCAAAGTGATTTTTTGTCACAAAAACCTCTATGAAGTCAATAATACCCATGAATTAAGAGAAATAGATATAGATTGAAAATTAAAAGAAAATAAATGCCAACTTCCCCTTGCCCCCAGCCTCCCCTAGCCAAGTCAAGGTACGACAACACAAAATAATCCGTTATTTCACATTTCTAACACAAGTAGCAAGTAGGGTAAGACTGAGCCTTGCCACCCCTGGTTCTATTCAAACACATTATGCCACACAGTGTCTGAAGGAGATTACAAAACTTGAAAAAAACACGCTTGAAGGTGGTGATGATATCTTGAGCTTACACAGCAAGTGTAAGTGGCAAGGAGAAAAATAGAATCTCAGTCTCTTGATTACCAGTCACAGGAAAACCCTGCTTTCCCGACAATCACTGTGTCAGTTAAATCAGCATACTTAACTCTATATTTAATCACCCAATATTACTGGGTACGAAATTTGATTTCTAGTGCTTCCATGCACAAATTTATAATCTTGCTACACTACCTTTTTTCTACAGATCCTAGTACAGAGGTGAACAGAGAGAATATCTACTGGTTTCATATTCAAACTAAGCAGTGAACTGAGTCAAAATTATCAACCAGTGAACAAAAGTGAGAAGTGTTATGAAAATGATATGGGTGAAAACAAATTAATAAAGTGAGAGTGCCAATTTTTTGCTAAAATTATATAAAAACACTTCTTTTAGAACTGTGACCTAATCCTAGGAAATTATTACTAGTCAAATTTAAACTAAAATCAACACACAGGCACATTGTTATAACTCTTAAGAAGCATACTATTTCTTGAGATTAACTGGAGATGCCTAAAAGTGCTAGTTTTGACAAAGGCATGATGTACTGAATATTAAAAAATCCTCACTGATATAAAGATTTATGGAATGCTAGTCCATTTTCAAATATCCCATATGCAAAATTACTATATTCACTAGTAAAGGCAACATTCTGCTCTGATACATGAAATTGAAAATGAGATATTTAAAGATGAGAGAGCTCAGCTGGTGACAAACAACAGAAAAGCAGAAACAAGAATCAGGAACACAAAAGATTTTCCCCAAAAATTTAAGATACAGAAAAAATGGACACTAACTACATACTGTCTCAAATGTTGCATTTTCAGAAACTGGAAATCCCTGTATCTATACAGAATGGAAAGAATAAATATCTTAAGTGCAAAATAAACTGAAATTCAGAATGAAAAAAACACAAGTCATCCTAAAAAACATACAAAATTTTCAGAATAAGAGAATATTCATCTGACTCCCTTAAATTGTAATACAATAATTTTTAAATGCTGTTTAGTTAGTAAAATGTTTTCCTTCTGAGAATCCTGAAGCACTAACAAGTGTTAATGACCTAAACTTAATTGCACAGGGAAAATGAGGCAAGAAATGAGGCATCACACAAAGTATGTTGCAAGAGATGATACGTACCAAAATCGCCTGACTCCCCATACATCTTTGTATGCGGTACACCCGCCAACCACCAAGTCATTGAGATATCAGGGCAATAGTTTAATGTTGTACCTTCAGATAGATGTGCCTTTGCCTTGCTCATAATGTCACATCCCTTCTGAATATGTAAAATCGGTTTATAGGTAAAGTAACTTAGCAAAACATTTCAATAAAATATTTTTAAAATATAGAACTGCATTACTTGAAGATGATCTTTAGGATCAATCATAGTGCATAGTCACTGAACAGACAGAGCACCATTTAATAACATCTCTTCAACACTAAGGAAGCAGCACTATCAGATAATACTGGTTTCTAATGCATTCATACTTCAGACACAAAAGCTGTCTCTCCTCTATACTTTTAGCTGGATAAGGAATTCTGTACATTTGGAACAGATCAACCCTGTAAGCACCTCTATTTTAAGACTTCTGCACACTTAAAAAACAGGCACTTTTGCCCATGTATAAGGGTTAAGTGTCTCCAAACAACAATCCAAAATGGCTATAAGCTGGGAAGGGAGGTGACAAGAGCCAGCACCTGGGAAAGACTTAACATGTTTGCATTCCCATCTTTCTTCAAGAGCCAGCGCCTGGGAAAGACTTAACATGTTTGCATTCCCACCTTTCTTCAGAGCTTGGTAATCTAACTTGGGCTGCCCATTAGGCACATCCATCTCTTTATGATCCAGAATGCCAAGGCCCTCTTCTGAGGGTAGACACCTGATTGATTGATGGCATCAAGACTCATTTTATACATGATCTCCAACTAATGGCAGCATTCACCTAGGAAAACCTGATTTCTATATCTGCCTCAGCCTGAAGGTTCAAAAACAAGTTCCTATTTCCCAGGAGAGAGCCTAATCACCAGGCCATAAAATAACCTTGCAGCTAGGATTTTTTTTTAATCTTTGTTATTAACCAGCATCTGTCAAGTTTTAATGGTCTCAGATTGAGGGCTTAAACCCCAAGTCTCCACTTCCTGAGTGATTACTTTAACTATCATCTATTTTGCATAAGGTAAGCACTAGCACAAGACCAACCTCTCCAGTCCTTCCAATGTGTTTTTTTTTTCCACAGACAGTGGCAGTGGACTTTGGGCTTTTCAATTAACTTGATGTTGGAGTGAGTTAGGACCTGGCACACATGCATTAAATGGTGGGTTGGAATCTGATTTCCGATCCCAAAAATCACATTGCCTGCTATACCACCAATGAAATGTTGGGATCAGGCATCAAATTCCAATTTTGTCATTACTACATGCCAGTGCAAGGGGAGCCAGCAATTATGATTAAGACTCCCGCAAAACTAGCAAATTGAAAAGCAGGTGCCTACAGTCTGGACTGAAACAGTATGGTCCTGGGTGGCAAGGACAATCGACTTATGTTTGGTTCCTACTCCAGAACTGCACTAGAGAGACTTTAAAACCCCAGTGACGTGTGGGGCTGGCAACAACAATCAGGTGATTGTCAATCCCAGCCATGTACCACACTGGAGCCAGCACCAGAATTTGCCTTGCTCCTCAGCTCCCAGCAGAGCTGTGGGGCAAGACCAGCACTGTGTTGGGTCAAGAGGCTTCCTATGACTCCCACTCAGCTTATGAATTTCTTTTCATTACACACCCTAAAACAGCAGGGTTCAGAACCATGCAGGGCTACCTTGCATGACTGTTGGCTTAACCACATGAGGGGAGCTTTCAACCAATCCTCTCCATACAACCAGCATCAGGCTGCCTGGCAAAGCAACCCTTTCAACTGAACCACATGTTCAATTTAAGACATGATAGAAAATGGCCTAAAAAAATTACTCATATTTTGTGGAATATTTTTGTGGCTGGTTTCCCATTTTCTTGCTTCATTAATTGCCTGAATGTATGGCAGGGTTACTATTTATGGTATTATTAACAGGTTAATTGTATCCTAAGTGTAGTGTTTGCCAAGCTCCTTAGATACACACAGAGCATCTGCCTGACTGCAGTTAGGTGGAGTTTAGGCATCTCCTCAGGTCCAGTCTGCATCACTACAGAATTAAGATGGGAGTTAATGGGCCAAGCTGCTCTGAGTACATCACTTCTAAACATATGTAGCAACTGGAGCATAGCCATCTACACTTCTCTTTCTGACAAAATATGAGTGCCAAATAAATTTAGGCATTTAAGGGGCTCTCTAGTTACTGAAACAAGGTTGATCTGGATCTTTTTGTGACTTAGGTGATAAATCCACCTAAGTCCCTTTTAGGTGCCTGGTTTCCCAATCCGGACCTGGGCTTTATAGCCTAAATGCTTATGTAATGCAGCTGTGTAGCTGCTAAACACTGGGCACAGCCCAGCCAGAACTGGATGAATTTCAAGGGTGGAATAAAGTGATTCCTGTAAACTAGGACATGCCCACCTATTTTTGCACTGACTAAACTCCCACTAAAGCCAATTACCATTTTTTCCTAATACATCTCTCTGTGCAATTAGTTATTTGCTTTTCCAATTAGAGGAGGAAGAGTTACTTATGGTTACTGCCTAAAGAATTTACTCTAAAACACACATGTGGATGACAACATACAAGAACTGTACCAAATTCTTCCTAAGATTAGCTCCCAAAGAAGGTGAGGGTTTGCATACTATTAACCAGGGGCAGCAGCCAAAGTGGCAGGAACATTGAGCTTCTCTAGCTGTTTACTTCAGCTTTTATTTCAAAGGGAACCTCTTCTCCAATCAAATGTGTAGCACCACTGGTAAGAGTCACACTAGAGCCAGTGGAGTAGAGAAGCAGAGACCTTTGAAGTAAAAACACCAGTGATCACATGAGTAGTTTATCCCTAATTTGGCAATCTGCTGCAAATGAAATGGGTTGCAAACCATCCCAATACGACATATCTGAGTTGTACCATATCCAGAAATTTATAAAGTGTTTTTTTGTCTTGATTTGCAGCAGGCCTCAAAAGTAAGCCCTGGGAACCAGTCTGGAAAAGTCTCAGAGACAAACATCGGACTCCAAAGTCCATTAAGGGATCCAGGTGGACAGTGTTCAGTCCCATCCTCCATAAGAACCACCATTCACCCACTAGAGACACATCCTTTATGGATTTAGTAATCTGCTTGCAGATTGTGCAAGGTAGGAGCTATACTATTTTTTTTTCTATGCTCATATCAGACTACTAAAGACTGTTGTTTACTTAAATCTATACATGATCACCATCTACAATTAATAGTGAAAGTGAATGTAAATATGTGCTTCTGTTATCTCTTTATTCAGAGCACCCACAGCCGACAGAAGATACCCATCTACCTGACAACAGCATCCAGTTCAGCAGAAAGAATAATGTCCCTCATTAAATCTGGAACATGACTGGTGGTCATGCTAGATCAGATGGAGAGAAAGCAAGAGAAGGTGTGATTCAACAGTCCGGTCAGGAAGGTATCTTCCTGGAAGGGGTAAGTCTTCTCATCAAAGGTGGCAGAACTGTTTATTGCTTTTGCATTAAACAGTAATTGGTTATAACCTGGTACAAGAAACCAGAATTTAGGGTGAAGTGGTTTTGAAGCAGCTAGAGTAGGATTAATCTGGATGACTTTTGAGACTTGGACAACTGCACTTTGCCTAAGATCTGTTTAGGCACTTAAAACAGGGTCAGCAATCTCCAGCCTCTAGCCGTGGGGCTTCAGCAACAGGGGTTTCTGCAATGCTGTGGCACCTCCAGACAATTTCCTCAGTCTGTGGTGGACAGAAGCTGCAGCAGTGGACTAATACTTCCTCTGAGCCAAAACAGGGAGAACTGGCAGCAGTGGGTGTTTCCCCCATATCACAGTATGGGGATGTGGCAGTAGTAGCCAGATCCTAGCACCCACCTTCCCATCTCTGACCAAAGCATAGTCATTTCAGGCTGCAGCCTAAAAAGGTTGCTGACTGCTGACCTAGAAGGTTGATTTGCATCTGTTCCTTAATGTAATATATAAAGATGCAGGGATATTTTTGTCTTGTTTATTTAATTTTTCAGGTAACATTCTCAGGCTTAAGGAACTTTTGTTCTGAATTATTTATTCCAGATAACGTACCTGTTAATGTTTTTTTCTTTTCTTAGGAGAACACAAAAATACATCAGAGGTTGTTGTATATGCTTAGCAGAGAAGAGATAATGTGAGGAGATAATATTCTTTAGGTTGCAATCTGAACTCTCTTATAGGAGGCGTGTGACATGATTAAGTAGGGACTGATTTTTATGCCTGTGCATGGTTGTCTGTAACCTCTTTGGTCCTTCATATTGTTTGGTAATGATCTGAATAGCTCCCCATTTTTCTTTGAGTTTGATTTGAAATATTTTCTGTCTCTTGTAAAGGTGTGGAGATGCTTGACTATCCAGCATATATGAAATATTGATAGTATGCATCCTTCATTGAAAGCCCCTACCATTTTATACCTAAGTCTTGGTCATTTTGACATAAAAATGACTTGTGTGAAATTAAACATGAAAGAAGAATGGTGTACCGGTCTATGAAATAATACTTTAACTGATGTAAAAATACAGAACTACAGAAATCTTTTTCTGCAGATGTGAAAAGAGACAAAAACAATGTTGCAAACTTCTTCATTATTTCAGATGAAACAAGAGCCCCAGGAATTCAGCTTCCCTTAACATGGAAATTCTTCCAAGTTACTGTATCTTTCAAATTGTCAAAGTAACTCTTTATACTGAAGAACTTGCAGTTCCTTCTCTCACCCTAATTTTAGGGTCTGGGTACAAAATTATTAGTCACTCCCTCCCTCACTCACACCCTCTTATGTTACTGTTGCAAGGTCTTTGGAGCAGAACTTAAGTTGATTTATATTTATAAATCATTATATAATGCCAAACACATTCAAAATAAAAATGTAAATAAGTGGACCTGTTTTAATGACTGGACTTAATGTCTGGGCAGCACTTTCAGTTCCTATGCTCATATGCTCCTATGTTTTTACCTTAATTCTGTGTCATCTAGCAATGTGTCAAAACCCAGCTCTATTTCTAAGGCTTTGCAAAAAAGGGAAGGACCACTTAAATTCACTCTCCATAGCAACAGCTACAGCTTTAAAGTTGAAACAGTTTCTCTCAGACTACAGTGCATTCATTTTAAGTATCCTATAAATGTATTTGAATTATTTTACTGAAAATATAATTTATATGAAAATAAGTATATTTTTCCACAAATTATTTAAAATTGGCTCCTAATAATTTCCAATACTGAACTTAAGAACTCTGTAAGTCACTGTTTATTGTGGAAAAACTGATATTCCCCAGATATATATGACAGAAAAAAACTGCAAATGCAAATTAAATCCAGGATTTTAAGTCCTTTTTGTTCTGCTCATTCATAAAAAAATACCACTTCATTTATACCACTGGTCACTACATGGGGGAGATGGTTAGAAAGCTGCAGGCTACAAAACTGTAAAATTCAGTAAGATCATTATTTTTTTAGGGTGCAAAATATTTTGTATATTTGTATTAAAATGTTTTGATCTTGCAAATTGATTGAAACATGCCCTATACGTCAATATTTAGGGAGGTTCTGGAAAATAAATCAAACTGTTCTTTTGCTTGAAAGACTATTTATGTTCATAAGATCATAGGAAAACAGGCATGTGTGTTATTGTGGCATCAGTGACAGTTGCTTTAAGAAAATGACTACAGGATATCTTTGAAAATACAGGAAAATACCTGTAATACTTACATTTTGCCTAGCTTCCTTCTAAGTCTCTGGTTTATAATACTTTTATAATAGTGAAAAACCTCTCTGTGTTTCAACAAAATGCAATAAGTGGGATTTATGTATTTGTTGAATGTTTATTTAAAGAACCACTTGGCGCATTCAGTTCTGAGATCCTTTTTGTGTCCTGCATCCAATATATTTAAAACCTTTTTCCTTTAGCTTTCACAAATGTATTGAAATTCTTTAAACAAACTGTGCTTTCTTTTGCATCCTTTTCATTTCCTTTAATTTTATTTATGAGCTTTTAAAAAGTTAGATTTTAACAAGTATAGCCAAAGATTATATTTAGCCGGATTAAGAGTCCCAAGGCTCTTGTTCCCTTGCAAAAAAGTCTGCAGCATACATAATCAGTATATGTGCAATTATTCAGATGTTGATAATACCCAGTTACACGTGTTTAATGTTGAAGCTTTATTTATTTTTTCCTAACTTCTCCAAGAATTACTTATTGAAAAGGTACTCTTTACAACTGCTAAGCCTCTGCTGTTTATCAGTCTGGCATATATCCCCCTCTTTCTAACCTAAAGACTTGATTCTAGAAACCCCAACTATCAGGGTAGTGTTTGCTACATAGAAAATATTACCACTATGTGAATGGAGGCTTTAAATCACTAACAAAACAGACATGGCATTTGAGGCAGATTGATTAGTAATCAGAATTAGCAATGTCCTGAGAAAAAGTGTTCTTAAAGGGGGACAATGGGCTCATACATCTAGGATCTCAGGATACAAGGCTCCTATTGTCCCAAGAGAAACCCTTAGTATTACTGGGACTACTTATATAGTACTATAGCCATAAGACTTTCCAGGATTAGGTCCTATTTCAAACTACAAAATAATTATGAATAATTATCTCCACAGTAACAGCAATTTTGGTGATACTTGTGTTCTGATAACAGATATGGCAGAACTGCAACTCACTGGCAATGCATTTCTTTTTGTGTGCATAAGGAAAGATATAATCATAGAAAGTTAGGGTTGCAAAGGACCTCAGGAGGTCATCTAGTCCAACACCTTGCTCAAAGCAGGACCATCCCCAACTAGATTATCTCAGCCAAGGCTTTATCTAGCTGGGTCTTACAAGCCTCTAAAGATGGAGATTCCACAACCTCTGTGCATAACCTGTTTCAGTGCTGTACTATTCTCCTCATGAGAAAGCTTTTCATAATATCTAACCTAAACTTCTCTTTCTACAACTTGAGACCATTACTCCTTGTTCTGTCATCTGCCATCACTGAGAACACCCTAGCTCCATCCTCTTTGGAACCACCCTTTGGATAGTTGAAGGCTGCTATTAAATCCTTCCTCAGTCATTTCTTCTCCAGACTAAGTCTACTTTTCTCAGCCTCTCCTCAGAAGTCAAGTGCCCCAGCCCTCTAACAATTTTTATTACCTCCTGCTGGATTCTTTCCAATTTGTCCACATACTTTCTGTAGTGGGGTGGCTTAAAACTGGACAGAGAATTCTAGATGTGGTTTCACCAGTGCTGAATAGAGGGAAAGAATCACTTTCCTCAGTCTACTGGCAAGACTCCTATTAATGCAGCCCAGTATGTCATTAGCCTTCTTCACAACAAGGGCATACTGTTGGCTGTTGTCTTTAAAGACCTATTAAAGGAAGCTACTGAGCAGTTCCATACCATGAAATTTTATTCACATTTCCCCTCCTCTTGCTTTATCTGGTTTAGTCCATGGTCACGGTCTTACTGCCTGGCTCATTTACTTAGAGATGCATGGAAATGAGGAATAGGAATGCTCCTCAAAGTTTCAGAATATATGCTGATCTCATTTGCTGAGGTCACTTCTGCCTAATGACAATCAGAAAATGTCCTAGGATTTGCCATAATGGATCATTATGCAAATATTTTATTTAAAAGGTCTACAGTAAACTGTAAAAATCCTACTACACAGTAGTTACTGTCTATTTTTGAGAACAATTGACTCTATCAGACATGGTAACAGTGAAGATAAAACACAAAACTAATCAATTGTACAAATCCCTAAATCTATCTATCCATACAAAATGATTTGCATCGATGACCAATTCCACTGAGTTGAGGGAGATTAGTTCAGACTTTCAAAGAGCTGCCAAAAAATTCTTATTAACTAACTTCCTAACCATTGGCTATAATGTTAACTGAACAAGAACTCAGAATTACTGCTTAGTCTCTGTAGCTGTCTGTAAACTAGAGCTAAATTCCTCAAGGATCAGATCCAAAACTTTTACCAGAAATAATGGAGATACAGTCCTATTCATATAATTCTTGGCTACTTGCAAGAGGATCTATATCTACATTACAGTCACAAGCCAGGCAACTGCATGTTCTGCAGTCCTAAAGAGATTTAAAATTAATTCTTCAATAGTTGTTGAGAGATACTTGTCTTACATTCTCATGCACAAAATTTACTGAGGTGGACCAGATGGAACCAGGAGATAGGATCATCTCTCTGACTAGGAAGACATGACACAGGGCTCAAATTGCGTGAAAAGCTGTCATCAGTACAGATATACTATGAAACACAGACGACAACTAATCCTACTAGTTTGGGAGGGCCTTTGACCTTGGAATCACAGTGGTTCAGTAATCAGCCAACAACTCTATCTCCTGATGATCCACTCCTAGGCCAATGAAGCACAAGTTACATCCAAAAAGGAGAATTTCTCATTCTGCGAATACCACAGTTAGCAAATTCTTAGTGACCTCAAATAAAACAACTTTTGGTATTAGATAAAAGCAACTGTCAAATGATATGCAAATCTCTCAAGCTATGACAACAATCAGTCCACAGTAGCTCTCGTTGGGGATGGCACATCTAACTTCAACCAAGCTTATGCCAATACTCATCTGTATTTACAAAAGGAACATGTGTTACTGCTGGTAGAAGGAAAGCATAGATGTTTCTCGGAGTGCTAGCTTTTAAGCTGTCAAACCAAGCAATAACAACTAACCTACCACACTATCAATTTTTAAATGGTAGTCCCAATTCATCCTGCAGTCCATGAAGCCTACAGTTAGTATGGTGGTGTGGCTTGTAAGCCTACGTGGGCTCCATTTTGTCATAGTCATCAGAAATAAGTTCCTGTAAGAGCAAACAATGACTGCTGTTGTTGTAATTTCCCTCTCCTTGTCACCAGTCTCCTGGGCTCAGAAAGGGTATCATTAAACTAAAGAAACAGGTGCAGTTTGAAACAAAGTCAGCTAAGGTAGTTAACTGATTTGAAAACACCTTATTTTCCTAAAATATACAAGCTCCCAAGAGCTTATCAATGCTACATATTCATTTTTTTTAAACTTTAAAAAAAAATTTTTAAACTAAAACCATTTTAAAAAAAGGTTTGAGACCTATGATGTAAATTATAATTTGGCTCATTATGGACGAACTAATACATTGCATTATGATTTGTCTCATAGAAAGGGTAACAGTAGACTCAAAGGATGGTACAGTCATGACTTCCTGGCAAGTGGAGATCAGTGCATAGCAGAAGTGGAAAAAAATATTTTTCATTCACTCCCCTTAAGACAACTTCTATTCTTGGGAGTGCAAACAACTCTGTATTCCCTAAAACAGGAACTGAGACTGGCTATGGTGCCAGTCCTCTACAATAGACCCATGTAAGAACCAAAGGTAATGTGGTCCTTTGGGGCAAGTGTAGCAACTACAGTTGTAGATACTATGATAACTATTTTTGCAGTAACGTTCAGAATTCAACAGATTTTTCAGAGTGTGATTGAAATTACTGACATGTTCTTTCACAGGAGAAGATTGTGATGTTTTCCTTCTTTTTCATAAGGAGCTCTTCATTAGCAAAATGTACATCCTTCAAGCTGCAAGAAATTAAACAACTAGGAATTCTAGCATACAATAGCTTCATTTCTCTGTGAAAGTGCAGTATCTCCTATCTCTGTGCACCTGTATTTGTTTATGTTTGCACTTCCAATAAAACATCACACCTGCTCTTTTGGCTGTGGTTGGGCAGCATTTGTATCTTAAGGCTTTAAGCTGTCTGAAAAAATAGCACACAAAAATTACTCTGAAAGCTAAATCTAACTATTTCTCAGTGATTAAGTGTTTTTCTATTAACTACATATCTAAAAATATACCTCTCTTTTCACTGTGTTTTTTCCTTCTAGTAATTTGAAGTACTTTGGAATAATCTGCTTTGACGTGCCATGGGCTTTGCTGAAATAGTTGTATATGGATGTAAAGAATATGTTAAAAATGTGACTTAAATATAGTGATACATGCTTTACTCTGTAGACAACCTGAAACAATACAACAATAATTAAGTCTAGTATAAAATATCCTACTCTTCTCATCTTTATATGGTGTTATTATGCAAGCTTGATGACAACTTAAATGTTGGCATTTTTTTCTCCACTAATCAATTTATTGGTATTTACCCACTTTTAGGTGCCCTGTACACATAACAGGTATCATGCAATCAACCGGTTAACTGGACAATTACCTTAAGACCAGCTACATGTGCAAAGTACTTATTCACAATAAAAGGCTCCAATGAGCTATAAAATTAAACCTTGAAAACATGTACTAACTTTATAGCTGGCTGCTATCGAGCTTTAATGTGTACTTGTAGTGAGGTCTTCTCTGCAGCTGTGAGTCCCATCAGCTGACAGGCTCCCAGCTGCAGGAGTGCACCATGCTCAGAGTGAAACCCTTTAGTCCATGGGATCATGACAGCCACAATCCCCCAGGCTCAGGATGGGGGTGAAACCTCCCCATGTGCAACCAGGACCAAGCACCCTGTCAAGCATGTGACTCTCAGTTCTGGTTGTGCATACACCCCATGGCTGGAAACCCTATCAGCAAAGGGGGCTCCCTACTGCAGGAGCCTAATTCTTGCCAATGCAGAGGTAACCCAGGATCAAGCTCCCCCTACACCGGGAAAAGGTACAGTTAGAGTTAATGTGCAGTTGTGTGGATCGTGCATTAAATTCAATCATGCCTTTACCTCTGTGTGTAGCTACAGCACTTGCCAATGAGTGTTGGAAGAAAAACAGAGGGATTTCCCTCCTTTCCTTACTTCATAAAATAAAAAATATAAAACTGGAGTTAAAATCAAAAGTTTTCCATATGGATGACCCATATTGACCCAGGTACAGAATTCTTTGAGCATAAACAATCATTTGCTTAATGACACACATAATTTTAATTAAAAATACGTTACATGCATTCATCTAAAATTTTGTCCAGATTCTCACTGTTGTCAGTTTACAGGAATAGCTATTCACGTATTCATTGCTACTAAAGACCAACGCTATGTTGTTTGCATTGTTGGATTTTAAGCTTTAATTTAAATTTCCCACGGGATTTTTAGTGACACCAAAACCATACTTCCACTGCTAAGTATGAAATGCCAGACCCATTTTTGTGATAACACAGCAGTCCATGAATTTTATGTATTACAGTATACATTGATAGAAGCTGTGCAACTACAATCTCCAACTCCTTCCTCTTTGCAAGGCTTTAATGAAGTATGAAAATTTTTTACAACTAAAAATACCAACCTCCAACCTTCTCCAAGAAATAAAAAAGAAAAACAGCTCCTGAAAAAAAACTTTTTATTCAGTGTGAAATAACAGTCAGAAAACATTCAGTTTTGATCCCCACAAAAATCTGCTCTACATGTACTGTTCTACAACAATTCTGCCAATGCCCAGGAATGCTATGCTGATGAGTGCTTTTTAAAGTAATAAGCTTAAATTTAAAGGGCACAACTCAGCATAAATATAAATTGTGTGCATGTAGCCAAGGGCAAAATCTGGCACAAAATATTTCAGAAAGATGAAAACATAGTGCCCAAGCCCCCTCCCCCATCACCCCGCCCCATTTTATGAGTGAAGTGTAATGGAATAAAAAAAAGCTGTATTTGTAACCACATAAAAACCTTCTGCATTAATGCTCCTAATTTCAGTGAGAATATTGGAAATACTGGCAAAACAGGAAAGTTACAGGACATCTGCAGTGACTGAACCGCATAATGTAATTAAAACTAGTAATAAATAAGCTACTAGAAAGGAACAGAAACAAGGTAGTTATTAATTAAAAGGGTATAATGTTCCCAACTTGCAAGCTGGCAGCCTCAACTTTAGTTTAGAAGAGTTACAGTACCTTTTTGGTTTTCATACTGTTCTGACAACAGATGGTAGCAGCAACCCACACTACAAACTGCCTTGATTTCAGGTGTAGCAATAAAAATTCGCAGTGTATTTGGAGCAAGATCTCCACATGTATGTAGACCCACCATTATGCAGTCCTAAAAATAAAATAAAAACAAATAAAAATAGTTCTTTTCAACTGAGAGGGAGACAACAAAAACAATTCAACCAGATACGCTGCAAATAGCTAAACTGCTGTAAGTTTTTAATAAATAAGCTCATGAGGACTCCTGGTGTCCTATTCTGGAAATTTTTGCAGAATACTGTGAACACTTGAGTACTAATGAAATGTGAAACTCTTTCCTTTAAAATACCATCAAGGAATGGAAGTGTTCTTCACTTTGTTGGAGTTGTGGGGATACTCTTACTTGTACTTTCTTTGGCTAGGACAAATCAAAGTCCAACATCCATAACTGACTCTGAGTCAGTTGTCTGGTTATGCAGAGAACAATATTGGCCATTTTCCTTCGCAACATTATTATTATTTTTTTCTTTACTTTTAGATTTGTACTTAGTAATTCCTACTTTAACATGTTTCAAACTACCCATGACAATTCTACTGCTCATCAATGCCTGAATAGACATGCACTGTGCTTCCTACCTAAAATGGAAAACAGCAAGTAATTTGAGGCAGAATATGTATTCTGTACTTTTTAAATTTTTATTTTTATTGTGAGGTACATTTTCTCTGTAAGAACCTATACTGGAAATGAATGGTCAATGGCCACATACAGGTGTTACGTTTTTTCTAATGTATGAACTTCCATCTCTTACTGTTCTCTCCAATACACCTTTTGCCATCTCACATTACCACTGAGCAGAAAGAATTGCAAAATTGACATCTAGTTTACAATTAGATAACACCCTCTCTCCCCCTCCATCTGTTTCTTCTTTGTGTTTCATTCCCATTTCAGCCTGTAAGAAGTTCCACCTAGCTTGCTCCATGCACTTGTTATCGAATGGTTGGGTAGGGGTACATACACGTGTACTAATTTTCTGATAGTTAAGCCAGCTTAACATTTTTAAGTCAATTTAACTGTCAGAGCATACACATGTGTATGAAGCAGGGTTGATTTAAATGTAGTGCAAGATAATACACCTTGGAGGTATATTATCTTGAGTCACATTAAATAAGTTGACTTAGTTCACAAGATGGCTGCTGTCATGTCAAAGAGCTGTACATGTGTACACTCCTATGTGGCTTAAGTTGACTTGGTTAAATCGACTTAGTTAAGTCACGTTATTTTAATTTGACTTAGTATGTATGTATGCACCCTAGATGTACACTTAGCAGTACTTTCTGCTTGGTGGTAATATAAGATGGCAAAAGACTATTGGAGGGATAATAGAAAGAGATGCAAGTTCATGTACTGGAAAAAAACAGCATTTAAATCCTGCAGACTGGAAAAACTGGACAGAATTATTCCAAAAGCAAGATAGTAAAAGGTGGCCACAAGACACAGGAGATATGAAAAATCTGTTAAAGTAATCTATAAATTCTGGTAGTTCAAAAGGCAAGTATCTCTTCCCTATCCTAGTATAATGAATTAAACTTTTGTAGACCCACCAATTTAGGACCTCACTCATTTACCTGAGAGCAGATTCTGGTTCTGTGACTTAAGACCAGTACATCCACCCACTAGAATTCAGTAGCTCTAAAATATATGTGCCTTTCCTTATAACTGCAATACAATATTTTTTTTCAATGAGTCAAATAATTTTGAAGTTCCACCAAATAAATAAGAAATACTTCCATTTTCCCCTAAATATCCTCAGAATTTGGGAAGACTGCAAAAAGCACATATTGTTGCCAATACCAACAATATCATATATTAGCAGATATTATGCCCTACTCAGGCCACATCTAGTGCTGTGCTAAGCAGCTACATGACATCTATTTCATTGTGCAGTGTGCACAGTAGTTCTTAGTATTGTTCTCTGATAGTGTCATCATCTTGTTTCATCTTGTAAACACCCAGGTGAACAACTGACTAAGAATCAGCTTTTGTGGAAACTGGTCAGGTATGAACCCAACCCCGAGTATTTAGGAGTCGACTTCAACCAGGATCACCTATAAGCATCATCTACAAATAACTAAGAACAAACTTGCCATACATAATAATATAATCTCACAACTGACTGGTATGAGTTGGAGAAGTGATTCTGAAGCTCTTATAACATTGCTGCTGGCCCTTGCTTATTCAGCAGCTGAGTACTGTCTTCCAGTTTGGGGCAGGAGCACTCATACCAGCCTCAGTGACTTTCAACTGAATAAAACACTGAGACTTGTAACAGGTACTTGCAGATCCACTCTTGTTCCTTGGCTGTCTGTTCTATCCCATATCCCTCCTCCTGATCTTTGATGTAAACAGGCTACTTTAAGAGTCTACAAAAAAACTGCCTATATTTAATACACTATCAATTTTTGAGGAACTTAATGATCTCCCTAAACCAAGGCTTAAGTCGAGAAGGCCACTTTGGGGTGCGTGAAAAGAGCTGAATGGCAAGAACTCTGACATCATTGTACACGCTTCACATCAGTGTTAATGCTTATATAAACTGCAAGGCACTGAGATCAGTTCATTATTATTATTATACCACAATCAGTTTAAAAATAGTGATAACCATCCAAACTATAAAAATACTGTTTGCATTTATTCTTCCAGACTTTTACCAGAGGCATATTACTAAATATATTTAAATAATTAAGGAAAGGTGAAATAAACATTAGGACCAAGATTAAAAGAGTACTGTATAAACCACTTTAAGATACCCATGGGTAAGGCAACTTGCCATTTTAATTATGCAAATGGCAGAATCCATTTGCCAAATTCCAGTAATTTCAATATTAATATTCCTGCAGATATGCTACTCCTTGCAGGAACAGCCTACTCTTGGCTGTTTGCACCTTATAAAGGCAGGATACATTATTAGTTGCCTTCTAAAAGAAGCCTTGAAATTGATATGATCTAGGTACTTTCAAGGCTGGTAACAGCCTAGCGCTGAGAGCAATGGAAATTGCCCAAAAAGATTAATCACCAACTCTCCTTGCTAGGCAGTGTTCTGATTGTCAAATCAGCCTATCCATTGTAAATAGTCAAGTTAACATATTTTGTAAGATTCCTTTTTTTAACTGCAACTCATTGAAGAGATCACTGTTAGCCAGGAATTCTTCCTTCAATTTTTTTGACTGCCTCAATACCTTTGTGGATTGAGCCCTTTTACTAGACAGCAGTTCACCAAATTATTCTAAATAATTAATTAGAATAAAAAATATATCATTAGAATATATGCAGCATCAGAATATAAATTATTGTAGAGTAGCTGAAAAATATCTTTTAACTACATTTTAAATGTTAATTTTAGCTACACTTCAGGTCCAATCCAAAATGGTCTAACAGATGCACTAAAATAAGAAAACAGTGAATACATCAGTAAGAAATGCAGTATTGAGTCAGAGTTGTCTGCTTGCTCACACAGCTGACAGCATTCTATATTCATTCTGCACTATGACAGTGACTACACAAGATGTAAGGCAACATAATATCAAACAATAATACTTGAAAAATATAAGTGAAACAACCTCTAGATCTGTAATGATGTCAGAAAGTTGTGTTCCCGCAGTGATATATGAGGTCAATGGAAAATAAATGTTTGATTCATTTGACTTGCTCGCTCTGGCCTTTATGGAGGCCATTTTTCTTTGTTCTTTTTCATCTTCAGAGAGCTCTAGGTAGTTATTTTTGGATGAAGAATTACCTTCTATAGCATCACTAGGCAGGATGTTCATAATAGAAAAGGCATTTTCAGAAAGTTTGTTCTTATAAGATTGTAGCTGTGCCACTCCATGAAGTTCAGTTTGTTTGCTGGTTTTACACATTTCAGAGTCTGTGAAAACTCCAATACTTTCCAGAGGAACTGAAGCTGAAATAGCCAGATGATCCTCACCATGAAGATGGTTGTTGGCAGTTAAGAGGTCTTCATTGATATTTGATTTACATTTCATTTCATCCTCCATTGGCTCTTCCTTTTCCTCTTCCACCACTTGGCCTTTGACACCTGTTTTTGCCTGACTTTGATAGGCTCTCCAGTGTTTCTTCAATTTCCTATTCCGTTCATTAGCTCCATGAGTATTGGTGCTTGAGGAATCAATTCCATAAACCTTTAAGTTGTATTGCATGGACAAAAAAGAACTCAGGTAGCCTTTTCCAGAACCAAGGTCAATCACCTAGGGTAAGGAAAAGAAAGGAAAAAAAATAGCATGGACCATATTAATGAATAATAAATAAACAATGTTTCATTCAAATACTAAGAGTGAGTACCCCACCCTCCCAAGAAAAATAAGTTTAACTTAGTTTATTTTCCACTTATTTTTCCTAACAAATACTTTATTGATCAGGTTCTGGTTTTAAAACAGAAAACTGTTATTTCTATAAGACAAAAATGTTAAGCTGTTTTGTTCTACACCGTAAACATAATCAATGAGATAACCATGACTCTAAATGTCTTAGCATTTCATACATGGCTTTTAATGTACATTTTGGCACAGAAGTTCCTTTTATAAAGAGGAAAAGAGGATGGTGTGGGCATGTTTGGTATACTTTGGCAGCCTATTCTGGGCAGCTAACCCAAAGCATGTCATCCCCATGGCAAGACTTTTCTTGAAGTGACACACACAGGACTCCAGAGATCACATGCTGGATTTTTCCAGCTGTCAGTTGATGAGAAGAGATGCCTGGCCAGAATGTGTAGGCTGAAATTTTAGAATCTTCAAGGTTTTCAGGACAAATGTTCATCTACATAGACTAGTGGTGAGTGAGAGACAAGATACACTTTGGTTATAATTGCTATAAATACATTTTACTTGCATTTTTGTCACCACCACCATAAGATCCAAAACAAAAGAAAATAAAGTCTGTGGAATGTTTTTGCCAGTGATGAAAGAATGATAGGCTAAATTTCAAAGATGGATATTACTGCAGCACAGAAAATGTCACAAGTATTTTTGTGCTTGCATCTCTAAAACATATTATAGTCTTTCTATGAAAGAAACCCACTGGACAAACGCAGATAGTGAATTGTCTGAAAAATTATTTATTTTAAACAAATACGCTTATTTGTTGCCAAGTTGAAAAATATACGTATGTTCTTTGTATGCATGTTAAACAAAATATTTATTTAAAAAAGGCAGTGATTTTATGTTGAAACAGAAAGACTGGATTGAATTAATGCCTGCTGTAACTCCACTGATTACATCAGGAAAGGTAATCATCATTTTATAGTACATATGCCAACCACGATCTTTTAAAATGCAATTTCCATGATATCATAAACACCAATGCCTTGTCTATACTGGGCTGGGTACTATATATTTAAACTGTTTAAATATTTCCTGGCACTTGAGAGGCAGGAACACAATCTTCCAAAAGTATTTCAGCATTTTGCAGCATCATAAACAAATTAAGTAGACAGTGTAATAAGAATTAAATCTTAATTGTATCATACACCATCTTCAATGCGTTATGCTTTGTTGGGCACACGGTAATCTCTAAAGCAAGTTTAACAAATGTGTTAAAAGAAAAGCATGTATACAAAAGAAAATAAGCTAAGGGTGATTTTATATAAAAATTTCACTTGTACGACAGTGTCAGTTACAATTGACATTACGAAAGATAATAGAACAGGTTAGAAACATGACTGTTAAAGCAACATAACTTTAAAGATGTTTTAAATGTTTTAGCCCATAGAGTTAACCAATAAGCGATTACAGTAGGCATAGTTTCAGCCTTCATACCCTTTTTACTATTTGCTATACTACATAATAAAGCTCCACAAGAGAACACTATCGTCTACCACACATTATATACATCATAGGTATGGAGGTGAAGCTGAGGACACTTTTCAATCCTTCAGTGATCTGTAATTTTTGAAAGAAACACCCTGTAGATGTGTGCTATTGTAAAACATGTGTTGTGTTTTCATAGCTCTAGAATTTTAAGTAAATGTTATACACACGCATACACACACACGTGCACACACGTTTTGTGAGAAAGACTGAGAAAAAAAATCAATACAGAAAATATTTCTCCTAAAACTTTACAATTCATATATTTTTTAAGTTGAAAGATAACCAAAACAAAGTAAGTTGATTTTTAATAACTGACAAGGAGATGTTTAAAATGCAACTGGAAAGCTCATTTCATATATTAGGGATTTGTAACTTTGAAGAAATAAAATTTTGTTGTAATATACAACCAAATGATGGAAAAAGAGTTAATATAAAGCAGTCTGCATTTCATATTTAGTGACATACTGCTGTAATGTTTTTGATTAAAGTCCTCAGTAAAAAACTCCAACAAAACATCACCAAAAGTCAATTCTCTGTCCAAAGATGTCTGAAATCAAATGAAAAATGTACACTGTTGCCCACTGAAAAATGTACGTTTCTACTGCAACCTGCCAGGCATCAAATGATAACAGATACTACTAGTAATAACATGCTGCAGTTATTAATAAGCAGTTTTGCCAAATGTAGCAGGAGTTAAGAACTGAAATAACACATGACTCGAGTTTTCTCTCAGAATAAGATACGTAATGAGAATCTTCTACTCTGTCTCACCTACTGGATCTACAAGGGACCTATTCTGCATACTATTTACTATTTATATGCAACTGCTAATGGAGACTATGAGACAAAATAGACTGACATACCAAGAAACGTGGACAGTATCTGCCTTGACACCATGATACAATACCATGTGTCATTGCTTTCACAATATGTGAAGAAAGACGCTGAAAACCAACAGTTGCCAGAAGCTAAACCCACATAAGGTAGGAAAAATGCTGGTGGGCATAGGGAGGAATGCTACTAACGTCATAAAGGACAGTCATCTTAAGATTGTCAAGATGATTCTCATTTTTCACTGCTGCTAGAACTCCACACACATGCTGAAAACACTGTTCCACCTCCAGCTGACAAGACAACAGCATCCACATCCTGGCAATCTTGATAGAGATGGACTTTTGTCTGTCCCCATTGGGCAAGGGAGAGCAAAATATGGCCTGTGGGCCAGATCAGTTCTTTGTTTGGCTGGAGGTGGGTCCCTTGGTCCTGTGTGGCCTAGGCGCTGTCTATCCATAGCGTGTCCTGCCACCCCCTGGACACACATTGGGGCTGGGGCAGCTCCACAGCTGCAGCCCAAGTGGCAGTGGTTCCTTCCAGATGTAGCCACTACTGACCTCAGCCCCGTGGTACCCATATTACATAACTGCAAGTCTGTACATCCTGTGCATACTCTGAGCTCACCCACCCAGGCTCAGTAACAGTGTTGCAGGACAGAAGCTGTTGCCCAAGCACAAGGAAAAGCAGCCCCTCCACCTCGCCGCTGCTGGCCATTCCTGCTGCAGCTGCCTGGAGCCTGCACTGGGCTTCCCTGTGGGCAGCCCAGAAGCAGCAGTGATAGCAGCATAGATGCAGGGCAGCCCAGCAGGAGCTCCAAGTGGCTGCAGCAGGAACAGTCAGCAGTGGTGAGGGGGAAGGGATGCTTTTCCCCACCGTGCTGAGCAACAGTTTCTGTCCCATGCTGCTGCTGAGTCTGGGCAGGCGAGGCTGGAGCAGGTACGAGGTAAGCAGAATCAGGGCTGTAGTGCCAATACTGCAAAGCTGGGGCTAGTGGCAGCAACAGATGGAAGAAGCTGCTGCTGCATGGGTTGCCTGAAAAGGGAGTCCAGCTGCAATGCAATCCCAACCCCACTGAGTGCCCAGAGGGTGGCAAGACATGCCACAGGTGGGCAGTGTGGAACAGGCACAGGTTGGGCTGGGTTGGGGCTGTGCCCAGGTTCCGGCTGATCCTCTTCTGCTGGAGTGAGTCTGGAGTGGGCATGGGGCAGGGATGGACCTGTGTGCTGTTGTTGGGGAGGCACTGCAGGCTGCTGTAGGGCATGGGCAGAGGCAGGATTCTGTGATAAAACCCACCCCTGAATTCCCTGGCCCACCAGGAGCCCTGTAGGTTGGAAGGAATGGCTACGTGGGCCTTATCTGGCTCATGGCTTGTATATTTGATGGTCCTGATCTTTGACATACTGGCTGCTAGTCCTAACTATTATAATAAACTCTATTTCAGAATGAAAACATGTACAGTATCTTAGAGAAGGATTGCCAAAATCGAACAGCTCACTTAACTGGCAACATCAGCTGCCAAGAAGACATTTCTCCAGTACTCTGTTCTTTGAACTGGTTTCTCATAGAATAGAGTCATAGTTGAGGTTTTAACTTTTATTTTGAATGCTCTTCATGGGATTCTACCATTGTATGTGATACAATGCTTCATTCTCCTAGACCATGACCCCCCACACAAGTTACAATAAGATAATGAATCTCCAGCCTAAAAAATGAGAGCCTTATGAATAGGATACTACACTTCCTCAGCACATCATTCACAGCTGTTGAACTAAGACCCCTTAGTTCGGTGCCTTGTCCTGGCCCAGACACTCATGTGCACCCTACCCACATGAATGTTGCAAACTCAGGAAAACACAAAAAAAGACACTGGAACCAGACACTCCCTCTAAGCTCTGCGGCATGCACGGCCATGCAGATGTGTTCATGGCACACTCCCAGGTGTGCCTACATGGCCATGCACACTGCACAGCTTAGAGGTAACAGTGTCCAGGACCAACCCCAATGGCTGCTCCCAAGGACACAAGAGATTGAGGTCTTGAGGACAGCTGCAAAGTGAGGCTCTAGACCAGGGGTTGGCAATTATTTCCGCTTAAGGGAAGCTTAATGAGTTTTGGTGAGCTGTCAAGAGCCACAAGTGTAGTCCCACCCTTTCGCAGGTGCCCCATCCCCTAGTTGCCATCTTGGAACCAGAAGTCCCACCCTAACCTCTGATCTTTGCCACTAGAAATTCCTCCCCTGCCCCCGGAAGTACTTCTTTTGGGAGTGGAGGGTTGCCATCTTTGAACCAGAAAATAAACAGATTATACACTAAAAGTCAAAAACCTACTATAATATATTTTAATTTTATTATAAAAATATTCTGTTATGATTTGCATTTGTGTAGTATATATAGAGGTAACTGCAGAACAGTGAAAAATAAAGCCTTACTTCTATATATTGTATCTGAGGAGTGTGTGGGATGTGGTTGGGGGTCAGTGTGTGTATGGTGGGGTGTTTGTGGTGTGTGGGAGTGTGTGTGGGGCTTGTGAGGGGGTGTGTCTGTGTGTGGGGGGGTGTAGGGTATGTTACAGGGTGTATGTATATGTGGGGGAGTTGTGGAGGCAGTGTAGGTATAGGCCACACACTCCCCCCTATGGTGCACACCTCCCCCACCAGTGCTACTTCCCTCAAATGTATTTTCATATGTCTGGATATTTTATATCCAGAAGAATATTCAGATAAATCCATACACTCAGTCTCTGTATAAAACACTAAATATTTTTTTACATTTCTAATTTAAGTGGGACTTTTTCTAAACTGATGCTCACTAAGGATGACCTAGAAGAAACCTGACAGAAACAAGTAGGCCTTTTACTAGATGTATCCAAAGATTTGGAAAGGAAATTTTTCAAGTAATGAAGTAAGAATGTCAGCTTCCAGGTCAATATGCCACCCACAGGGAAATCTTGCATTTCAGAATCTCCAAGATCAATAAATTGTGGAGGGAGATAGTCATGATATCAACAAAAGATCACTCAGTCTGTCTCTATATGTAAAAAGAGAGACTAGCAAAAAGAGCTCTACCATCAGAGCATCACGGTCTGGTGCTCTGAATTTTAGCACATAGCAAAGGAGGAATAGAGGTTCCAAATCTAAAAGAACCCACTATATGGCTATCCTAAAAAATGGTTGTAGGCACTGTGAATGGAAATGTTTAATAGAAAACCTGAGTTGGGCACCTGACTAAAGATCCTGGGAAGGACAGGATTTCAGATACACACTTATGCTTTACCAGTCACCTCTAAACTAGTGGTTCTCAACCTTGTTAGATTTGAGGTATGCCTCAAAAAATGTAAGCTCTTAGTTTTCACTTGTTTTTTCACTATGGAAAAATAATAGAGCCACTCTTCTGATACAAAGATTTCAGAAAAACCACAGCAGATGGGAGTGTTTTTGACACTATGAAAATGCTAGGTTTATCTTGCAAATCATGTTTGCACACTTTACAGTGCTAACACTTCATGACACCGTGCAGCACATTTGGAAGGAACTCAAGGCACACCAGGGTGGCACCCTGGGAAAATTACTGCTCTAATCTCTGCCAGGCATTCTGAATTGCCTTTTGGAGGTGCCTGCTACTCCTCATTTTCTAAAAAAAGGTAATACTGAAATGGGTGGGTCTTCTTCCTCTTTGCTACTTTTGTGTGACTCAATTTTAAGGGTAAGATAAGAACATGCATTAATAAATTAATACATTTCAGGGAATCAAGCAGTGTGGAACAGAATTGTTCTTAGGCAAATCTAAGGAACTACTTGGCGCCTAAGCAAGTCATTCTAAATCACCCACCTGGGGCACATATCTCCAGGGCAATGCCTAAAATCAAGGTACATACTCATACAGTTTGAATCCTAGCCTACATATACGCATATATTTGTAAACACTCAGGGCTAGCATCTACTCCATTTTTGATGTGTATAAAAAGACTTAGGGATCAATCCTCCCCTGCTTGAATCCCATAAAAACCATTCATGCAAAAGATGGGTTGGTCCTCCTTCTCCTTGACTCTTGTTTGTGACTTAACCCTAAGGGTAAGATGACAGTCTGATATAGCAGATGCTTTGACAGATTTTCTAGGCTTCAAACTTGGTGGAACAGAATCAGTTAGATGCCTTAGTCTGTTTGGTGCCCAGTAGATAGAATAGAATCTGGCTCCTGAAGTGCACATGGGGAAGGCAACTGAAAAGTTATCTAATTTTAAACTGCCCTAAATACTGCCTCATTGAAGTGTTTCATTTTTAAAAAGTTCTTATAGCAGCCCTGATAGTAAATATCAGAACCAGTACAATTGATGGGAGCTAGTCCCTATTTGTGCTCCTAATACAACTGCACTGACAGGATCATGTACTTAAGGAGCACTGATTGCTTATATCACTTTCAGATAAGTGTATATTCTAAAAAACGCTAAATCTTACTTCACTTTTATTTGCATAATTGGCCTTTAGCTGTGCAAGTTCAACTTTCTGTACTGAGTCCTGTTTCTGGCTCCTGCCCCTAATTATCCCAGCTACTGTTTATCCATATTATCCAAATAATTTGAAATGCAAGGTGCAGAAAAACTATTTTGGACTCACAGGGCAGGACCCAGAATCCAAAGCCCCTTTCTTCCATCTCATCCCTCTGGCTTGCTCTCCTCCCCACAAATCTTCTTCTCTTGGTCGCCCAGTAGATGGAGGACTGCAGCATGCTCGAGGAAATGCTTAACCCATAGCCTGATTATTAGAGCATTTAACTGTAGGTTCAAACTCCCTCTGAATGATGGGGAGTCCCAAATCTTCCACTTCTTGGGCAAGTCCTCTAACCACTTAAAGAGTGAGGGGGGGCCTCCATTACCTCCATTTTTACTTTGGACAGTTACATGCAAACTCAGGCTATGCTCTTCTGCCACGGGTGGAAGACTAATAAAATAAAAGCCAAATCTAAAAGCCACACAGTTGCCAAAAATTTGATTTGGTGATTTGAATCACTGTCCTGAATCAATTCAGCCCAATCTGATTCACAGATTCGGCCAACGCCAAATCCCCAAATCAAACAGGTCCTATCCCGCACCCACTTTCCCAACCCCAGCATCTTGACGCTTTAAAAACAAAAAAGTCCCATGCTCACCAGCTGCTGCCAGGTAGGGAGGTGATCCCCACTGCCCTCCACTGTTCCATCCTGCATGGGGGCCTCTGTCATGAGCCCCCAGAAGCTCCAAGAACTGCTGCAGCAGCCGGTGAGTATGAGGCTTTTTTTTTTGTTTTTTGGGTTTTTTTTAAAAGAGCCAGGACATTGGTCCTGGGCAGGGCAGCCATGGGGTGGCTGGAGGGTACTGGAAGAGTGGGGAGCAGGGTGGGGAATTGTGGCAGAGCCGTCCATGCAGAATGGGGCAGTGGGGGGCAGCGGGGATTGCCTCTCCACGTGGCAGCAGCTGGTGAACGCGGGGTGCAGACAGTGAGTGCAGGTTCCAGCTCTCTGCAGCAGCAAGTAGGAATGCCCAAATCTCCAAAGCTCTCCAAATCTTTTCCAAATTGATTCAGAGAGCTTTGAATCAATTCAGACCTTTTTACTTGTCTCCTGATTCGATTCAGATTCAGAGATGTGGCCACCGAATTGGCTGAATCTCATCTGAATCGAATCAGCACCTGAAGCTTCACGCAGCCCTAATAGCAAAACACAGCTCAGCTTGTTAACTGATCTGTAAATAAGAGATTTCTTTATTTTTTATAAATCTTTTGAAGACGAATAATTGTCATAATGAGTTGAGAGAAAGATAGTACTTTCCTGAACTTGAAGGCCTGGTAGGTAAACAGTCATTCAGCTTTGCTCTAAGAGCTGGTTCTTCTATTATTAAAATGAAAACCAAAATTGGCATTAATGATATGTCAAAATATGGACTTTGAATAAGATGGTAAAAAGGATAACAATTACTATAAAATACTTATTGAATTACTATAAAGAAAATTCTTACCTGCTTGATGCCATAAAAATCTGCAATACTGTGTACTAACTGTGACATCACCTGAACTTCATGAGATTTCTTATCATTCATAAACTCATCTGTTTTCATCTCTGTGTCAGATTGAAAAAAGCAAAAACAAATGTTAATACAATTAAGGGTGTTTGGACTTTTTGGCACCAGGGTTTCTTATTACTAAGAAATTAAAAGATATGAACTACTACTTTAATCCAAGTAGTAGTATTTTGCTAAATCTTAAAATCTCAAAAAATATCATGAGCATTAGTTAGCAATTACAATATAGCCTTGTGAACTTGGTATGCTTGGGACTGAGCACCTGCCAAATATTTGAAAATGCCAGATTTTTTAAATCTGAGCGGCGGCCAGTCACAGAGCAGAAGGTGGGGGAGAGGAGGAGAAGGGGTAGCGGCAGGCGGTTCTGAACCAGCCGTGTCCGGTGCAATGTGGTTAATGGCGGTGGCAGCCACCACATGAAAGCTTTCCCCTCCGTATTCAGAGGATGTGGTGGGGAGCAGCAGCAGCCAGTCCCGGAGCAGCCACTCCAGGGCCACATTTCTGAGAATGCCAGATTTCTGAGATCTGGATTCATGAGGTTTTACTGTGTAACTAAATACCTAGGATGATTAAGAACTGAAAGTATAAAAGTTTTCTTTTTCTGCATCCCTTAGGAAAAAATATATTTTTCCATGTAATTTTCTAGAACTATACTCTAGAAATGCAGACTTATGTGAATTATTAAGGCAGGCTCATAGTACAGACTGCTAATTTTGCTTTAGAGGGAAGATTACATTGCTGATTCTGCATCTTTGCTCATGTTCTCACATGGATACACTTCAAGCAATCATTATCAGTGACTCTGGGGAAATTTAGGCAGAGAAGAACAATTCTTTCCATGTTTCTCTTCTGCTTCAGGGTCTAAAAATTCTCTACTAGCTGAAAGTTACTACCCTCAGCTGTGCTATTCATGTATTGACAGGAGACAGTCCAGGTTCTGTTACTGCTTGCTTGAGTGGGCTAGAGAGAACAGCACGCTTACAGCACACCTTCATATCCTAGTACCCCAGACTCAAAAACTAAATGGTCTTTGCAGAAGGTAGGCATCATGGGGAAAGGGAAATCTGATGCTCCCTTCTACGGGGAAGGAGAACATCCATGTGAGTGAAAAGTGAACATGACAATGAAATCAATGGGACAACTTCTGTAGGTCTGAGCTGTAAGCAGAGCTGGGCCCTTACTGATGAGCATGCTTACAGAAAACAGAACGCTTAAGACACTTTTCTGCAAACTAAGCAGATTAGTACATTTTCCTCTTTCCTGCATTTCTACGTTCATCCGTCCAGAAACTGATCATTAAACAGTAACTATATTCAATGCTTAATCAGATCACACTAGGAATAATGCCAAAAGTGTTACTTATTTAAAAGAGAGTGGGGAATTGAACTAAGCTCATGAGAATCTAGTCTTCCCTATTTCTCTCCAAATACATAGGATCTCTGTACTTTTTAAACATCTGGTTCTTTATCAGAAACTGTGATGACAATACTTAGAATCAAATATAGATTCTATCAACTGAACAAAATAACTCACATTAATAGTAATAAACAAAAGTATATAGGAGAAGCAAGTGTTTGTCATTTCACTGCTAGTGCGTAGTGATACTTTTAAAGGTTCTCATTAAAAGTATGCACTTTTCTAAAGTGCATTTCCCCTGCTGAACGGTGAATGTCTGTTCAATTTGCTCACACTTTAATTTGTAGCACTTAATTAAGTGTAACAGAGCACTTCTGTCAGTGGCTTTTTGAACATCTATACTTAGCCTCTACGTTTATTTAGCTACTCCTGCATCTGGTTGGCACAACTTCTGTAGTAACAATGCTGCAAGGAACCCCTGTTGGCTGATCAGTACCTGCTAAAGAACTGGGGAAAGATTTTGAAGCATGGCACGTAAAAATAGCTAATATTGACTTGTATCTAACTTATCCTTAAAAGACTTGCAAGATTGGGAGTCTGTTACCTCTAGCTCTGTTTCTCCACCATACCTCCCTTTTTCCTTTTATAGATGCTTAAACCTCTAACAGGAGTTTCCCTATTTGACATTAACTGTCATCCTCTCCATGTCCAGCTCAAAGAATCTGATGATACATTATGGTCCACCTTAAGCAATGTAGGGAAGCAATGGAAAACCATATAGATCTTGATTCAGGCTTCTTCTGTATAGGTCCATCCGTATTACAACTTTTAAGCTGCATTAAAGAAAGAAACATGGGGCCAGATTTTCAAGTGTTTATATGACTTAATTTGCCCCTTTACAAATAAGCCACCATAAGAGCAGCTACTCTTATGTGCATCCATATTATAGAATTTTAAAATTATTTCACTGCTAAGACAGAGAACTCTGCAAGTATTTGTGAGTATAGTGTAACAAGCATGTTTTACTTACGTCAAAGAAAATTATGGAGAGTATCTGAAAAGGAAATGGAATTATGCCATTTGAAAACATGGCTCTATCAATGTTTTTCCTGTATCTATAAGGCCTAATTGAATGTGCATCTTTTTGGAAATAGAGGAATGAGTCCAGAAAGCCTAAAATCAATTTAAAATGCAAAGAAAGTTCCATTTTACAAATTGAAAGTATAGCACAGTGAAAAGTTCCACATTTCAAATAGGAAATTTGGTACTTTGCCTTAGCTTGATAGCTTTCACGCAATTCATTCAAGTTAAAGATCTTTACTATATATAGTCTTGTACACAGTCTTTATACCAGGAGTGTCAAATATACAGTCCATGGCATGGATCCAACCAACAGAGTCCCATCATCTGGGCTGCTGTGCTACCCATAAGTCTTGAATTGGACCTAAATGCACAGCACACCAGGCTGGCCCCATGCATTGAATGTGGGTCATGGGGACAGATCTGGCACACACAGCATGGGAGCACAAAGCCAAATCTGGCATGCATGGCATGTGGTGCGTGGAGCAGATCTGGTATATATGGCATGTGGCATGTGGAGCTGAGTCCGGTTTGTGTGTGGCATGCCCAATTTGGCCCATCAGCCAACTGTATGCTACTCATCCAGCTTGCTAACCTTATGTGTTTGACTTCCCCGTTCCATACGGAGGAGTTAAACAAAATAAATTTTCAGTGCACAAAATTTTGGAATAGTGTCTTTTTATTCTTTCATTATATGAGCTCTAAACCTGTATTTTTTGGTAGCACTGAAGTAGCCATTATGGTCCAAGAAGCAAATAAGAGGCCAAGACTTTTGTGGCTGATACCTTTTATTGGACTAAGTGCATGGTTGGGAAAGTCTTAGAAAGCTTTCAAATGCAATGCATTCTTTTTTAGGTCATCAGATGAATGCATTCAAAAGCTTATCTAAGTCTTTCCTACTTGTGCACTACTTGGTCAAATAAAAGGTATCACCCACAAAAATTATTGTTTCTCTTCTAAATCTGTACTTTATTACAATCAAGGAGATCATTTACAGTGCATGGAAAATAATTTGGTCACATTCCCTGTACTGTAGGTATCAGTTTGTACAGACCTAGGGAAGGACTCTGACTTTTAACAACTTTATTTCACAAAAGATCAGGTACAGAAAGCAAAAAACCCATCAAACCACACCAAAGAGAAACCATTCCAAGACATTCAGAACATCACACCGTGACAAACACCTTCGCAATAATATATGTCGTGTCTAACATGTCAAAGTCACAGACTCCCACATATATAAAAACAGTTCCACCCTTCCCCGTCCCATGGTACACGTGCAAAAACCTTCCGCATCTCACCCCAAGGAAATGAACAAAAGCAGCCTGGTGAGGGCCCAGGGCATGGCACAAGCCGGAAACCACAGTCCACCACCACGCCCGCCCGGTCGCCCAGACCGGTCAAGACATCAGAGCGCGTATTTGAGACGGTCGTCCTCCACGTGGCATAGCGCTCCCTCAAGGGCCCAGAGGGCCTCGAAGGCAGGCACTCACTGCCAGAGCACAGAATTCTCAAACTCCAGCGAGAGGCACGCCCACACTAGGAGGCCGAATAGCTGCAGGGCATTGTCTGAGCTGGTGCCGGCAAGCCAGTTGTGGCAGCTCTTGAGGACAGCCACCTCAGCCTGGCCCAGCAAGAAGTTGGGCAGGCAGATGGCGCCCCGCTCGGCCGCCCCGTATGGGTAGGAGCACACGTAGGTGGTCTCCGAGAAGATCCTGCCCAGCACCCGCAGCGGCGGCTCAAGGGTGACAAAGAGCGGCCGCAGGCGGGGACAGTCCAGGAAGGTGTGAAAGAGATCCTCCTCCACACCCCCTGGGCAGAAGGGGCAGCCCATCGAAGCAGCTGGGTCCAAGTGGGATGCAAACGTGCCAGTGGCTAGGATGCCGTGCAGCAACCGCCACTGCAGGTTGCCAGTCTTCTTGGCGGTCGGCAGCTTATACAATGTGCGCCACACCGGGTGGGCCGGTGGGGAAGCTGGTGGCCCCAGGCGCCGTCGCCACGGTGTATCGGGGCGGCCTGCCAACACCTGAGCGTGGCAGACGCAAACCACTCAGGCATACAAGCTTCTACGTGACAGAGAAGCAAAGGGATAACCCGTGTCACTATCAGAAGACATAGGGAGCCGCAACAGGGTGCCCGGCCCACCGGCCGACTCTGCAGCCACAGCCGGGGTGACCGGCAGCGGAGGGAAAGCCTCGCTTGCAGCCTCCGTGGCCTGCAGGAACAGGCGCGTCCAGAGATGTTCATCCAAAGCGGCCGCCGGCGCCGGTGAAAGAGTGGTGCAGATGTCACGCAGGAGATGACCCATAGTGCGGACGGAGCGCATGCCCAGCCGTGCGTCCAGCTCCTCAGGCAAGAGCCAGGCTGACCGAGCGAGGTTGAGGAGATGGTGCAGGTGGAGAACACGCACCTGGATGAGGGTGGCCGTGAGGCTGGCAGAGGCCAGGCTCGGCACAGAGCACGACAGGACCGAGTTGTGAACCAGAAGCTCTCTCAACTGCTGAGGGAAACACAGAGTCCGGGCTCGAGGTTGGAGGCGGAAGGTGGCCTGCCAGGCTCGTACCATGCTGCGGTAATAGGCTGGAAGCACGGCCCAGTTCAGGAGCGTGGGGGTCAGCAGAAAGAGCTCCCGGTCGAAGCCAAGGGCACCGACCCTCTGCAGGAGCCAGTGGCGCCCGTCCCAGAAAAAGTCCACCAGGTTGTGCTGGATCCGCTCAAGCAGATCTGGTGGGGGGCCGAGCACAGCGCACCGGTGCCACAAGGTCGCTGCTGCCAGGTTGTTAATAATGAGAATGCGCCCCCGGTAGGAAAGGCTGGGCAGGCGCCAGCGCCACCATTGCAGG
>JAGPOW010001296.1:68489482-68509076 GCA_030014935.1 Caiman crocodilus
AGAGGCTAGAGACCTTTAGACAGGTGGGAGTGAAGAAAGCAAAGAGCTAGGAAGCCGGGGAGTCTTACGCTCGGGATCGCCCCACGCAGCTCCAAGCGAACCTGGTCTGCAGCATCCAAAGCGGGAGGAAGCAAGGAAGGAAAGAAGAAGCTTAATATCTAGCAGGAAATAATAGCTATTTGAAGTCACAAAAAAGCAGCTAATGTCAAGAATTGGAGATGCAGACAATAGGAGCACTAATTTAGAAGTTAAGACAAGTCAGAGAGAGAGAGAAATAATGGACAAGATGCAAGCAAATGAACTGTTAATATTCATAAAATAGCAACCAAGTGATTCAATTGCATACATGAAGACAGAGAAGCTAGAAATGGCATTTAAGCATAACTGACATTTTTGTTGCATTGGAAGAATAAGAACATAAAAACGTAAGAATTGCCATTTACAGGGTCAGACCATAGGTCCATCTTGCCTAGTGTCCTGTGTCACACTGTGACAGACAGCAGATGCTAAAAGGGAAGATGAACTGAGGTTTTCTACTATTCCTCTCTCACTTTCAGCACCCAACTGCAAAGGTCTAGGAAGTTCTGATTTAGAGGCTGTATACCTAACTCTGATTCGCAGTAGTTACTGACGTCCTTTTCCTCCAAGAATCTGTCCAACCACTTTTTGAATCTGGCTAAACTTTCAGCTTCTACAACACTGGGTGGCAGAGAGTTCCACACTTTAATTACATACTGTATGAAATCAAACTTCCTTTTCTTAGCTTTAAACTTACTACCTACTAGTTTCATGTTATGACTCCCTAGTTCTTGTATTGTAAGATAGAATAAATAATAAATCCCTGTTTACTTTCTCCTCACCGTTTAGTATGTTGTAAATCCTTTTCATATTCCTCCTCAGCATTTCTTTTCTAAACTGAATAAGCCTAGCCGCTTTAGTCTCTCCTCTTACAGAAGCCCCTCCAATCATCCTTGTTGCCCTTCTCTGTATCTTCTCTAGTTCTCCTCTCTCCTTTTTGAGGTTTGGGCACAGGAACTGGGGACAGTATTCAAGGTGTGGACACATCATGGATTTATAAAAGGGCATAATAATATTGTAAATTTTGTTTACAATTCCTTTCTTAATAATTCCTAACATTTTGTTTGCCTTTTTGATGGCCGCTGAGCACTGAACTGTTTTTAGTGAACTGCCCACAATTACTCCAAGATCCCTTTCCTATGTGGTTACAGCTAAGGTAGACCCCACCATAGTATAAGTATAGTTTGGGTTATTTTTGCCCATGTGCATCACTTTAAGCTTATCTACATTGAATTTCATCTGACATTTAGTTGCACATTCACTCATAGTGCCACATCCTTCTGTAGCTGTTCACAATCTCCCATTGTTTTTAACACTATGAATAATTTTGTTTCATCCGCAAATTTAGGCACCCCATTTTCTAGATCACCAGTCCCAAGACAGCCACCCTAGGAGAGTCCACTATTTACATCTTTGAATCCTGAAAACTGACTATTTATACTCATTCTTTGCCTTCTATCTTTAAACTAATTTCTAATTCACAAGTGGATGTTCCTTGAATCCCATGAATCCCTTAGTTAAGAATATGAGAATTATGTGAGAATTGGTGAGAATAAGATTTTGTTTAATAAGTGCAGCTTTTTAGCTACCCTGGAGAGGTGAAGAATGTTGAGATCAGAGAGAAATGACACAAGCGGTAAATGGAAGGGACATGGCCAACATATATCACAGTGCTATTGATTAGGACAGAGGAGAAGAGAAAGCAGAATTTAGACATACTATAGACAAAGCAGATCAGAAATCAAAAGAAAGATTGCAAAGACCTCAAATGTTAGGTGTTTACGAAGGTGTCAAAAGTGATAGATTCCAAGATCCTGAGTCTCAAAGATGGAGTGGACAGAGCAATTGAAAGTGAGAGCAGCCAAAAATAAGGAAAGAAAAAAGGCATGCTTATGTCATCTGTTACAACAAGAGTAATTCCATTACAGAAAAGTCACCTTTGAGACTGCTTTCATTCAATATAGATAAGTGCAGTAAATGTAACTACTCCAGATTTTTACCAACACTCTTCAAATCAGATTCTAGTTAAGAATCAGAAAATGAGGCAAAATTATCCACTCCATTTCTGATATCAGGCATAGGGCAGGGTGGCACCTTGGAAACTTGTTCAGAAAGGTTTAAGCTTTTGTAGTAACTGCTATTTTTAAGGGCTGGACCCAGCTGGGCAAATGTGCTTAATTTGAAACACAAGAATAGTATCATTGGTTTCAAGTTACTTTAAGCCCTGCTACAAAGCACAGAATTTAAACACATGCCTAATCTCAAGCATGGGAATACTCCCATGAAAATGAATCAGAAGACTCATTTTAAGTTAAGACTTTATTTTGCATTTAGCTACAGCAGTAGATTTTCCCTATATATATGACATTTTGAGGCCACCTCAAGGTCGTTAACCAGCATGTCTCAGAACACAAATGTTCAAACACAATTTTAAAATACAAACATCCTCCATATTTAAAAGTAAAGGCAGGATCCCTGTTAATCAAAGGAACAGACAAAAAGCATTTGCATTTTTCCTCACAGGCTGTGTCCAGACAACCACGACTGTGGTATGTGGTGTTGCAGACACATCTGCAGCACCATATACTGCACGTTCAGCTGTTCTCTGCACTTCAAGGGAGCAATGCAGCATGGGTTTTTGACTCCTTGATATCATAGATTCATAGATTCTAGGGTTGGAAGAGACCTCAGTGGGCCAACTAGTCCAACCTCCTGCCTTAGCAAGCAAGAAAAGGGTCATCAAACCGGGATCATGCCCAGGGCTCAAAAAACACCTGTGGAAAAAAAAAGTGGGGGTAGTATGCACTCCTCAAAACCAGAGCCTGGCTAGCCAGATCCACACTCCAGCTGCCAGCCATGCTCCAAGCAGCAGGATCACTGCCCCAGAAGGCCCCAGGAGCCCAGGTAAGGCTGCTGGGGCCAGCCCAGTGCTGGTCTCAGCCTCCTCTACCCTACCCAGGATAACCTGCCACATACCAGAGCACGTGTGGCACAGGATGTGCCACTGCTAATTGTCCTGGAGGAACCACACATCCACCCTCATATGGACACAGCCCAAAGTGTTAGAATGACCCTGTGCCTGTTAGAGAAGTCGAAGAGAATACGTACTTCCAAAATGAGCAAGACGACATTAAAATGTGTAAGCAGATGCAACTGTTTATGCTGAAAAGTAATCTTAAAATTGACTGAAATTCCTGCTTTTAGTCCTAGATGATTCCACTGTGGTGAGCACTGAATGAGTTGACAGAGTTCTAGTCCAAAAGAGCCTAATTCCATATTTACTCCAAGAGAATACTCTTTGAACCACATATGCTATTTTCTGTTCCATCTGGATTTTCATCTGAATATATATCTAGGCCCATCAGGATCAGCTAAAGTAGATCCTTGAAAATATTCAGCATCTTATCCACTTCATGAAAATCAGGACCCTTGTTTGATGCTGTTGATCTGCAGCAGCAAAAGAAGGTAGCAGTGTGAAGCAGTTACCTTGTGAAGTGGCTTTGTGAGTAGAATCATTAACAGGAGCATGAATACAAGCATAACTCTCTGCTCTATAAATAAAAGAGAGAACTGGAACTAGATAGTGGCCAAGTACTGAACCATATCAAATCACTCTCTGATTGCCTTCTCCTCCAGTTCCTTCAAAACTTGAACCTTATGATCCTGTCTAGGGCATAAGCTGACTGTTCTTGACAGTGGCACCCTCAAACATGTCATGATGTTTTATGTATGCTATCTCTTCCATCCAGAAGCAGCTGGAGGAGGTAGTCACATCTTTGTGGCGTCCAGGCTGAACTAACTGATTCTACAGAATGACAATATCAATTGTTACTCAACCATTGCTGTATCTAGTCAGTTTGTGGTCTAGACATGGTGTCAGATGTTCAGAATGCAGTGATGCCTTTTCTCAAATTTTAGTAAGAAAAAATATCTTAGAAATCTGAAGTGGAGTAAGCAACTAATAATAGAAGAAAATTAGGAGGAAAAAGCATGACAGACTCAGCAATTCTTAGCCATTTGAGACTTTTTAAAATGTAAAACAAATTCTAATATACCAGATCTTCCTTCTTGCTTTCCATTTAGTGCTTCAAGCATCTGTTCTAATGGGGTACACACTTCAAGGTCTAGCACAGAATGGTATTTAGCAGCCAAGACAAAGGCCTGAATGTTGACCAACTTTTGAGTCTTTTCACAGAATACAGTGGAAAATTCACAGTCATCTGTATGGAAAGTAGAAGAAAAAAATGACATATTAATAATTAGGACCATCAATCAATCCCAGTTAATACATACAATTAATGTGTTCATTGGTTCTTATGTTAATTTTTTTAACATGTTAAATGCACATATTTCTTTGGAGCCCATGTTTGGGATTCACTCCACAATCACCACCACCGCCTCCAGGCCATCTAGCGGGGCAGTGCACGAGCCACAGAGCAAACCAGGCGAGGGCTCCGGGTGCCTGCAGCGCAGGGAGGGTGGGAAGAGGGGGGTATGTACACAGACACAAACACAGACAAACACAAGCAGCCGCAGCCTGCCTGTGGCCAGAAACGCAGCTGGTGGCATGTAGAGCAGTACTCTACAGGTAAGTCTGTGGAGAAGGAGGGGAGGGAGTGAGGGGTGGGGCAAGGTGGGGCAGATCAAAAGCTCCCAGCCCCTGCCACTTCCCCACTTCCTTCCTCACTGTGGGGTGTCTCGATCTGCTCCCCTGCTCCTTCCCCCCATGAACTTACCCGCTGGGGGGTGGTGTGTGTGTATGTGTGTCCCACACTCCCAAGCCATAGCCTTCCCAGCCCTGCTGCTGCCCCTCACTCCTGACCTATAATACCCTGCACCCTGCCAGAGCACGTGGGGATCTCCCTCCCTGGGCTCCATACCCCACACACACTTACAGCTCCACACCTTCACAAATTCCCCTCCCCCCCACACCTCAATGATGTAAAGTACCTGCATAATTTTGCACAATTTTGAGTTTTTCTGTTCATAATTTTGAGTTTTTAGCTGTGTGATTAAGATCACTATTAATTTCAACTAATTTTTTTAATCATGCACCTAATTGAGATCAATTTTTTAAATCATTTGACAGACCTATCAAAGACTTTGAAAAGGCTCTCCTGTGCTAGACTGGCAAATTTTGTATTTACTCAAATGTAAGATGAACCTGATTGTAAGACATCTCTCCCCCCCAATAATTAGATTATATACATAGAAAATTTATAAATTTGTTATAATTTTCCAGGTATAGAATCTAATTATAGGAGGTTTTCCTTGATTTTGTCCCCCTCCTACTGCTACAGTCCCCTTTGCCCTCTGCCCTCCCCCCCACAACTTCTTTCCCCTTCAGCTCCCTCCTTACTATCAAACCCTGTTCTCCTTGAGGACATGGAAGTGAGAAGCAAATTTGAAAACACTGACCTAGAAATAAATATACCTGCAGTAACTTGCACACCGGACAATTTCTATAGATACCCATAGACTTAGATCATCCAAAATGTATGCAGTCTACTTCTTTTGAAACTGCTGCAAGTTTTAGCTCAGGTACTCCATAAACACACTACAATCACACCTCTTTATTTATTTGCACATATTACCTTTTAAAAAAATCTTGTTCAAGACTAAATCAGTTCCAAATTCAGTTGGACAAAGTCCAATATTCAAGTTCCAAAATTCAATTGAGCAGACCTCAATTGTTGAGTCTCTGTGGCTCTGCCACTGGGTAAGTATTCTCCCTAACAAAACCATCCATCTGGGGCTTTGGATGCTCCCCATATCCAGAGACACATCCTACATATAAGCCCCAGGCCTGGAGGCCTTGGAGGTCAGATGCTACCAGTTTCACTTGATTTTGGTCAAAAGGTCAAGATCTATTACAACCTGTGCATGACATTAGTCTAAAGCCAAAATCACTGTTTACCATAAAGTTCATTGTGCTGGGTCCCAGCACAGACAACAGTGTCCTAGCAGTTTCTTAAGTCATGGTGAACCCACACCTCAGTACTGCTAAGTATGTGTATAAATAATCCAGGTACCCCTTCTGGAGTGTACCCCCTTCCACAGAAAGATGAATGGAAAAGTATGTCCAAAGGGGAATGTCTGTACAGAAAGTAAAGGACAAATATAGTATCTGCACAGGGTCCTGGAGGGCACAAGTAGGTGTGTGGACCTAGAGCAGCACACTATCAGCCCTTTGGGGAAGTCATACACAGTGTGCACCTGCCTTGCTGCCGCTCCCTTCTGTTGGGGGCAGGGGGCTGCAGACCTGGGTCCCTAGCCCCATAGCCCTGGCAGCTGGGGACCCCCTCCAGCAGGGTTGGGTGGCAGGGACTGTGGGTGGGGGGCAAGGGGCACAAGCAGGACTGGGAGGCTGTTGGGGGGGAGTGAGGGGCATGAGCAGGACAGGGGGGTTGTGGGGGAATAAGGGCCATAAGCAGGGCTGGGGGGCTGTTGTGTGGGGAGTGAGGGGCACAAACAAGTCTGGGGGCGGCTGGGGAGGCGTTTAATTTTAATCATGGATTTGGGGGGTTTTATCAGAGAGTTTGCAATTTTTTTATCAGGGAAAACCAGGATCTCTGATAATAGCAAACATTAAGAAGTATGAAAGAACTTTTACTATTTTTCAAAACTGGAAAATTCATTATATTCCTTCAAATGTTAATTATCCTTACAGAATTTAGGCCTGGTTCTTTTCTCAGTCAAGCAACTGTATATTGGAGGAAAAATGTGTCTTCAATATAGGCTCCTCCATTGCTCAGGACTGCAGGGAGGGGCTGTTAGGAAGGCTGAGGGAGAGATGGAACTGGGACTAGCATTCTGAATCAAGGATAACAAGAAGTCCTTTTTTAAAAACACAGGAGGTAAAAAGAAGGTACCGGGTAACATAGGGCCTCTGCAGGATATGCTAGGAAATCTAGTGGTCACACCAGATGACAAAGTTAACATCTTTAACAATTTATTTGTCTCCATCTTTTCGAGCAGGTACCAGGGCATCCCTCCCCACCCCCACTGCAATCCCTGATGGACACAGGGCAGGTGCTGCCAGGCCTAGAGTCAGTGAGGAGCTAGTCAGGGAACTTCTGGTGGGACTAGACATGTTCAAATCAGCAGGTCCTGACAATCTCCACCACTGAGTGCTGAGGGAATTAGCATAGGTCATTGCAGGACCCCTAGCACAGCTTTCCAAACACTCATGGTGCTCTGGCAAGGTGTCGGAGGACTGGAAAAGGGCCAATGTGGTCCTCATTTTCAAAAAAGGGAGAAAGGAGGACCCAGGAAACTACAGGCCCGTTAATCTTACCTCGATCCTGGGGAAGCCTTTTAAGAAAATTATCCAGGAGCACATCTGCAAGGGACCAGCTGGGGAGATTATGCTTAGGGGCAATCAACATGGGTTCATTCATGGCAGGTCTTGTCAGACCAACCTGGTAGCCTTCTACGACCGGGTCACAAAATCCTTGGATGAAGGTGTCACGGTGGACATAGTCTTTCTGGACTTTAGGAAGGTCTTTGACACTGTCTCTCACTCCATTCTCATCAAGAAATTAGATGACTGTGAGGTGGATGCCTACACAATCAGATGGGTCAAAAATTGGCTGGAGGGTCACACTTAAAGAGTAGTGGTGTGTGGGTCATTTTCGACCTGGAGGGATGTGGGCAGTGAGGTCCCCCAGGGCTTGGTCCTCGGGACCCACACTGTTCAACATCTTCATCAGTGACTTGGATGAGGGGGTGAAAAGAACCCTGTTCATATTCGCGGATGACACTAAGATATGGGGAGAAGTGGGCACGCTGGAGGAGAGGAACAGGCTGCAACTAGATCTAGACAGGTTAAAGGGGTGGGCAGATGAGAACAGGATGGGATTCAATACTGGCAAGTGCAGGGTACTGCACCGAGGGAAGAAGAACCAGCAGCATACCTACAGGCTTGGGAACTCCCTTCTAGTCAGCAGAGGTGCAGAAAAGGATCTTGGTGTCATTACTGATTCCAAGTTGAACATGGGCTGCCAATGTGACGACGCAGTCAGGAAGGCTAACTGCACCTTGTTATCATCCACAGATGCATCATGAGCAGGTCCAAGGAGGTGATCCTCCCCCTCTACGCGACACTGGTCAGGCCACAGTTGGAGTATTGTGTCCAGTTGTGGGCGCCGCACTTCAGGAGGGATGTGGACAGCATTGAGAGGGTCCAGAGGGCCACTTGCATGATGCCCTACCTTGCAGGGGGCAGCAAGGCAGGCCCTACAAGCGGAGGCCATGGGACCTGAACCTGGTCAATCTCCACAAGAGAAGGCTGAGGGAGGATCTGGTGCGCATCTACCACCAAGGGGGACCAACAACAAGCTATGGGACAGTCCCTGTTCCCCCAAGCACTACCAGGAGTAACAAGGAATAATGGCCATAAGTTGTCTGAGAGTAGATTCAGGCTAGATATCAGGGGGCACTACTTCACAGTCAGGGCAGCCAGAAGCTCGAACCAACTTCCAAGGGAAATGGTGCTCACTCCTATCCTGGGGGGTCTTCAAAAGGAGGCTAGATATCACCTGGTGGAGGTGGTTTGACCCCAGCTTTCCTGCTCATGGCAGGGGGTCGGACTTGTTGATCTGCTCAGGTCCCTTCTGACTCTACCAACTATGAAACTATGAAATTATGAAAGGAGAAAAGAATTTGCCTAATGTGCTATTCCTTATCTCTTGTTTAATTCCTTGAAAATTATGGGTTCCCCACCTGTCTAGGAAAGAAATATAGTCATTACACTCACAAAATGTCCAACATACAATACATTTATACATTTTCTTAGCTGCCCTGTAAGTCTGTATATTCTCAGAATTATATTCAACTCCAAAATTGGGCATGGTTCCCAGCCCAAATTATGAGTGCACCTGCACAAAGCATTCCATCTGCATGACAACATTTAGCTCACAGCTGAAATGTTTGCAAATTTTCATATGATTTGAAAACTTTATTCAGAAATAATAACTGGCACTGTATAAGGAAACAGCATTCAAATTAACCTTTTAAAAAGCAATATAAATATATTTAAATGGGAAACAAAATGCAAGCCAACTCTCACTATAAACTGTTTTTCTAGTGGCCAATGTCTAGAAAACATATGTCTTCCTAATACATACAGTAGATGTTCTTGAAGCTATAACAATCATTGCTCTGAGTTAGAGCTAGGTGAATAATGGGTTATGGTGTTATGCTAAATTTTTTTTTAAATGGGAAAAAATCAGTTCTAGCCAAGCTTTGACAGCAAATTTTCAAATCTTTGGTGAAACAAGAAAAAGGAAAAAAAGAAAAATATTTATTTAGGCCAAATGAAACACTGCATTTGACTCAAATTGAAATGTTTTGTTTTGGAGCTATGCAATGCTTTTTCTAACCATAATTTTAAAACTCAGTTCTATCTTTAAACAAAACCCCCAAGTTTCTTAATGAAAAGGCAGAAAGGAAACAGTACCGTATTTACAAAACAAAATGAGATGTACTGATGGCTCTGAAATGTTGTACCCTCTCCTCTACCTCCCCCCACTCTTCTTTTTTCAGGCAGTTATTTACTAAATTCAATCCAGTGTTATGGATTTTTTTGATTCCCTAAAAATTCTTTCTTCTTTCTGGCAAATTTTACTATTCACTGAAAAAAAAATGACTGTGTTCTACTGTGAACATCATTTGGAAAAGACCTTCACTGTGAGTTGACCCTCTTTTCCATTATCAGAACTTTATTTCTATGAGCCAAGACCCTGAGAATTCATAGCGTGCTGCTACACTTAGGTTTCCAGTGCAGTGGAAAACAGCTGGTATTTTAAGGAGTTATTTTAAGCCACTAAATATTGTGGTTCCAGAAAAAAAGACCACCCAACTAGTATAGCTCTAGGTCCTAACAAACTTCTCTACCATAAAAAAAGAAGAAACAAAATAGGCTGATGGTAGTGACTCTAGAGCTGTGATACTCAACCTTTTTAGACTCAAGGTATTGTTCAATAGATTTGAGTAGCTCTTGGAAAATGTGAACTCTTAGTTTTATTCATTTTTTGATGACAAAGATAATAGACCAATTTTCTATTTCAAAGAACTCATACCACAACAGGTTAGAATGTTTTTAACACTGTGGATTCCTATTTGAAATCTCTGGATTTATCTTGTGAATCATATTTGTACACCTAATAGTGGTAACATTGTGTGACACACAATGGCATCCTTGGAAGCATCTCAAGGTACTCCAGGGTACCACTGCACAGTGCTTGAGAATCATTATTTTAGAGGATTAAGATTTACATTCTTATTTCAAAAAACAGAAAATGCATGAGAAATGCTCCAGAGCTATTCTTCTGTCTCTTATTTACTTAATCTACTTTGGATCTTTCTGATCCACCTGAAAAGTAGGGTGGCTGCTGATGGCTAGAAAATGGTATTTAGAGGTTTGTTTTTGGGAACTGACTTGTAGGTAAAGTAGATATTCATTAGAACAATGGTCCAGAGCAACAGCAAGCATTAATTGATTTCTAAAAGCCTGTTTCTGAAAGTTTCCTCAAGGCCCACTGTGTTTGACAGAGGCAAGAAGCAAACAACACGGGCTGGGAAATTAAAGACATGTACCACACTTTCTATAACATGAGATAAGGTGGCACCAGGCCACGGTGCCCAACTGCAGAGCCCTTGGGATTTGTGGTTTTGGGGAACAGACCAAATTAGGAAAAGACCCAGAAAGAACCAAATTAGGATTTGTGCATGTGATGTGTTTGTGAAACAAAGGAATATGCTGACAGGACAGAATGTGGACAGTATGATGACCACAGAGATACCAATCAGCTATGCCTAAGATGAAAAGTTATCAGAAGGAGAAGATACAAAAGGAGGGATTTCATAGCAGCAGAATCCCCAAGAGGGGAACTTGAAGCCACCATGGACAGAGGGCACACCACCAGCCCTTCTTGGGGAGGGGAGGAGTAGGGGGACATCAGCCTCCAACCTCCAGGCTGCTAACATCTGACATTCAAGAGAGAACCTCAGAGTGAAGCTCATGTACTGGCCAGAAATACCTTGACTCTGTGCAGTTCTAGGACTAGTAGAGATAGAATTGTTTGCATTGATCCTATCTGCTATCACTGTATAACAGCAACATTTGCCTAGTATCAAATGGAGAGGTTGTGGTCAGTCTGAGAGTATGGATCCACCCAGAATAAAGTACCTGAAGAGCTGCCTTCTGCCTACAAGCTTGTCAGCACCTGCTCTTTGCTGATGAACCTTTTCCTAGGCAATGGCTGGCCTTTAGTTCCCAGTGTCAATTGGGGGATTTCAACCTTGACTGGGAACTTTTCATCTTGGATCCTGTATACATCAGCTAGGACTCCCTTTCACCTTTCTGCTCACCTGGGCACAGCAGGCCTCTTTCCAACTAAGACCCCAGGGCAGGAGCCTGAGATTTTCAGAGCTGCTGCAAAAGTCCCTGGTCTATAAGCCAGCCTTACAGCAGGGGGCATGAAACATTGCCTCCAGAAGGCTTGTTGCTTTCTTGATCTAACCACACACTATCGAGTTGATTCACCTTCTTGACTAAGACCAGGGGTGGGTAAAACATGGCCCGTGGGCCACATCCGGCCCGCCAGGCACTTCCCTCCGGCTTGCAGAGCCCCTTCAAAACCAATATAATGGTGGCTGCCTCTCTAAAAGTCTCCAGTGACACCAACCACTGGCTGCAGCACCTCAGGGTGTTTACTTGGGTTCTAGTTGCAAGGCAACCAACCCTGACCTCAGCCTGACCCAGCTGGCCTTGCCTTACCCCTGGCTCAGGCCATGTTTGCAACTTGAGAGGGGCAGAGGTGGGGCTGGACCAGAACCAGTGGTGCCGGTGAGGGGAAACAGTGTCTGAGCTGGGTTCTGCTTTGCTGCACAGGACTGGAAAGGCCCCAGCCCTGCAGATAAGCCCAGGAAAGCGGCTGCTGGGCAGGCTTTCCCCGTGCCATGCCACTTGGGCCATGCAGGGTCGGGCTGGGCTGGCACTGGGGAGGGGAAGCAGCAGCTGGGCCACAGCTCTGGCCCAATCAGCACCATGGAGGAGAGGTGGTGGCGGAGTCGTGTGCTGCTCAGGACAGGATGAGCCCAGCCAGAGCAGCAGGTGCTCAGCTGCACTTTCCCCCTACCTGCAGTTCTGAGCAGCGCACGGCTCCGCCACAGCTTCTGCTGTCTGGTGCAGACCCGGCCAGGCTCCTCCCATCCCCCGCAGCATGAGGGAAGCTGGCTTCAGCTGCATGCTGCTCCAGATGGGATGGACCGGCCGGGTCTGCACCATCCAGGAAAGGCAACATGCAGCTGAAGTCAGTTCCATATGTCCTGCTGGGGATAGGAGGAGGTTGGCTGGGTCTGCACTGGCCAGGAAAGGTGGCATGCAGCTAACGTGGGCTTCCCACGTGCTGCTGGGGATGGGAGGAGCCCGTCCGGGTTGGCACCAGCCATCAGAAGCCATGTGCTGCTTGGGATGGGACGAGCCTGGCCGGGGTGGCAGGGGCTCAGCTGCACTTTCCTCCTGCCTGTGCTGGTCAATCCTGAGGGGCACACAGCTCTACTGATGCTTTTCCTGGCCAGTACCGACCTGCCCTATCCAGAGCAACATGCGGCTGAAGCCAGCTTCCCACATGCTCCTGGGGATGGAAGGAGCCCGGCCGAGTCAGCACCAGCCAGCAGAAGTGGCAGAGGAGCCATGTGCCACTCAGGACTGACTGGCAGAGGCAGGGGAAAAGTGCAGCTGAGCCCCTGCCACTCCAGCCGGACTCATCCTGTCCTGAGCAGAACACTGCTCTGCTGCCACTTCTGTTGGCTGGTGCAGACCCGGCTGATCTCCTCCCATCCCCAGCAGCATGTGAGAAACTGGCTTCAGCTACATGCTGCTCTGGATGGGACAGACCCAACCAGGTCTGCACTGGCCAGGAAAGGCGGCATGCAGCTAAAGTCGGCTTCTCACATGCTGCTGGGGACAAGAGGAGCCAGCCGAGTCTGCACTGGCCAGGAAAGGTGGTATGCAGCTAAAGTGGGCTTCCCACTGCTGCTGGGGATGGGAGGAGCCCAGCTGGGTCTGCACCAGCCGGCAGAAGCGGCAACAGACCTATGTGCTGCTTGCAACTGACCAGTGCAGGCAGGAGGAAAGTGCAGCTGAGCCCCTGCCACTCTGGCCAGGCTCATCCCATCCTGAGCGGCACGTGAGGAGCCAACTTCAGTTGCATACTGCCTTTCCTGGCCGGTACAGACCTGACCAGGTCTGTCCCATCTGGAGCAGCATGCAGCTGAAGCCAGCTTCTGATGTGTAGCTGGGGACCGGGTGAGCCCGGCTGGGTTGGCACTGGCTAGCAGAAGTAGTGGCAGAGCCTTCTCCTTTTGGGACCAGATGGCACAGGTAGAGGGAAAGTGCAGCAGCACTTGGGGAAGCCACTGCTTGATACGGGAAAGGATGAGTTGGCTGGGCCCCACCAGGGAGTGATAGCTGTGGCTGAGCCCCCTGTGGCTCAGGACAGGAGGGGTCCTACAGCACTAGAGGGTGCTGTGCTGGTGAGGGGACCTGGGCCTGGGCTGGCTTCTGCTCTGCGGGCAGGGGGTGGGGGGGAGGCTAGGATGGGTAAGGACCAGGTCATGCTGGCACCAGTGATGGGTGCAAGGGGAGGGACTTCCAGTGGCAGTGGTCAGGGGCAGGACTTCTGGTCCCAAGGTGGCAACCAGGGGGTGGGGCAACTGAAGGGGAGGGGCTACTCATGCAGCGGACAGCTCGCCAAAACTCATCAAGTGGCCCTCCACCTGAAATAATTGCTCACCCCTGACTTAGACCCATCTGCCTGGCTCTTGGCAAAAGCCCTGGCCAAATGGCTGTGTCTGCAGGGAAAGGTCCTAGCTGCAAGCGATTTCCCCATGTCTGCATATGGGTTAAGTATATTAACCACTACAGTACATGGCATCTTTCAGTTCCACTGTATACTTCATAACTGAATTGTACTTGATGAACTGCACACTAGCTGTAACCATCTACTGTCTTAACTAACTGTATTCCTTTTAATTCCACCATTAACAGTGGCAGTTACTGTCAAAGGACTATTACTATACTTGAAAATGATGACAATTACTCAATTTCAACCTCTTAATAGCACAGTACTGACAATGTTGTAAACAATGGTGGTTGAGTAAACAGCATTATTAGTGCCTGATATATATTACCCTGAAACTGACTAGCTCCCATCATTCTGAAGACTTCTATTAGCAACCCTGAAGCTATTAGATGCCTTGAAAAATTAGGGAAACTAGTCAGGTTTGCGCTGCTAATAACAGAACTGATAGCACTATGTACTGAATGGTTATCACATCCATTATTAATTAGGATAAGCACATAATGGGCACATCTACACATGAATATTAATGTGATGCAATAAATTCTGTGGCAGTTCATGCTGAAGTTTACTGCTCCTGGGTGCAGCATTTACATGTGTGCCCAGGACCACAGCATGTTGAGCTAGGGTGGCACAGTCCCAGCTGGCAGGGGGACCTGGCTCAAACTTCTATGGAGGGGCTGGCTGGGGCACAAGGGTGCTTCAGTGTGAGGCTAGCCAGCAGGCAGACCCCACACTAAATAACCCTCACTTCCCAGCCAGCCCTATTAGCATCTACACATGCACTGCAGTGGAGTGAATAACCCTGCTGTAGGACAGCACTTATAACTGGCAGTACTAACCTACAGAGGAGTTAATTACTTTACTCCAGCCTAATAGGTCTGTACGTGTAGACTGGTGACACTTTGCTGCAGGGCTAATTAAGCAACTGCAGTAAGCATCTCATGTTGATGCATCCAGTGAAGATAAAGACAGCCCTCTTCTGTTCCAAGGTTATTTACTTAAATGGTGCATGCTAGATATATATGCATATGTGCATACATACCCACAGACACTCATGAAAAAGTGAATAAAAAACACAAAAAGTAGAATATAAAAGCTCTCCAGAGCCATCAACTATTCTTTTCTTTCATTTCTTTATCTTTCCATTTTTTAATTGTATTAAAATGTTAATATATAAGGGTGTTTCAGAAGCTCAATACCATTTCAAAGGAAAATCATTTTGCATGGAAAGATCATTTACTAGACCACATCACTTCTCTTCTTCACATTCTACTCCGATTACCTGTGTGATAGACAAGTACCTTGGGGGTCTAGTTCAAGCCCCTGCCATATAAGTACTCTGCAAGTTTTTCTACTTACAGTTACTAACACACTTTGTATTCTATCTGTTTATAAAACTAGAGAGTGGGAAGGAAGAAGTTTTCAATCTAGGCAGGACAGACTGGTACTGGTTGAGCAAGGAAACCAAGATTGGTTGGGTGAGGGAAGAAAGGAAGCTTAGGGCTCACTGAGCAAGGAGACTAAACTGGAAGCCTGAGGAAAGTAGAAGACAGTTGAATGGAGCTGGGGAAATAGTAAGATTAGATGGGAACTAAGGGGGCAGAGAGACAAACTGTATTTTAAGGCAAATTAGAACAGCAAGAAAAGAGAAAGACATTTGACAGGTAGCTGTGGTGTGGCAAGGAGTGGCAAGGAAAGGAACCAGGAAATAAGCTGATGAGATGGGACAGATTATGACAGGAGACCACAGGATAGAGGCTGGATCTTAGCTGGCAGGGATTTAAATGTGTTTAATATGTGGACAGAGGAATCCTCTAATGCATATTAATAAAATACTGCTCTGAAGATAGGAGTATTAAATTTCCTCAATGGCTTTTATATGGTCTTCACTACTATAGTATTTGAGTATTTCACATACATGATTTTTTTTTCATAAAATCCCTGTAAAGAGGGAATGGTTATCATCCCCATGTTACAGAAGAGGAAGTAACACACAAAGAAATGAAAGTTAATGTATACACTAATTTTGGGCGCCCAGTTTGAGATGCTTAATACTTAGCATTATGTGGCACGTTATATATTTAAGCACAGCTCCCACTGATTTCAATTTGCACTGATTTTTGTATGAAATTAGCCACTCACAAAGAAAATAACAAACAATTAGTAACCACCTCTGAAAATCTGATTTAAGTGACTGGCTTAGCATCACACAAGAATTTAGTAGCACAAGCAGGGACAGAAGCCAGTTCCTTATAGAAGCATTCAACTGTCTTAGCTATAAGAACAGTTTTTCTCTTCCTGCTATATTTGCCTCATTTACTACACACTTTCTGACTGGTGCGAAAATTGGGTGAGTCCTTTATTCTCCTACAATACATATTTCCCTGTGGAGACACATTATTGCACCAAATCAGGCACCAGTCCAGTAGAAAATGTAGTATTTGATCATGTTATTACAGACATGCAGGATCTTAGACATTTTCTAATGATGAAATTTTGCTATTTGTGGTAGTGGGGAGTCTCCAGGCAAGTGGTCCCTGGACAACAAGACCCCAAGAAATCCACTGGGCCCCCAAGATGAAGCTGGAATGCCCATAAACCCACTGGGTCCCAGAACTTACCTGCAGGGTTACTGGCAATGTGGACCAGAGAGCCTCAGGCACAGCATCCATCCCGCTTCATCAGTGTGTGCCACATGCAGCTGACACACAGGAACTGACGTCACAAAAGCGCACTCAAAGCTGGCAGGAGGAAAGTGAGACTCAGGACCATGGCACCAAGAGCACAGAGTCCGAGTGGAGCACACCCCAGGATGGGCAAAGTGAGCAGGGGAGAGCCTGCTTGCCTGAGTAGAGGCTCAGAGGAGCCTCTAGCCCAGGGGACACAAACTCCAATGAAGAATAGGGAGCAATGCGCCACACAGGTCCTAGAGTTACATGTTCAGGGAAATGACATGAGCTCCAATCATGAGTTTGTTCTGGGAAGCCATGACTTCATATCGACTATAAGAGTAATATGCATAGGTATTAGAAGCTATAAGCCAGCTAGGCTAGCCCTGCTGGACACTGTAGTAAAAGCCCCGTAGACTGTATAAAAGACATAGAGACCCTTAATCACCAGGGCTGAGAAGACACAGGACTAGTAGCTAGATGCCACGGCTGGAGGAGGAGACTAATACCTTCTGGCAGCGTGAGAGTGAAAAAAGGACATGCCCACTCGGTGCAGAATCCAGGCATGGACGAATTGTTCAGCTAGACATAGCAATGTACAGGATATTACAGAGAGAGACTTTCCATAGCATAATCTGAGACTACTAACCAAGTTCAAGCTCAGCCAACTGAGTGGCTAGCTGATGATACCATCTTTTCATCAGATGGCCAGCTGCCTGGCAAGAGTATAAGATCTGGTTGGCATAAGAACAGGGTATAAGGGGAGGTAGAGCCCCAAGGACCAACAACCCAGGGCACTCAAGTGGGTGAAGGCTATCGGTTAAAGATCCTCCCATCTTGTGAATAAGATCAAGACACGATGGCTGAGATGGAGGGTGCACCACGAGTAAATGTAAGCCAAGCTGTCTGGCCCTAAGAACTGGCATTCAGCAGATGCGCAAGCCAGATCTCACTGACAGAGTTGAGTCGAGCACAGCTGTCTACACTATTCTTAATCACATTGAACAGTACCTTATTCTGAGCTATATGGTGAATGTGCCTTAAACTTTGAGCAAGGACAAAGTTCTACTGGAAAAAACATATTATCTGTATGGGTCTTCTCTTGATCTTATGAATATACCCTGTATCAGTTCTCTACCTGGCAGAGCAGTTTTCCCCTGGCACACAAATATATTTACTGCAGCCTAGCCCATTCATCTAATAAGGGAGGATGCTTAAATCCTAAAGAAGCCATTCTCTTCACTGAACTACCCCCATCCTCCTTGCAGAATTTGACTAAGCTGGGTTGGAAGTATCCCCTTTGATTTAAATAGTTCTAAAATCCAAATAGCAAAAACTCTCTGCTGGGACAGAACAGCAATCTGTACTCAAGTGTGGGCACAGAAAGTGAAAGTGGATGACTGAAAGTGGATTTGGTTTTATAATCTGAGTAGAGCCAAAGAAAAATTAGTAGTACTACCAGAGAATATGAAGTAATACACTCAAGTATGAGTATGTGCTTATATACACTTTATATAGTTTCATACAGAAGATTATTTCCAATACGTCAGCCTGATAAGAATCACAACATTTCACAAATGTAATGTACAATATTTTGGAAATGCAGGTATAAAGGAAAAAGTATGCTAGTATGTTATAAATTACTAGCTTAATGCTATAGCATAATATAGCTATATACAAATTCATTTACACTATGCAATAGCTATTCTTTTACATACTGCATGACTGGCCTTTAGGGTTATTTCCTTTTTAAATAATTCAGCTTTGTATCAAAAACAAATCGAATTCAATTTCCCACTATTTTCTACAATGAGTTCCACTGAACTGGTTTCTGTTCCTTCTAATTTAAACCTTAGTGTGTATCAAAAACTCATAGGCTCTTTACTCATACTGCTTACCAAAAGAATCAGCAGACAACTTCTTTCAAGGGCTAAAACTTTATACGTTCATGTTTTTTCATCAACTTTATTGTATAAAAAGTAAAAAAAGACTGTAAATGTAGGTTTATTTATTTCAAATTAAATTTTCAGGAGTGAATGCTCAGTTCCATGAACTCCATACACATGTACGGAACAAATGCAGCCAAAAGCAGTAAAAACTGCAGAGATATATTTAGATTTGGTACAACGGGGACAACTCACTAATCAATCAAGATAGAAACAAAGGTTTAAAAGAAGACTTGACAATCAAGGCTTCAGACCAGGGGTTGTTGGGAGAGTGATAGAAATGAAGTATTATAGCTCAAGGTGCAGAGGGACCTCTTTACTAGTCAGTTGTTCCACAGTATTGCCAAGAGGAGGAAACAATAATTTTCTTGTTGGGATGAGAGTGTTATATTTGGTTTTATAAGTTTTAAGTTCTGTTTTATACACTTGTTAGCGCTTTTTAGTATAGGATATTGTGTAGGAGTGAGAAAGAGTAAACAAAGGCCTGGAGGTGCCTTATATGCTAGGCCAGGGAGGTCAGGAGAAGAAAAGCAGCCTGCAGCAACAGACAAGGAAAGTGAAAGCAAGCAACACTTACAATATGGAGGGCAGGTGTGGCTGCAGCTGGAGACCCGGAGGGAAGAGAAACAATCACCACACTTCCGGAGCAGCATCTTGCTCCAGATTGGAGAAGGGAGGCTGCTCAGAGGTATTTCCGGTCCTGGAGAGGGGCAGAGTGCTGTTGATTCCCTGCCAGCTGCAGAGAGAGGAAGAGCGGAGCATCCCAGCAGGCAAGTGTTGCAAAACCTGCCAAAGAAACACTGTGTATGTGACCCAGAGAAGGAAGCAGGTGGAGGCCGGCACACAAAAGGCTTTTGATAATCTCTGGAGTGGACCAACAGCTGAGGATCCGGGGGAGAGGCCAGAAGGATTTTTGTTTTCAGATTAAAGCCTTGCTGCACATGGGAGAGATCCCACTGGGACTGTGAATGCTCTCGAGTAAACCAAGGCAGGCCTGTGCACAAAAGTGACTGGATTAACTGGGGGGGGG
>JAGPOW010001296.1:68509176-68594472 GCA_030014935.1 Caiman crocodilus
CGACATGAGAGCCTGACCCTAGGTGAAGGGGACATGGACTGAGTCTGACAAAGAGACAGAGCAGTCAGGTTTTGCTTTCTTTTTTTTTTTTTTTTTGGATATTTGAGTGCAGGCCAAGGCCAGCTCCTGGAAGGGTGTGCACCTAAGTAAAGCTGACAGTCACCCTGGTGGCTGAGGTCGGAACAACAGACCAACTGGCAGCATTAAGATCTGACTGCAGAGAACTACAAATGCCATCTGGAGAGGCTAAGATAGGATAACAGAGAGGTTTGGAGCCCCATAGAAGAAAACAGGGATTGAGACTGGGTAGGATCACCTTGGCCATTGCCTCCTAGCAATATAATGTCATAAAAGTCATGGCAGGCAAGAAACATAAGACCAACTTTCTGGCAAACAAGGTGATCCAAAGCCGATGTCCACCCTTTCACCACCTGTAGGAAAATGAGCTCAGGGCAGTGGCAGCAAGCCCTATAACACCTACACTCGTCACAGATATCTATGAAATCTCCTATCTGGTACAATATATATTTATTTAGTTATTTTGCTTCTAATTCTAATTCTGGTTTCTGGCAGATTAACATCCTTTCAGCATTTTTAGAACTCTGAAGCATACAGTCTTGAGTCATAAAGACAAGGATTCCAAAAATATAGTCTTGTTAGCCATTACTACCTTTTTAAAAAATGCACGGTTCTCAGAGCAATTGTCTACCATGAAAAAACTTTTTTGAACACAATTCATTTGTCTCATTCTTTTTCATATAATAATCCCAAATTAAAGATGTTTTAGAATTTATATAGTATGTTAATGGTATCCATTACAATATTTTATAATTTATAATTCTTCTTTACAATTTTACGATTTATAATACTTCTTTAACATGTGAAAGATAAATGAGAAACTGATTTGAATGAACTCAAACTCAACATTAGGAAAAAACTTTCACAGTCAGGGAGTCCAGACTGTGGAATAAGCTCCCTCCAGAGGTGGTGCAATCACCTACCCTGGAAATCTTCATGAGGATACTGGACAGTCACTTCACTGGGGTCACTCGACCACAGTTGTCTTTCTTGCTTGGTGCAGGGGGCTGGACCCAATAATATTCTGAGGTCCCTTCCAGCCTTACAGTCTATGAATCTATGACTGTATGAACTTTTATCTTCATTTAGACATATGGTAAAAAACTAGGCATGCCCCAATATATTGGCTGGCTATCGAATTGGCACCAATAAAAGGAGAAATGATATTATTGGCTATCATCTTTTTTTGATTGTTGTAGCCGATAATTAGGACTGCATGCCCAGAGCACCCTAGCAAGTGTAGTTTGGTCCCTGCACCTCACTGCTGGCTCAGGCCTGTGGAAGACTACAGGTCCTGAAGAGCAGCAGGAGGGGGAGGGGGTGCATGGCCAGGGGAGGGTTCTGCAAAAGGGACATTCTTCTCCACCAGGCACCTTTGCAAAAGTGACTTCCCCCTGGTGGTTGCAGGAGCTCAGCTGTGTGGGACTAACCAGCACTGAAGCAGCAGTGTGCTCTGGGGCTCTAAATGTACCTGCCACCACTGCTCACATGAGGATCCACTCTGCCTGCCCAGGACGGCAGCAGGGGCTCTATGGGGAGCAGGGCTGCAGGTAGGAGCCATGGGCAAGGGGGATATATGCATAGGAATAAGGTGGCCACTGCCTTCCAAACCAACGGACAGAACAGGCGGGGGGGGAGGTGTGTGTGTGTGTGTGGGGGGGGGGTGTTTAGCATTGGCTGATATGGCTGGTTAATCACGGGCTATCAGTATTGGCCAAGAAAATCTTCAGCTGTAAAAACATATTCCAGTTTCTAATCAATTTCTTCCTCAGTGTCTTGTTAGATATATTCCTTATAGTTTCTTACCTTAAACACACTGCACTCTAACATCATTTAAGATCAATGAAACTTAAGAGAAAAAAGTCCTTTGTCACTATAATGATAGCAGGCAGAAAAAAATCCTTGCATCAGGCACTTAATAATTTTAAGTATTTGTAAATATCCTTTCCCTCCTACAAAACAGGAATAACCACTTTATTATACTTTCCCATAATGAATCTATGGAAAAAATAGGTAGAAGATTATAATTGTAGCATTTCTGTAATAATGTGGTCGGGAAGAAGAAAAAGCCTAAAACACATTTACACTAAATCATAAAATAAACATTAGTATAGAAACAAAAGCATTACAGTCACAATGAAAAGGTAAACTGGAGTTTCAGTAAAAAATATCTCGATGTTTATGAATGCTGATTTATAAAGAAAAAGGCAAAATTATATATCCATATATAAATATATCCAAAATATATTTTATTTATATCCATATCTTATTCATATTATTACAGTTATGAATAATGACATATTTTGGATTGGTTAGTCTGTTTTATTTTGTAATTACATGCAAAGCTTTAAAAATAGTACTTCCATCTGTTGGAAATTTATATAGTGCATGTCTTTACTATATTGTCCTTTCTGTGCCAATGTTAACTTCAGACAGAACTTGTTAAATGGAGCCAACTATTTATTTCTATATTATTACTTAATTAGGAAAAAAATATTTGCCAAAGTGTTTTTTTGTTTGTTTTGGGTGGTTTTTTTGGACATAAGTACAGGAAGATCAAAATACAGCACTCCCACTGAAGTTGATAACAGCTTTTCTAGTGTTTGAAAATATGTTTGATGCAGAAATAAAAAGCATTAAGAGATTGTCACTTCACTGAATGTGGTAATCTGATTAAAGAGTAAAACAACAAACAGAACTACTAGGTCATCATGTAATGTATCACCTCACCCACAATCCTATCACACTAAGGCTAAAAACAGACATTGTTTTTGCAACTTCAGCTGTGCCAGGATGTGTCCAAGACATCAGGCCCCTGCTACTCCCAGGGCTTCAAGAGCTCAATCCTGTAATACGACTACAAATGGGGGAACAACTTTGCAAATGGGGAAACAATTTGTGGTTCCCCCATTTGCAGAAAGCATCCCCAACTCCAGGGATTTCTGCGGTGCACTGCTGCCAACAGAGGCCCTTAAAGCCCCAGACACACCTGCCCAGGGTTCCCCCATTTTCAGAGACATGCACTGAGTGAGCAGGTGACACCACAATATGCATGCCCGATGAATCCTTTACCAAAGGAATCCCTTGCTGGAAGATCCCTGAGGCAAGCCTTTGCAAGCAGGAACTTTCAGCAGGTGCTCCCAGGGCTTCATAGTTTCACAGCTGGTAGGGTCAGAAGGAACCTAAACAGATCATCAAGCCCAACCCTCTGACATGGGCAGTAAAGAATACTGGGGTCAAACGACCCCAGCTAGGTGATTATCTAGCCTCCTTTTGAAGACCCCCCCAGGGTAGGTGTGTGCACTACTTCCCATGGAAGTTGGTTCCAGCTCTTAGCCACCCTGACTGTGAAGTAGTGCCTCCTGATGTCTAGCTTGAACCTACTCTCAATCAACTTATGGCTATTATTCCTAGTTATTCCTGGTAGTGCTCAGGGGAACAGGACACTCCCATTCCCCGCTGGTCCCCCTGGTACGTTTATAAATGGCCACCAGATCCCTTTTCAGCCTTTTCTTCTGAAAGCTGAACAAGTTCAGGTCCCGTAGCCTCTCCTGATAGGGCCTGCCCTGCAGCCCCCTGACCATGCGAGTGGCCCTCCTCTGACCCTCTCGATGCTGTCCACATCCCTTCTGAAGTGCAGCGCCCATAACTGGACACAGTACTCCAACTGCAACCTGATCAATGTTGCATAGAGGGGGAGGATCACCTCCTTGTACCTGCTCGTGATGCATCTGTGGATGCATGACAAGGTGCAGTTAGCCATATGTACCCCATCCTCACAATAGCAGCAAATGTTCAACTTGGAATCAATAATGACTCCAAGATCATTTTCTGCCTCTGTGCTGATGAGAAGGGAGTTCCCCAGCCTGTAGGTATGCTGCTGGTTCTTTCTCCTTAGGTGCAGTCCCTCGCACTTGTCAGTATTGAATCCCATCCTATTCTCATCTGCCCACCCCTGTAACCTGTACAGATCCAACTGCAGCCTGTCCCTCCCTTCAAGCATGCCCACCTCTCCCCACATTTTGTGAATTTGAACAAAGTGCTTTTCACCCCCTTGTCTATGTTGCTGTTGAAGATGTTGAACAGTGCGGACCTGAGGACAGAGCTCTGGGGGACCCTACTGCCCACATTTCCCCCAGTCGAAAATGACCTGTCCACCACCACTCACTGGGTGCAGTCCTCTAGCTAATTTCCAACTCACCTGACTGTGTAGGCATTGACTCCACAGTCGCCTAATTTTTTAATGAGAAATGGGAGAGACACAGTGTTGAAGGTCTTCTTAAAGTCCAGAAAGACTACGTCCACTGCAACACCTGTGTCCAAGGATTTTGTGACCTGATCTTAGAACCTGCCCCTAATGAACCCATGTTGCCTTGACAGAACCTGCCCCTAATGAACCCATGTTGGTTGCCCCTACACATAATTTCCCCTGCTGGTCCTTCACAGATGTGCTCCTGGATAATTTTCTCAAAGAGCTTCCCTAGGACTGAGGAAAGACTAACAGGCCTATAGTTTCCTGGGTCCTCCTTCCTCTCTTTTTTGAAAATGGGGGCCAGAGGAATACCCCTGTTGGGGAATTTCTAGAGAGTGCAGGAGAAATCCGGGGACATGCAGGATCAGGCTCCTCACCAAAGCCCCAGGTGTGCCTACTCAGGCAGCTAGAGACCATGGGCAAGTGCAAGCTGCCTGAGCTCTCCTGCCATAAGGTAAAGTGACCTCCACCACACAAAAGCAGCATGAAATTATACTACATATGATTGCAACCTCAATTTTAGGCATGTGTGGCACAATAAAGGGTATGGACATCTGTTTGCTTGGGTTCTGTGCTACCATAAAAATGTTCATGGCGGCACAAAGGCGATGTCTACCTCCAGCCCAAATTGTAACTTCAGCTGCCAACTAAACAGTTGTATTGAATGTTACCTCAAAGTACAGAATTGTAATTTTTTACTTCATGTATTCTAGAAATTTATAAAAGGCATGTTTTTTTCAACTTCGACTACTCACTATATAAAATCTAGTTTATGTCCCTTAATGAACACCTGTAAATAAATATTCAGGCAAAGAGTAAGCATGCCAAAAAATCAAAATTATAGCTTGAGTAGTTAAGTAATTTGCAGTATAAACCTGAAAAATAGTTAAACATACATTTTCTAAAACATCTGCTTCCAACTGTATAGTATTCTAAATCATCGCTAAATAAATGAGACAAACATGATATACTTCAGCTCTTGGATTCGTGAAAAGTAGTACAGTCTAAAACTGGCCTTGAATTTCTGTAAATTACAATGAAAATGAGGACAACATTCTTTATATTCATTATAGAGAAATGTGAAGAGTTCATATGGGAATATTCTTGGACGTCAATTTATAGAAAACAAAATCTCCCTCTTGTAGAAAGCAATGTACACAGCAGAACTGGAATGCAATGTTTCTTCAATTACTCATGAGAAAAAAAATACAATTTGTCTCTTGACTACTTTTTGGTGGATGTCTGGCATGCTGACCACCCTGATGACCCCACCACATTCATTCACCTTTGTCAGGGTGAAGGAACAGTGGTCACATCATTCCCAGTTGGACAGCATACATATCTCTGCTAAACACTGTCCAGGTCTACACCACCAGCATTATGTTGCCCCCTCATACATTTCAACTCCCTACAAGAAATACAATACTGCACAAGATAGTTCTGCAATGACAAGCAAAGCAAACCAAAGCTTTGTAAAAAATGTTAGATTTTTACTGGCACTCTCTACATTTTGTTATCAACATTGTATAATCCACTCTAACAACGTTGTCTTTAAATTCCAATTGAGCTTCCCCTTTTTATAAGCAGACTCTTAAGAGTATCTGAAGCTTTTCCTATTCTAGAGGCACATGCCAAAGTGTGGTATGTGAAGACGTTTTGTTTGCCATGGGTACTTTGGGGCAGACAACACAGAAGTGGCCAGGACTGTGCTGCCACAAGGATTGGGCCTCTCACAGCTCCCCTGCCATCCATCCCGGCGTGCCAACTTCTTACAAGTCAAGGTTGTGGGTGTTTTTGGCACTCTGCCTCAAAATATCACTGACCCCGGTTCTATGCCACTCATCTGATATAATTCTGAATCCTTTAACAGTCAGTTATGAACTTCTCCAAATAAACAAGGTAGTTCTTGACATGTAGAATTGGTGAGCTCAGCATCACATTTATTTGTTCTTTAAAGGAAAGTCAAAGTCTTAACAAGCACATTCATAAGTTACAGTATTTTATGTAGTACAGCACAACAATCATTCCAAACAAAGTTACTACTATCTTAATATCTCTCATAAGATTGTAGAGCTAATGCATACATATCTATTCATTTTCACTGCTATTCTCTAGTTTGCTTTTTTGCTTACATTTGGTTTAGATACAGGACAAAACCTAGTATTGTTATTAAAAAAATTATTGCATTTAAATGAAAGAATTATTCTATTTTCTGCATTCTCCTCTATTTTAGCTTTAATACAAGCTTGCATTTTATTCATTTTTAAACACCTGTAGACATTTCTTAGATACCTTCACTGAGAAACCTACAATGATGATTGGAACTTTCACTTTATTTAAAATGAATCAGTGTTTATATCTTCTTTGAACTGCTCATTTTAATTCACAATTCACAACTGCCTACAATTAATTTGATCTTTTTGATATTGCCCAGTGTTTAGGCCCATATCGAGCTCCTCACAATCTTCCCTAACCATGGTTAAGTTAGAGAGGTAGTTAGCCATGTAAGTTTGAAATCAAGACTAGTTAAATGAGACAGGTAAAAAATTACTTGAGCGACAGACTACCTTATCAGATGTTATGCTTAAGCCCCTCTGTTTCAGTTAGTTTTTAAGATGCACCTCCACTCCGCCTTCTGCTTAATGTAAATAATTGTTAATAATCAGCAACTATATTCTCCTCTTCCAGACTGAACTTTGAAATATTCAACAGTTATAGTCTTGGAACAGATTATTAGGTCCTTTCTTTGTTTCTCTTTAAGTAAGAGCTTTTATTCCATCTCCCTCTCAGATGCCATTAGTTATTGCTCCCTCGCTCCTCCTCAGTTTCTTAGTTTTTATATCTAGATCTCTTTTGGACTCCTGGGCTGTGTCCGCACATGCACAGACATTTGGTTCCCCAAACCAAACTAGTAGTACTAATGGAACTAGTAGTGGCACACCTTGTGTCCACACTCATGTGGATGTGGCCCTGGTGTTTGTATTTCCATAATAAGTCTGACCTCACATACTCTTGCACCTTATAATGATTCCACTTGTATGATTTCCTTCACAGGTTTTTGTACCAATTCAAATACTAACTCTTCCAACCGGATTCATACCAAACTTTTTCTCCCCATTTCTTAGCAGCTGCTCAGCCCAGCCAAGACATGCAAGGCTGTGTTGACACAGTCCTTGCTCACACCTTGCCTATAACACTCAAGTCCTATGGGTAGGGATGTAACAAAATCACAATTTCACAATTGTTGTGGAACATGCAAAATCAGAGATTTTCTGTGAAAATTACAGAAATCTGTGAAAAAAGGAGCGCCTCAGAAAAGCAGGGGAAATAGGGCTCTGTGTAAAAATAAAAGGTTTTTCGTAATGTTTTTTCCTGGGCAGCAACCATCCCTGGTTGTTGATTACGTGAGAGGGCTGCCCTCCTGCAACCTCTCAACCCTGCAGCCCAGCCAGAGATGGACAGGCCCAGCCATCCTTTACTTCTCCACAGTTATAGCTGCCTGGCCCAGTTGGGCCCATCCCACAGTAAGTGGGTACTGCAGAGGGTGGGACAGGGATGGAGGGAGCAGGGCTGGGCTGAGCAGAGCAAAGCTGAGGGGGGCTAGCAGGTAAGCGTGGCCAGGCTGTACTGGGGGAGAGGGGCTGGGTCAAGGGGAGCAGAGACAGGTGTGGGGGGGAAAGTGGCCTGAGTGGGGGACTGCAGGGGGGAAGCAGCCCATCCATATTGCCTGCATAGGGCTGAGAACAGCAGGACTGGGCCAGAAGGAGTGGAGCCAGACAAGGGTCGGGGGGAGGAGCTGTGTGGCCTGGATCGGGGGGCAATAGGACCGCAATGAGCTGCCCCCATATCTGTGCAGGTTTGGGAGAGGCCAGAAGGGACTCATTTTTTTCCCCTTTGCAGGCCAGGGCCAGGCAGGGAGCAGGGCCAGGCCAGGCTAGGGGGCAGTGGGGTGCTGGTGGCATCCCATGTGTCTGCTGGCCATCCCAGCCAATCAGAGGCATGGGGTGGGAGGCGGTTGTAATCTGCCTATGAAATTGGAGTCTAGAGCCATGGTGAACCCACAATATTTGGCCCCAAGGTCTGCAATTTGAATACATGCCCCACCCTTGGGTAACAACATCCCCAAATTTCCTGGTCCACTGGTAGGCTGGATATCTCCAAAGGGCTAGATCTAGCCCTTGGGTCATATGTTTGACATCTCTGTTTAAACAAAATTGGCCAAGGAGCTCTCTGAGCCACTAATGCTGATATTTAACAATTTTTGAATTTGGCGAAATTCCAATGAAATGGAAGAAATGTAATGTGCCAAGATATAAAACTTATAGGCTAATTAGCTTGACATCAATTCTATAGACAAAGTCATGATAAATTTGATGAAGCAGACAGTAAGTAATGAAAGAACAATGGCAGAATTAATACAAATCCACAGAGCCTTATGGAAAACAGCTCTAAAATATTTGTCAAAAAAGATCAAAAATTTAGGTGACAAAGGTAACAGTGGCATCGTTATATATTTACATTTCTACAAAATGTTTGACTTAATATGTCACAACATTCTTATAAAAATATTACATATTACACTGATTAAAAACTGAATCACAGTTTTCAAAAAATAACTGTAAATGGGAAATCACCGTACAACTGGAAAATTTTGTATGGGTTCATGCAAGAATCAGTTCCTGATGCATTTTGTTTCTATCCCAGTAGCTTTATCAGTCATCTAGCAGAATATAAAATTACTGTTGGTAAGGTGTACAAAAGACATGTCAATGTTACAGAGTGATTTGCTTGCATAGTAAGTAGAAGTCACAATGAACAATATGTTTTCTTCCAGCTAAACGGAACCCCATACATCTAGGAATCAAGAATACAGGTCACACTTATAGAATGGGGGGAGTATTCTGGAAAACAGTGAGTCACAAAAAGCAGAGAGGTTATAAAGAATAGCCTAATGAACCTAATGTTCTTGGAGCAGGTTTTGAAAAAACACTAAAAGAATTATCCTAGGTTTGTTGTCCACTGAAAGAGTGACAAAAGTCAGTGTATTTAAATTTAAAGAAAGAGGTTTAGTGTTGCCTCAACTGCAGTCTAAGGGTATCTACTATGAGACTCTACTACAGTGTCTTGTAGCAGAAAGCTCCTTTTGTACATTTCCCGGCCATTGATATAACAGAAGCCCCTTCTTGCCTATAACCCACCCCCCACCCCCATTTTGTGCATTTCTTTTCCTTCTCAGTATTGGCAGAGACTTAGCACACTCATTGCATGGTTGTGGCAAGGCTCACAGCAAGCCAGAAAGCTGAAGTGGCTTTCTGTAGAAGAAACCTAGAAACTATATCCACATATCAATTAAGCTCAGTGTCCCTAAAGAAAACAAAAGAACTAAAATATCCACTGCAAAGACTGTAAATATATCCTGTGCTAACCTAACTCACTTACTGTCCCCAGTAACCTTTAATCCTCACTACCTCACACTGCATTTTTATATATTTTTCACACTGCAGTTTTGTATTTCATCTGCCTTGTCTTTACCATGGCATTTTGTATTTTATATTTTATACTTTTAAACTCTTAAGGAATGTACTCCCTGTAGAATGAAGCTACATCCTGGACCATTGTAAAAACTGCATTAAATTGTAAAGTTATGAAATCTGTTGAGTGAATGTGAGTGAATGATGATCATTTTTCTAAGAGCCTACATGGCTCAGAATCTTCAGCTGAGACAAGCTATTGGGCTACCAAGAGAATTTTTGTTAATACTGTTGACAACATAGTTGGGCTCGGGAAACCTCTCAAGTGAGAGTACTGTTCAAGATCATACAGAACTCCAGGTAAATCCTGAGTATATTTTCTTTTTGGCAGGGATATATGTCCCATGAAACCATCTGGTGGGAGCCCCTTTTGGACTGTACCTGATTACAGGAACTACTGGACTAGAACGGTGTTTACTGTCAACATACAACAAAACCTGGGCATAGAAGGGCCAGGACGTTGTTGGTATTTTTGTTATTGATATTTATCATTTCTCAGAGTCCTGAAGTTCAAACATGGACTAATAGCCTGTTCCATATAGTGTCGGGCAGGAACTTTACTGCTTTACCATACATCATTGCTGTTACAGAGTGGCAAGGGCCAGGGGTGTAGGGATGAAGGAGCCCCCAGAAGATCTGGCAGACGTCCCTGAAATTACGCCTATTCACAAATTCTTCCTCCCTATAAAATACAGTATGACATCAAATCATGGGAGACTAGAGAACTAGAGTATAATTTAACAGGAACTGCAGACAAAGACATCCTCAGACCTCTATATTGACAGCACAATCAAGCAAGACGCATAAGAGGCACAGGCCACAGCCATATCAGGTGACCCCTTGACACTACCCAATAACTGTAATGTAAAATTAAGAGTGCCTCCACCAGAGACTATAATCCAAGACTCCTCCTTTCCATATACTATGCACACATATATACATGCAAAAAGACATATGCATACATTTTACATATGTATATATTTACACACACACACGTATATATACACGTGTGTATAGTGTGCGTATATGTATATGTGTATCTAATAAAAGATATCACATCTAGCATACTGTGTATGAGTGAAGGCTCAGATCGTGCGTGTGTGTGCGTGTGTGTGTGTAGCATATACATATATATACTAGCCAACTATCTGTGAAGAATGATGGGGGGAAGGAGGGAACAGAGGCCTGTGTCTGGCCCCTACTCCTCCTCCCGTGTTTTAGCTCTGGTCCTGCTCCTATGCCCCTCCCCACAAGCGTGGGCCTGGTCCGCCCACCCCTGTGCTCTGGGTCTGCCTGGCCCACAGCCATGGGCCTCCCCTCCGTGACCCCCTCTCCCTCCCAGCTATTGGCAGGGCCTGGTGGCAGCAAGGTACCATCACCGTGCCCCTTTCTTCATCCCCTCCCTCCCCATTCCTGTTGCCTTTTGTTGGGGCTCGGTAACGACAAGGTGGCAGTGGGGTGCTCCCCAACATCATGACAAGCAAGGAACGAATCTCATGTCCAGCCCCACCTCTGCTTCTCATCTGGTTGAGGGAGGGGGTGAACAGGCCCTCTCTGCCCACCCTCACCCTCGCTGCTTTGGGGCCAGTCCCGCTCCCCTCCCCCTTTGGGGCTGCTGTCAGGGCACAGCAGCGGTGATAGCGGGGCGCTGCCACCATGCCGCTGCTCTTGCTCCTCCCCACACCGCTGGCTTTTGTCAGGGCCTGACAGCTCTGTGTCCCCCCGCATCTGGCCCCAGCCCTGCTTCTTGTCTGGTTGCAGGATGGGGGGAATGGGCCCACACCCCATCTCTCCCCACTCCATCAGTACTGACTGCCAGCTGTTTTGGTCATGTCCCTGTCCCATGTCCCAGCCCTGTCCTAGTGCTCTTGGATCACTCTGATTGGCTGTTTCTGTCAGCCAATCAGAGTGTGAATAAAGCCTTATGGACAGACAGACAGACTAAGGCTCAAATTAGAAAAGATGTGTGTGTATACACTGTACATGTGTGCGCCTATAGTGTGCATATTATATGTATAGGCATGTGTCTACAGTGTGTATATATGTACATTGTACATATATATATCGCATATACACATTACACGCACTTATAGATATATATATAGTGTGTGTGTGACCAACAGGGGGCCAGGGGCCCGCAGGACACGGGGGGCAAGGTCCCAGGGAGACGCATCGCACCACGGATCACCCCCGCCCCGCCCCGCACTCACCCCCGGGACCGGCAGCTGCGGCGCCGGCGGCCTCCTGCAGGGGGCGCTGCGGCCAGAGGGGGTCGGGCTCCCTCAGCGCGCGCAGCACTGCATCCGGCGGTAGCGCCACCAGCTGCGCCCAGAGCCCGCGCGTGTAGAAGTCCACCGTGTGCGCGCGACTCAGTGGCAGCGCCCTCGCCAGGAACTGCGCCGCCTGCCGCAGCCGCCGGCTCACCGCCTCCATGCTCGGCTCGGGCAGCAGGAGGCCCCCAGAGCGCAGCATGGTGGCCTCCGCTACGCTGCGCCGCGCTCCGCCTGCCTCCTGCCTGGCCAATCCGCGCCACGGGGCGCGCAGTGGTGACGCGAGCGGCGCGCCGGGGAAGTGCACGGGATAGCTCATGGCGCCGGCTGGGAGGCGGGCTGCGCCGCAGCTAGGTGCCACAGCGGCTCCAGGCTCCAGCCGGAAGCGGCTCCCGTGGCGGGGGACCGCGCGACTTGGTGAGTGAGTGAGTGAGTGAGTGCGCGCGCGGCTCCCCCCTGCACTGCTCCCCATGCGTTGCCAGGTCGCCCCTGTGACCCCGTCCCCTGCCCCCCGCGGGAGCAAGAGCCCCTCCAGGGGGAGGGGTGGTCCGTCCTCTCGCGGAGCTGCTGCCCTCTGGAGCAGGAGCCAGGGTGCAGGGGGCGTGTTGGGCTTGGGCTCAGCTGCCACATGTTGCCTCCAGCCTTATGGTGGATTGCAGGTGTAGAAGGGCCTGGATTTGCATTCAAGTTTGGGCTGAGTAGAAACCAGCTCTAAAGTTGTTGTACCTTGTCAGACGCTGACTGTTGCAAGTTGGCTCTCTCTGTCGCAGGGTGGACATTTTTATGGTGTGGCTATCGCTTTGCACGTGTGGCTTGTCTGCTATTCTTGCACAGTTAGGCAATTTGTTGCCTAATATGCATCAAGGGTGGCAGGGGCTGGAGGATGGTTTGCTGTAAACCAGGAGTTCCCAAACTGCGATATGCCTATCCCAGTGATACAAGACAACCGGGGGGAGGGGGGGGAGTACGGGGGGAGATACTGTGTAATGGTAGATTTAATTTTCATTATAATAGCACCTGGCATTTAAGGGGTTGAGATGTATGCTAATAGGGGTATGCAGGCAGCTGGTAAATCTGTAAGGAATGCACATCAAGAAAAGCTTGAGAACCTCTGCTTTACACTAACCTTGTTAGTTTTTCTGTTCCGTATCTCTGTAGCCCAGGGGGTTCTCTCCTAGGGCACTTCAGAGCCATTGTGAACAGGAAGGTTAAAAGGTCTCTTTGGGTGAAGGCAGACAAGGTTCCTTGGGTGAATTTTATATTTTTTATTAGACCAACCCAAATGGTTGGAGAATAGTTATTAAGCAAGCTTTCGGGTTCAAAAACCCTTTGTCAGGCTGAGGAGGTTTCTTTGGGTGAATACTTTTGAAAATTGTTTCTGCATAAATGCAGAGGCCTTGACTCCAGGGGGGTGGCAAGTGAGAATTAGACTAATGGGGAAGAGGAATAGGGGTCAACGTTACCTTTTTCAGGTTTAGGGTCAAGAAACTTCTGGACACATCTCAACATGGCTGACCCCATGTACACTAGCACATATGCTGCCAGTTCTGCTGCGGCTGTGTTGTTGTGGGGAAATGGCTAGAAAATGTAGTGTCAGAGAGAAATTATTATTAACTTAATCGGATGGACCTTATTTTTCTTTCTGATTGCTTCAGGACAAGGGTTTGTATCTTGGAGGAAGCAAAAGATCCAATGGGAATACAAGAAATTATTGAAGAGGGAAAGAAAAGCCAACCCTCCCCAAGATGTTTTCTACACAGATACTTATCCAGAACACTTGAAGCACCTCTATTTAGCTGAAGAGGAAATGCTTAAGCAACAACGCAAGGCTAAAAGCAATCCAGTTTTGTTGGAACAAAAGTTAAACATGGCAGTGAAGTAAGTAACTGTCTAAAGCTGTTTTTACATTGTTCTTTTATTTATTTTTGTATTCATTAAAGGGATATTAAGTGTTTGGATACTCCAGTTAGATTCAGTGGCTTGCTTGTTTAATTATGACCATGGGTAAAATAACCTACCAGTTAAGACTTGTCTTACAAAGAGAGGTACATGCATGCAGGGTGCAGCTGACTCCTTTGGGACCTAGCCCCCAGGACTGGATCCTTAATATGTTCAAGATATGTCAATTAAGAAAATAATAACAATAACAATGTAAAATAATTCTGTTGCTGTTCAATTAGTGCTGATAATAGCAGGTAAAGGTGCTTTATTCTAGGATTTTTCTTGGCACCCTAAACTATGATGCCCCATGTAACTTAAGCAGCCAAAAGTGCACAAAGAATCAGTCTCCATAATACTGTTATGTAGTGGTGCTCAACCTAAGGCTTCTGGCCCAGATCTTACCCCCAGTCTGTGGCATGGAGGGTCAGCAGCAAGCACCTCAGCCTGGCATGTTCCTTTCCCTGCCCTTCTGCTGACCTTTTCAGTCCTCTCTGCCTTTCTTCTTCTGTCTCCCCTTATAGCATGTACTCTCTTCTTCTTCCCTCCCTTTCTCCCTCTCTCCTCCCCTATGGTAGGGACTTTTTTACTTGTTTCCTCTCTCCTGTTTAAAATGGTCAGCCACCTTATTCCTTAACCCCCACCCTCCTGTACCAAAGGGAAGTATGAGGCTATGGTACACCTGACTTGCCTCTGTAAAAGGTTGAGCACCACTGCTATAGAGCTGAGCTTGACAATCTACAACTTGCAGGCCAGATCTGCCCTAGAAAGAGACTTTTGTCCAGCTCACCAAAGTACACTTAAGTGAGAATGCATCTTCTAGTGGCAATCTCTCTGAACTTGCTTCCGGCCTGAGGAGAACTAAGCTGTTGTAGAGGATAAATTGGCCTTTTTTATTGCTTTTTCTGCTACACCACTTCATGATCTGCAGTTGGGGACTAGGTGTGCACATGTTTGGAACCCTCTTTATCTAAATGCACTTGCTGTCATGACTCAACCTGTTGTCCTTGTGTCTCAGTTAAAAAAGCCAAAAACCTAGGACTGCGTACAAAGTTTTTTTTTGTTTCCTGCTTCTCTACATCTTTTAATTTTATGTCTCCATATTTATATTTTAATTGGTTCTATAACAAATATTTACAATGTGACTAATGGAAACTAACTGATATACAAGTGTGGTTCAGATCACAGCAGAATTCTGTGTATTCTTTTTTCTCTTGTGATTGAAAGAAAATTATTTTATATACCATCCCTCCTGTTTAGGGGTGCCCTGATGGAGGTTTTGTGGACCAATACTGGTAGCCAATTTTTAAGAAGGCATATCAGCTGATACCAATCTGATTTCCAATGTACAACCCTGAAGCTTGAAACAGCTGCTCACAGCATTAAGTCTGTGGTGATGGAAGTGGAGAAGGGGAGGGAAAGGATGTGGGGGGGAAGTGATCAAGGCCCCCCCGCAGTGAGGGAGGGAGTGGGGTTGGGGCAGGTGCTGCCCAGCTGGGGAGGGGCAAGACACAGGATGGAGCTGTGGCTAGTCTGAGGGGCAGCTCCCACCATTTTGCACACCCTGGAAGGACATTGAGGGGAGAAGGGGGGGAGCGTGACCCCAGATCTAGGCAGGGTGACTGCAGCTGCAGGCTGCTCCAGGCTGTTCTTGGTGGGTTGTGGGGGGGCTGAGTTGCACTTGGGGCAGGTAACATCAGCATCGAGGGAGGTGCAGCTACACTAAAACTTGCCATAGCACCCCCCAGCACCACCAACCTAACCCCTACCTCCCCACGCATACGCACCAAGAAGAGCCTGCTGCAGCCCATCTCACTCACCCTGGGTGGGGTGTGCTCTCAGATCTGTTTGTGGTGGCAGGAGCTGCCCACCTCCCAGCTGAGCTGTGGCTCTGTCCTATGCCCCATCCCAGCAAGGCAGCATCTGCCCCACTCCCTCCCTCACCGCAGGGGCCTTGATTTTTTTTTCTCCCCCTTCCTCTTCCACCACAACAGACTTGCTAGCTGCATGTGGCTTTGGAAACTGCTCAACTGTGCTCCTCGTCTGCTGCCTATGTGCTACACTGCAGCTACATGCAGGCACGGGCATTTATTGGCCCAATTATCGGCCATATCAGGCCGATTTCCAATAGTTAATTTTCTTTATATTGGTGCCAGTCCAATATCAGACTAATATGTCAGTGCACTGCTACTCCTGAATCTACTCCTAATCTAACTGAATCTACTCCTGTTTTGTCATCTGAACTAATTTTTAGTTGGACTTGACAGCGTAAGTTGAAGTAAAAGCTAAAATGTTTCTATACAAAGCATTTGGGGAAGTGGCATCTTATTGATGTACTAACTTAAATATGTGATTTCCAATATTTTCCTAGCTTTAATGTAAATTGGCTTTGAAAATTCTGAGATGCGAAATGTATTGCGAACTTTGACTTACGGATGAGTAGTAGAAAAATGAGTATGAATTAGTCAATGTGCTCTTTTACAAATTCACTTAGCTCTTTTGTTTCCTTCAAGATTAATACTTCTCATTTTGTTTTTATTTTAGCATAATTGGTAATCTACTAGGCATTGTGTAGGTAGGTAAGCATACGAAAGCAGAGTACTAAAACAAGTCCTTCTTTGCAGTTTAAACTTTGCTTTGTGAGAGATGTTTTGGATTTTGACAGGTGGTAGAGGCATAGTTACAGTATTAAAAATCATTGAGCAATCCTTTCCATTTCAAGAATCTAAGGTGAGATCAGTTTTCAGAAGACAGGTACAGTCTGAGGAGCCCGCCTTGGGTGAAACTACATAATTGGATAGTGTGACAGACCAGAAGAACATGGTACCCCTGGATATACATAGACTGCTAATTGCAACTGTAATTATGCTATTTAGCAGCTTTATCTGAAATCCCTGGACATTGGTGATAGAAGAACTGAAATGTCTTTTAAAACTTCATTTCAGTGAAAAGAATATTTTTTTTCTTACATTTTAGCCACATTCAGTATAAAAGTTTCATTCTGTCTTAATTTTCCTAATCTCTGTGAAATAAGTTGGAATTCTTATTTTGAAAAATAAAGACCTTGCTTTTAATAGTGTTTGCTTTCAAAAATATTTTTGACAAACAAGCACTTACTGATCTTTTAACAATTACTCAGTTTCTCTCCACATACTTATAGATAGGGTGAAACTTTATTTTGTTTTTTTGCAAGCATCACCTTATGATAGCATATGTATGCTTCAAAGAAGATCTTGCTGTTACAGGAAGGGGCATTTTTCTGGTGCCATGTACATGATAGTGGAGCTGATTTCTGAATTCTAAAAAATTACCAATCTTAAATTTATTCAAATGGTCCCAGAATGAGCTATTTGTAAGCTCTGATGTGTAACATTTTGAACCAAAGGCTCAGGATCATAATTGAATAATGTGCTTCTAGAGATGTAGGCCAGAAAGTTGCAGAACAAAAGGCCTTGACCATCTGTGCTAGATTTTGTGCTAAATGTCACGAGGGGCTTGAGTGAGTTCTTCCTGAAATAGGTGAAAAGACATCCATTGATTTCTGGTGAGCTGGATTGCACCCCAGAGTAGTCTTAAAGAAATTAGTAGTTGCCTGACCAAAGTCCAATTTGGGTAACTCCTTTTTAACGGCCTTCTGCTCTAAATTGCATTAAGTTGTTCTTGTTCTTGGTTCTGAACAGTCCATATCTGTTCAGAAGTGCACGTTATGCATGCTTCATCTCCTAGATGCAACTCTTTAATGATAGATACAATCATTTTTATGAATTTGTGTGATTATTTTGTAAAGTGTTATACATGAGGTCCTGCTTAAGTGCTGTTCCATAAAATCTTGTTTTTTGTGTCTGCTGTGTATAAATTGTAATAAACACCTTATGCAGCAGGCCTGAAGTTATTGCACCAAAATTGCCTCGCCCTATTTGCAGATAAACTTAATCTTGGTGCAGTTTTCTTAGCTATAACTTCATGTTCTGTTTTAACATTTCATCTTAGAGTACTGGAGAAGCTTATCTTGTATCTTTCCAATAATCTCACTTAACTTCAACATCTGCAATGAGTATCTCTCCTTGGAAAAATAGAAGCAGAAAGTTAGGGTTGGAAGGGATCTCAGGAGGTCATCTTAGTTCAACCCCGTGCTCAAAGAAGGATCATCCCAGCCAAAGCTTTTTCAAATCTCGGCTAGACAGCCTCCAAGGATGGAGCTTTCATCACCTCTGGGTAACCTGTTCCAGTGTTTAACTACCCTCTTAGTGGAAAAAATTCTTCCTAACATCTAACCTAAACTTCCCTTGCTGCAACTTGAGACCGTTGGTCCTTGTTTTGTCATCTGTTACCACTGAGAACAGTCTCCATCCTCTTTGGAACCACCCTTCAGGTAGTTGAAGGTTGTTTATTAAATCCTTTCTTAGTCTTCTCTAGACTAAATAAGCACAGTTCCCTCAGTCTTTCCTCAGAAGTCATGTGTCCCTGCCCCCTTACCATTTTTGTTTCCCTCTGCTGGACTCTCTCCAATTTTTCCACATCCTTTCTGTAGTGGGGTGTCCAAAGCTGAACACAGTACTCCAGATGTGGCCTCACCAGTGGGGAATAAGCATTTCCCTTTACCTGCTGGCAGCATGCTTACTAACTTGCTGAGGGTGCACCCTATAGTGCATATATTTGTGGTACACTAAGAAAATTTTAAGTTTGAATGAATACCTCTTCTGTCTGCAATAAGGTTGAAGAGGTGGTGGTGCTGTACTCATGATGGTCAAGGAAATGAGAGAAGCTGGGGTGAAGGTTGATGATATTGGTTATTGAACTGATTGTATAGTTGAGAGAGATGGGACAAAGTGCCATGCTTTTCTGTCTGCAGGCATGCAGGTGCACTGGGTTTTATGTTCATAAAAACTGAATTTTGACACTTCATGCTACAGGTATTCTGTTATTCCATTTAAATGTTAGAATATTTATAGGTAATCCATAATGACAATGAGCAGTGGGGACTAGGGGGTAGAAAATAAAACAATTGGATTTTTTAAATTCGTTTTCACTCACCACAGTTTGAAATAAGCAGACCCAAATAGAAGACATTTTTCAAAGGAAAACAAACTTTTTCATTTGTTACAGCTCTAGTCAAACCTGGTTGAACTCTTGCTTGTTCTCTTTTTCATGCTTCCCTGAGTTAGCCAATGTCTATACCTAGGGGGTTTATCTCAGTGATTCTCAACCAGGATGCTGGAGCACCATGGAGTACCATGAGATACTTTTAAGGGTGGCATACAGTTGTTAGGAGTGCAAACAACTCATTCACAGAATAATCCTAGACATTTCAAATGGGACTCTAAAAATGTTCGCATCTACTGTGGTCTAATTTTTCTGTATTCAAGAAGTGAATGGAAGTTGAGAGCTAGTGTTTTCTGAGTAATTCCTTTAGTCTTAAGGATGCCTTGAGTATTAAGGTTGAAAACCAGTGGTCTTTTCTTATTGGAAATGGAATCTTGTGAACTAGCTACTTGACTCAAAGATGATGGTGGTTCCCCAGGAACACCCCCAGTAGTTTAAGCACACCCTTCACAGAGCTTTGTGGTCAGAAGTCCCCTGGCTTGTAGTTTGGTCTTTCAGAGATGTGACAGTTGAACCATGAAATGTACACACACTACAGAAAGATTTCTAAACAACTTCAGACAACAGGGGAGAGAGAGGGAAAGTAGAAAAAACAATAAGCAGTTGTATACCATTCTTTGCTACACTTGATTTTTTTTTTTTTTTTTTTTTTTTTAGATTTGGATCAATAATTTCTCAGTTTGCTAACTCATGATTTCTCCCTTAGAATTTGGGGTTACTTCTCTGACCTCCAAAGATGGCTGCTTGAGCTGTAGTTGTCCAGGCCACGGGCAGATGTTCATTTCTATTTCTGCAGACTTCTGGGAAATTTGTTCCAGCCTGCAGATGTTGCAGGTACCGGTGCCCATTTCTTCCTGAAAATAGGGTAATCTTATAGGTGTCAGGTAGACATTCTCTTGTGGATGGAGCATGTTGCTTCCACATGGAACTGAATGAACACTCTTACAGTGGCACTTTTCTAGTGGGAAAGCAGTGATTCTTGCAGTAGAAACATTCCTGGTATGTGGCCACAGTTTCCCTTTATTTAAGAAGCATGACCTTTTTTCCTTAAGTATTTTCACAGTTAATTTTGTTCAAATATTTCTTTCCTTTGTTTTTCCCTGGGGGGTTCCCCATTCCTTCAGACTAGTTCCTTTGCCAACAAGCTGGAATACAGAGACCTTGTTTCACTCAGAATTCAGCCTAGTTGTTGATAGTGATCCTTAACAACTTCAGCATTAAGTTTTATGCACATTTGCTATTCACCCTACTCCTTAGCAGATGAAATATACCAGCAAATGTTTCCTAATACAAGCTATATCTCAAAGTTTAGTCTGATAGCTGTGCTGGGAAAGCTGCTTCTTCAGCTGTATTTTCTTTACTTTTCTGGCATTTTTCACCCACATGGATTAAAATTGTCATAATACACAAGTGAAATACCATAGCTGAGACTCTGTAAAGACTTTGTAATTTGCATTTTAGTATGTTAATATGCTGGTTCATGCATATTAACTGAAGAAATGATTTCATTGAAGGTTTCTTCTGACACTGATTACCTCTGAAGTAAATTGTGCTATTGGAAAATAGATGTTTCACAAAGCTTGCTGCAGACTATTTTATTTCTAGATTCTGTAAACTCTTCACTAAATTTGGAAAATGCAATTAAACCTTATAATTGAAATATAATCAGTTATACAGATAAGTTTGCAATTCTGTTTTAGTGAGTTAATAATCAAAAATTGCAATTTTCAGAATACTTTATTTTTTTTGACTGCATAAATGCAACTGTTGCAGGGTTTTAGTGTGTGCCATGCTAGCATAATGCTTAAAACTTTAGGATTCTGTTGTTTGGGTTATTATTCATTCTGTTTTTAGCATTTGGCTTAATCAAAATAGTCTCTCACTTCTGAAATATGATATTAACTGTTAGTACAAAATCTTGCCACATGATGGAGCTGAGAATAAAACAAATCGCATTGTACAAAAGTGTGATGCTTCTAACTGGTCACACAAATTCTGATAAATAGCTATACTCTCCTTCCTGTCAGTTTTGCTAGATGGCATCGATTAGTTCCTGTAGTGTAAATGACAGAATAAGAAAAAAAAATGAAGTAACAGTTTTTTGGCAGAAAGAAATACTTGAAAAATTAACAAAGAATTTTGGGAAAAGCCAGAAGCCTTTCTTGCCTAACATTTTTAACTAAGTAGTGATCAGGAATCTGGACAAAAACTATGTAACCACAAAAACCCAGAGTGAATTGCAGCTATAGCAGAATTTTGCATAATGAATATTTAATTATTTTTTCCCCTTTAAACTGTTTTCTCTAGTTAAGATGTTTGAAGTAGCTATGAGTATTGCAAGTCTGTCTTATCAAGATTTCAAGGACTGACCTCTTTGACCTCTGAGAAAATTGTTCTAGAGGATAACTGTAGCTCCACTTCCTCCTCGTGTACATGGCAGTTCAGCTTAAGTTACCATTCAGTCACTGCTACTTCTAACAGAGCCATTGAGGGTGTACAATACAGCTCTGAGTTGTTTTTATCCATCTGCCACATTACTGCATGGAATTTTCTAAGATCTAAAGAGGGTGGTGAATATTTCTTATGAAAACACCAAACTCTGTGAAACTCAATCCATATCAAAATGTAAGAAACATAGAACATCTTTGGCAAGAAAAATAGATGTAATACTGCAGAGGCTGCACTATATAGCCATTTTTGTGTCTTTACAGCTTCATGTGGTCTTTCCCCTGGTTATATTCAGGATCTAAGGAACTTGGTTCGTTAGAGTACTGAGCTTGAATCCCACAATGTTTATGACATGCTTTATATGGTATTTGATCTGGTCAGCTAACTTTGATCTAAAATTATAGTGATATTTCTGTCAGGTATCCAGAATTATATTCTGTCAGGTTGTAGCCGTATTAATCTAGAGGAAAAGTCCATCAGGATTTGTAGTAGAGATGATATCTTTTATTTTATAGTATCTATTATTATTTTATATCATCTCTATTATGGGTCCTGATTGCCTTAGTGGTATTTTTTTTTTTTTAATACTCATTTTATATTAAATTGAGGTTCTGTGTTTTTTGTTTTTTGTTTTTTTTGGAGGGGCGGGTTTACCAATAACTTTCAGTTCAAGTATTTCTATATTTTTAATTAAACTTGATTTGTGCTGATGTTGGAGTTGTGCCAAGGCAAGTGTAGGCAATTATTTTGGCTGGAGAGCTGCTTAATGAGTTTTGGTCAGCTGTCAAGGGCTGTGAGGGTAGCCCTGCCCCTTGACAGGTGCCGCGCCCCTTGGATTCTTGGTTGCCATCTGGGGACCAGAAGTCCCTTCCTTCGCCCCTTTTGGGGAGGTGGGGTTGCTATCCTGGAACCAGAAGAAAACTAAGTGAAATATCTACCATAACATTTTTTTTAAAATAAAATTAAAATAAATCCTCATTTTATTTCTGTTTGCATAGTATAGGTAGAGATGATTGTATGATGGCTCAAAAATAAAGTCTTGCTCTTGTATATAGTATGTGCAGTGTGGTGCAAGCAGTGTATGTAGTTTGTAAGAGGGTATTGGGTATGTTGCGGTTTGTGTGAGTCTCGGGGAGCTCCGTGTGATAAGAGGTGGGCTAGGCTGGCTGTGGTCCTTGCTGTCATGTGCAGCTTTCTGAACTGGCCGGAGCTTCATGCTGCTGGGTGGCTGTGCCTGCATGCACCACGAGCAATCCAAGGGCCCACCAGCAGCATGGGCTGTGCACCATTGGGGAGAGGTCCCCAAACCCTCCCCTCACCACCTTTTCCTCACATTCATACTCTGCCCACCCAAGCTGTCCACTCTCACCAGCCCTATAATCCATACTCCCACCCAACTGCAGCATCTCCTTCCCCCTGCCCACTGCTGCTTCCCTACCTGCTGCAGCAGGGATAGGAGTCGTCGTCACTGGAGTTCAGGGAAGCCAAGCAGGACTCTGGTGCCTGCAGCAGTAATGGGAGCAGCCCCACCTGGAAGTGTGCGTTTTGCCTGCCCCTGTGCTAAGGTAACCCATGTGCTAATCATGCACCCTTCATTACAGATCAGCTATTAATGAAAGGAAACGTAAGAAAACATCAAATCAAAAAGCAAAAGAAGAATATGAGAAAGTAAAGATTGAACGTGCTAAGAAGAAAGAGGTAAATCATGATCTAAGTCTCTTGGGGGACTGTTCAGATTGAATGGGAGAGGGGGGTGGTAATGGTAAAGATGGTACTCTGTCAGTCTTGACTGCTTGACACCATGTTAACCTGCATTTCTGAGTAGCATTTAACATTATATAATCATTCAGAGTTGTGAGATACTGTGTTTCTTAGGTTTAGGTTCTTTATTATTTTATAAAAATGGAATAGGCTCATTCATCGTGCTATATTCACACTTGACAAGATTCAGATAACTCCCTTTGCTGCTTGGCTTGACTGCCCTGCTAGGCTAGACTATATTCTTGGGATACGAGTCCCTCTTAATTGAGAGGAAGAAACAGTAATATTGCATAAGTACCTATCCACTTTTGTTAATTTAAATGTTTCTCAGTGTATATCCAGCAGTTTTTTTTATACTTAGTTCTCTTTTTTTTACTTATACTCAGTCAGTAGACAGTGTTAGTGCTTGAGACTAGAATCCTTAAAGTGGCTCATTTTGACAAGTTGACACTTCAGGCCTTATTTATTGAAGATCCTGGTTATTTCTGTCATTATTGAACATCTCAGTTAATGAATTATGAGCTTAGTAGAGCAGTTTACTCCTTAGAGCTTTTGCTCGAAGCTCTCTGTAGTTCTGACAGCTGTTGCTGTTGTGTTATGTTTAATCTATGTCCTGAAGTATTTTTCTTTGAACAGTGAAGGCTAAGATGAATCATAAAATGAAAGCTAAGATTCTGAAGCACAAAATGGCTATTCTTGTAAGAATTTTATGACTTGCTGGTGAAAGCAGCCTGGAATTATGTAACTATTACAAAAATACTAAAATATGCACAGTCATTTGTATTGGTGGGATTCAGACACTATCAGAAATATTATTTTCACTGTTTATTAAAGGAAGAGAAATCAAAACATGTTGCAGACCTCAATTAATTTAGCTTTTCCATGTATTGTGGATGTCAAAAAGTAAGTTTCAGTAACAGTTAGAATATCTGCAGATTTATAAAACATGCTTGTCTTGAACACTATATGTACTCTTGGCTATTTGCTTTCCCCTTCTCTTTTGCTTCTACTTATAATGAATCGGAAAATAAATGAAGGCACATTCTCATCCTGTTCGATCAAAAAAGAATGCACTGGCTTAATCCCCATTCATTTTGCTAGCAGGCTGGACTTCCAGGGCTTGGGTTTCTCCAGCATCTCAGTTCAGACCTATTGTTGCTTTGCAGCTGAGCTGTGGACTGCAGTTTCTAAACAGATGAAATACTCCTGCAAAGTAAGCAACTGACTGGCCCTGGGCAGGCATTACCTTTATAGCTCAGTTCATGTGTTAGTATGCCACATGGTCATCAGATTTATGAAGCCATAAAATTCCTTGTATGATATACAATATAAAGCGTCTTTGTACCTGGTTTGTATAGTGTCTTAACTTGAACATATAGCATGGTCCTTCCCCATACTGACAATCAGCTGACTTAGTATCTAGTAGACCTGTGTGAAACAGCAGGTATTTGCTTCGGATTTGACCGATTTTTTTTTTTTTTTTTTTTTTTTTTTTTTCCCCCCCCCCCCAGTGATTCGATTTGGTTATGCCCACATCCTTCTGCCCCAGCTGGGCAAGAGGACCAGCATCTGCATCATGTGCCCCAGCTGGGCAAGTGGCAAGCTATGCCCTGCTGCCACTTGCCCTGCTGGGGTGGGGGAGGCACCGGATGCAGGCATGGCAGCGCTGGGAGGGGGGCTATGCCATGCTGCCACTTGCCCCCTTCTGCCCAGAGTGAATCGCTCCTGCATTGCAGCCTTCCCTCCTTCCTGCCCCAGCTGGGCAAGCAGCAGCAGGGCATAGCCCCACTCCCAGTGCTGTTGTGCCAACATCTTATACCCCAGCTGGGCAACCTGTCCCAGCCCCATTCCCTCCCTTGCTGTGGGGGCGTTTGATCTGCCCCCCCTTCCCTCCCCACTCTACCCACCACAACAGACTTACCAGCTGTAGGAAGCTGTATCCAGCATGATGAGGACTGCTGCCTGTTTAGTCTGGCTGAATCTCCTAAGTGGCTCAGAGTCTTTTTCAAATTGATTGAGAGGCTTCCGATTCGATTCAGACATTTTAATTGGTCTCCCAGTTTGATTTGGATTCAGCTGCCAAATCGGGCTGAATCTCCTCCAAATTGAATTGGCTACTGAAACTTTACACAGCCCTAATATCCAGAGGGGGGCAGCTGTGGCCCAGTTGGAGACTCGAGGCTATTCTGGTCCACATGTTGCAAAATAGCTGATATGTCAGTATGGGTGATGGGACACCTCAGAACCTCCAACCAGTACTGCCCAGGGGTGAGCATTTGCTAGACTGGGGGATGAATTAGCTCCTCCCCCCCACAAGTTCAGATTTGCAGGCTGGCAAACCTGCATCCAGGGTTGTAGGGCTGCTAATGCGTGGCTTTGAACTTGTGCAGCAGGGAGAAACAATTGGCTCTCTCCCCACCTGGCACTTGCAAAGGCATGTACCAGCAGCCACGTGCAGGACTGCACCATGCACTGCTTTCAGTTTGCACATGTAGAGGGGGTTCTGGATTCTGATAAGAGTGTGATTTGAATTTAATCCCAACATTGTGCATCCGCCCTTCATGTATACATCATAGCAGGAGATGTGATTGTTGCGATTGGGGATGAGATACCAGCCAACATTAATTTAACATTTGCCAGGGGCCTTAGAATGCATTTGGGTCTGGAGTTCTGTGCATGTGAATCTAGGATGAGCACGACAGCACCATAAAACAACAACACCTATGTGGAAATGTGCACATTTGGTTTTGCATTTGCATGGCTTTGGCATGGGACCATCTCAGAGGGTCTGAGATGACATTTTTACACATGCTTCCAACATGACGCTGGGCACTTTTTTTAATTGGCAGTCCATGCTAATTAAAGTGCCTGGCACTGTATTGGGTGCAGGTGTGTAAGTGACAAAATGCATGTCAGAGCTGAGAAAATGGTGGCAGTACACTTTGAACTAAGGCACATCAAAAATGTGTTTTTTAGTTCAAAGTTCACCACCCGCCATTTTCTCAGTACCAATGCATACTTCGCTGTTTTATATACCTGCACCCAGTCCAGCACTGGGTGTGTCAGTTGCATGCTCCAGCGGACTTGATCTATTTCCAGCACATTGGGGCAGACTCGCAGCACGTGCGCAAGTGCCCAGGATTACCGGGACACATCTCAGGGTTTTAAGTGACTCCATTTGAAATGCCTTAGAAATTGATTTGTGGTTTATTTCTGAAGACTTTGTTTAACCCTGCTGAGTTTCTTTGTAGAAGTGTTCTTAGCTGCCAGCTTATTTGTCTGAGGTACTTGAAAGCCTGCAGATTTCTTGCCTGTCTTCTTCCTGGTGCTAAACAGTGATGTCAAGCACTGCTGGATAAGCTAGTTCTGCTTACAGCTAAGGTAGTATTGTAGCACTTCAGGGTCTGAGATGGCATTCTGGCATACAAAAGGCAGTAACATCATGGAGGGAGGTTCATCTGTGATAGAATGTAGGCACCTGTTGCATGCTGCAATTGCTTCCTTATGCAGACTAGCATTTGTGGGAGTGCAGCATTATTCATATGTAGCTTGCTAAACTACTTGGAGCTCTTGGAGAAAGTCACCCTAGTACTCTGGGGAAAATGGTCTCAAGATGCAGCTGGTTTACAGGCCTAGTAGAGGTTATTTTAAATGAGATTGCATTGTTACTGCAGTTGGGTTTTTGTGAGCAGAGGAACAGAACTGGAGGCATACCTATAGCATATAAACCTGGAAATCATGGATGTCTAGTGTACTTCTGCTCTTGCAGCACAATTTAATATGGATGAACAAATGTAGTACTCTGTAATGAGGCGTGTGTTTTATTCATAGCAAAAGCATCGATATTTACTAAAAGATTTGGGTGCTTGTCTTCTAAACCAATATGCCAGTGTATTGGACAACTAAATACTTCTATTCTTTTGTTTTCATTAATATAACTAAATATATGCCAAGGATTAGTGCAGGTGTCCAACTACCTGGTCACAAATAACAAGCTAAAAAAATGGTAGATCTTAGTATCATGAGCATCCTCATGGTACCTCCATCTTAACCACTGGCTACACATACACACTGAATGGGATAGGTGATGAGAAGGAGCCCTGGGAGACCCCACAGGAGATGGGTCCTAAAGGAATGATGAGTACTTACCCATTGCTACCTTCTAGGAGAAGAGTGTCAAAGTACAGCCCATAGTCTGAATCCTGCAGACCAAGGCATTTTGTTTGACCTGTAGTGGGTCCCTTAATCCCACCTAGTCTTCACACAGGGGAGCCCAAGCAGAGGTGCATGCAGCTGGTCCCGCTGCTACTGGATGCACAGTGGGGCTGGAGCAACATGGCAGCTGAACTGTTTTGCGGTAGCTCCAGCAGTGGTAGCTCCAGTGGTGGCTTCTTGCAGCTACTGCTGCCAGACCCAGCCCCGTTGCCCAGGCATCCCAGCCTATCTGCCAGAAGCAGGACCTGTGTGGGCAGGGCACATGGCCAGGCATCTGAGATGGGGCTGCAAGTGGGTGGAGAGCTGCAGGATAGGCAGAAAGGGCTGGGGCATTGAAGTCAGTCATGGAGCAGTGACAGTGTCGGCTGGACCTTGAGCACAGCCGTGATCATGTGCCCGCACGGCCTTGTGACAGGCACTGGTTCCATGGGTACGGGCATGCGGGGAGCAGATTGTGGCGCTCTCACCACCCAAAGATGTCACACCTGCCCACCCACCCTTTCCTGCCCACCTGTGGCCCAGTCCCATCTGCCTGTCTGCACCCTGCCTGCGTGGGTCCTGGTCGGTCTCCACAGAGAACCTGGGATCATGGGGCTGTGACAGTGCAGGGGCTGGGCCAGGGCCACAACCAGCACCCTGGACACCTCAGGTCACGGAACCAGCGCCTGTCACAGGGCTGTGTGGGCAATGAATTGCAGCCCTGGGCTCTCACTGCCCCATGAGCCTGATCCCAGCCTTGGCCCCACCCATCCTGCTCCCAGGTGCCACTCCTCTGCCCACCCATGATCCCATCCCATTCTCCCAGCCAAGCACAGGACTCTTAGGGAGCTTGGAGCTGTGTTGCAAGGGGCAGGGAATCTGACCTGGCCTGCAGCAGCTCACTAAAACTTCCTAAGTGGCCCTCCGGCCCAAATAATTGTCCACCACTGTTCTAGTACTTCTCTGCTTGGAAAGAGCAGAATCAATTTAAACCAGTCTCTTGAAAACCTGCCAGGATGTGCAGACACTTTATGATCACTTCATTGTCAGCTGTATGAAAGGCTGCTGTATGGTACGGATTGTATGAAATGTGGGTGGCCAAAATAGTTGTGCATTTCTGGTCAGTACCACTGGTTTCAATCAGTTTTTACAGTGGTAATGGTTTTTGTTTTTCTTTTTAATAAAGTAAATGGGTGTGGGCACAGATAATTTAGTCTTTGCTTTTAGTCTTTTCAGCAGCTTTTGAGATTTTTATTTAGAAATGCTTGCTTGGGTTATTCAGGCTTGACTCCTTTTATATTTTTATACATCATAAAACACTATTGTTGCTAAATTAAGAAATATAATTTCTGTTGCAGAAAATGATTCTTAATGTGTGTGTTTTGTTTGTCCAAAACCATCTAAAACCTGTTTGTACAATGAAAAGTATGTAATGCTTATATGATAAATTAACATCTCTTTATATGCGTGCTGATGTAAAGACATCATCTATTTTTTGGTGGCCTTTACAATGTTTCTATCCTGAGAAATTCTATCAGAGCAGCCATCCAAATAAAGTGAAGCATGTCTTTAGTCTGATTAGAGACAACTTCACATATTTTGATCAAACAACATGATTTAACTGAAACAATCCAGTTGGAATGCTCATCAAAATATAATTTGCTTCAATAATTGATTCAGTGTAAAACAAAATATCTGTATTGGCACCTAATTTAGAGGTCGGTCCTGAATAAAATTTGTGACGCTTCATAAAGATTTCTGTGCATTGCTGCTTTGTATTTTTGAACGCCTTCCAGGACTGCATTAAACGACATGACTAACATCTGTCACATGTCATTTGTTTTTCTCATCCTTTTCACAGGGGGAGAAGTGTGAACAAGAGTGACTCGTTTACTAGGGCTTGTTTGGTTTTTTGGGGGTTTTTTTCTCCTCCTTTGTTCAGTTTTGTTTAATAACCATGTTGTTCTGTGCATGCTAGGCAAAATAAGTTAAATGTGGTTTCCACTTGAAACAGGTGGTAAAAATGATTCTGGTAATACTTTGGGGAAATTCATTTTGGGCTAACTTGAAGAATGTTGCATCTTCTGTACAAATGTACTTGGCCTTTACTATGGCAAGTTTTAGGGCAAGAACAGAAGTTCTGTCATGGTTTTTGTTCTGGAATGTTAGGCAAACATCATTTGATATAAGAATTGAATATATCGGTGATTGTGGCCCTAACAAGACAATAACTGATGTTTATGGACATGTATGCATCTTGTAAAAATCACTTCTGAAGTACAGAGGAATTGTATTTACTCTGGTTTAATCACAGCACTTTATGTTTTTGCTATTTTTTTTTATTTCAGGCAGCAGAGAAAAAGAAACAAGAAAGAGAAGAAGCCCAAAGGCTTTATAAACAAAAGAAAATGGAAGCTTATAAAATACTAAGGAAAAGGACCAAAAAGGGACAGCCGAATCTAAATTTACAAATGGAGTTTCTCCTTCAGAAAATACAACAAAAAACATAAACCAGCATATGTAATCTTCAAAGCGAAGAACTAAATTTGTCCCCTAGATAATATGCATGGAGTGGTACTTTTTTAGTGCAATTGATGTTTTTTAAAAGTTGTGAGACAGATTTTGCTATTGTTCTAATAATTGTTCTAGATCTAGCACAGGAAGAAGTTGTTGTCCTTAAAGGATTTGCTGTAATTTGAAAGCATGTTTCTTTTTCATGCTGATAATGAGATATGGGTCCTTTATTAATTAAATGAGTAGTTTTGCTTTATTTCAACTTGAATTTATGGTGATGTTTAGAACCCAATATACCAAATGGCTAGGCAGAGCCTTATAATTAGTAATCCACACTGTTTGGAAACTTCATAAAATATTTTGTTTTAAATTCTTACAGCTCTGGTGTTATTGACTGCTAAAACCTCTCTTCTGTGTAGAGTAAAACAAGAAGGTAAATTTTGTTAGTGTATTGCTACAGGGCTGAGAATGCAATTTGAAAATTCAGAGAATAGAAACACAAAATATAAACTTGCCTCAAAGCCTTATTTTACCCTTTACTCAAAAAAATAAAATATGCTGAAGTTTAGACTTCCTTTATTTCAATGTTAGTAAAATCTTGTGAATCATTGTGGATGACTTTGTAGGTCTGGTGGTTCAGAATAGGGTCTTATTATTTTATAGTATTTAAGCCTATAACTATTGCTCATTCTGGTATTTGAAGAAAAGTTGCCTAAGCAGCTGAAGATAACTTGAGTAGCCTTTGGTCAACAGGGTAGAACAGTGGACTCCGATGGTAGTAGATCTAGAGGTGAGATACAGTTCCTGTCTTGTCCTTTGTTTTTCTGGTTTTGACACTGGATACATAGGCAGTGAGCTCTCAAAGACTGCTGCACTTCCATTTTCAACCTTCTTGATCTACACCTGGACTTGGATCTGAGGGAATTTTTCGCTACAGAGCTTGATAACCTTACGTGAGACCTTCACCTCTGGGCCTCACATCATTTTTGTAAAATGCCAAAAAATGATACTGACCTTCACTAAAGAAAGATCCTGCTGAGAAGACTTCTGTAAGACCTAGGTAGCTTGTCTAAATTTTTTGGCCTCATTTGAAGATAACCTTGGAATCTTTGTGTAGTTGTAGAACAGCAAAATGTGGTATCTTAATTGGAAACAAGGCATTTGAAATGTATACTCCTCAGATTGGGGTTTTGACATCCTTCCTCTCAATATTTTTTTTAAAAGTTACACAACCCCTATTTTTTTAAGTTTTTTGTGGGGCTTGGGTTTTTTTAGATATCCATGTGTTCTCATCCAGTTTTTCTAGTTGGTCAGTGACTAGCTACAAACAAATAAAAATCAAATCCTTTTACAAATCTTCAATATGGATCTTTTTGGAAGAGATCTTCCATAAATAAATTTGTTTTTTTTTTTTTCAGAACATTCTTTCTTTCCATGTCCCTATCTTCCTTAGCACTCAAAAATAAATTTTAAGGCTGTCATTAAAAATGGCCAGAAGCATAATGTGGTCAATATAATGTGTAGTACAGAAATGGAAAAGTCATTTTGCAAAGTTTTATTCCAGAAATGGTAAATAGATGGATAGATAAAATTTACCACCTTCTATGTTAAAATGCCATGTTTGAGGTTTGATTATAAAAGTGTATTAGAAGTGTAACTGAGCCCCTTAGTGAAGCAAATACTTACACAATCTAATTGATTTTTTTTTTTTTACTTCACTTTGCTTTGCAGTGTATTTTTAAGTTGGCAAATGATTTGAAACATTTAAAGGGTATGAAAATATTTCTTTGAATTTTGAATTATAGCCCTCTAAACCAGGTTTCTGTGCGGAGATGGTGGGTTAGCTATTAGAATAGTAATACTAAAACATCCACTGAGTTACTTTTTCTGTTCTTCAAGAAATTTCTTCCTGTCAAACTTTACCTGCTCTTACTGCTAAGCAATAATGAAAATGTGCATGCCTTTACACTGGGGAGACTACAACATATATTTAAGTGAGACTTCCTATCTGAGCAATTCTCAAAAGAGAGAAAGCAGACCAAGCCTAAGGTACAGACTTTCTGCACAGGACTTCTGCTGTCCTTTTGCACATCAGTACACATAATTGGCGCACAGATCTAAAAATTTTCCTAAGGAGAAACTGAATGTTGTGGAAGGAGTTTACCATATGAATATGAGTTTACCATATTCACTACTGATGATCAGTAGTTTCTAGAGATGCTGTCCAAAATATGTTGTTAAAGGTATTTATAATCTACTAATATACTGGAGGGGAAAAAAACCATGTATGTGCATGTCTTTTTAAGCCACCTGCATTTTTAAGACTAACATTTGATTGACTTGAAGCTGCTTCCCTTTTGATGAAACAAACACAAAATTTAGGGGAAGCTGGCATTCTTACTGTGTCAGAGTCCTAAGGATTTTCCTCCCACTGCTTCTCCTTTAAATCTTGCCTTCTAAGATCTGCATCATTGCTTGCATGCCTGCATTGAAGAGCTTTGCCTGACTCAGGAGGTACACAAACCAACCAGAGGTAATGCTATTGTAGACTTGATCCTGGCCAAAGGGGATGACCTGATGACCACCTTAAAAATAGAAGGTAGCCTGGGTGACAGCAACCATGAAATCATCATGTTTACTGTCCATCACAAGGCAGACAAATGTCTTAGATTTCATAGACATTAGAGCTGGAAGAGACTTTGCAAGATCATTAAATCCAGCCCCAGGGGGCAAGAAGCCAGCTTGGTCACAGGATCCCAGCAAGATAAATGTCCAATAGATAGCAGGAAGTTTTGACTTGAAAATGAAAGTTTCAACCAACTCAGCTCAGTAGCAGGGGAAGGGCTGCAGACCAGGGGCAAAAGGTGAAAGGAGTGCATGAAAAGTGGGCGTTCCTTAAAGACACAATCCTCAAAGCACAAAGGAAGTCCATTCCCACGTGGACGAAAAGTAACAAAAGGGTTAGGAAGCCCTCTTAACTAAACAGGGATATCATGGTCCTCTTAGTTTTATGGAATATAAGCTCCCCACCCCACACACACACTGCCCATATGGCCAGCATGATGAATTAAAGGGACCTGGGGGTAATAATATACCACAATATGAATATGAGCTGGCAATGTGATGCTGTAACCAATGGTGCAAATAATACCCTGGCATGCATCAACTGATGCATCTCTGGCAAAACTAGTGGAGTGGTTTTGTTTTGTTTTGTTTTTTCCAGTCTAGTCAGCACTGGAGAGAACTCAGCTGGAATACTGCATCTGGTACTGGGTGCCACACTTCAACAAGTATGTGGCTACAGCTCTAGAGAATCCAGAGAATGATCATACAGGTGGCCCAAGACTTCCATGACAAGCCGTACGAGGAAAGGCTGAGGGACCTGGGGCTTCATTCTGAAAAAGAAGGCTGAGCGGGAACTTGACAGCGGCTTACCGCTACATCGGGTGAAAATCAAGGGCTCGGTGAACAACTGTTCACTAGGGTGCTCTTGGGAACAACCAGGAATGATGGCCTTAAACTACTGGAAGACTGTATCAGGCTTAACATTAGGAAAACTTCACAGCCGGGGTGTCTCTAGACAGTGGAAGAGCCTCTCTCCAGAGGTGGTGTAATCGCCTACCCTGGAAATCTTCAAGAGGGGATTGAATGGTCACCTCGCTGGGGTCACCCCACCCCAGTTGTCTTTCCTGCCTAGTGCAAGGGGACTGGACCCGATTTATCTTCTGAGGTCCCTTCTGGCCTTACAGTCTATGAATCTGAGTTGCTGTCAGCTTTTCATTGAAGGAGAATTGAACACCACTGTTTGCAGAGTTTGCAAGCAGAACAAGTATGAGCTTTCTTCCTCTTGTAGTAAATAAGTACATACACACCTCCAGGAGAAAAAGTAAAGGCTTGTGTATATGCAACTCAGCCCTTCTATTTATGAGCATGATATGCTACATCTATGTTTTGAGCATTTCAGTTGTTCATAATTTTTACCTTCCATCCTGAATATTTAAAGCCTGTTTTAAGAATTTTTTGTGGATATTTACTTTTTTAGTGCTTTGCCAGAAACAGTTGTAAAGAACTGTAGCATCTCGGATACATTCTTTAAAAAAAGTGACTTTGTTGGAGGAGGGGATGGTTTTGTCTGGAAAACTGCCACCCTTGTAGTTCCTACTATGAACTCAACATTTTAGCTTTCTCCTTCAAACATGGATGTCTTGTTGGGGTAAATACATTTGTTAAGTCTTCTAGAGAGCAATATCCATTTGGGGACATATCACTTTCTGCTGTTTCCTTTTTTACCCAGGTATAGCAATTTAAAAGACATTGACTATACTTCTGCATGAAGGTGCAATGAGCTTTGAGGCAGGCTTAATGTTCCTTTCATTGCCCTCATCTTTCTGTTCAGTCAGTGGCTTTTTTTGCTTGCATGCAGCTAACTTCTCTATCAGTTTTTTTTTTTTTCTCAATGGAAAAAGAATGCCAGATATTGAACAAAAATATTTACTGCATACAGATCCTTTTTCTTTTTTCTCTTTTTTTCTTCCTTTGCATTTGTATTCCATAAAACTAGGAAATTTTAAGCTCACTTAAAGTTTGCATGTGAAACTGAAGAAAATGGCCCTATTAGTTCACTAGCTACTTATCACTCTGTTATGAATTTAAATTATGAAAATATTGGCCTAGTTGGCTAACAGCTGGGTGGGGGCATGGAGTGTGGGGCTGGTGGCAGCGCAGAGCCCACACCTGGGTGGGGGGGGCAACAGTGGAGCTCAGGGGGGCAGGATGTGGGACTGAGGGAAGGTGGGGGTGTGGGGACCCCATTGCACCTAGCCCCAGCAGGCAGCGGTGGTAGCAGCATCAACAGGCAGAGGTATTCAGGGTGTTTGTTCCCGGTGCAGGCTCTAGTGCCCAGTGGCACACAGCTCTAGCCAGCACTGCACGTTGCGGCAAAAAGCACAGCCCTCACTGGGCCACACAGCCAGCAGGTAAGTGAGTGGGCCAGCTGAGAGGAGCTGTGGAGGGTCACGTTCCCCCCCCGCCCCCAACCCTGGCTCCTACTTGGCCCAGCTCCACAGGAAGCCACACAACTGGAGCCTCACAAACAGAATGTACAAACAGGTGTGCTCTAGGTCTGGTGCATGAGTTAGCACGGGAGTTTGCTCAGGAGGGCAGGCAAGAAGGGCATGAGGCCCTAGCTGGTGAGCCTGAAGGGAATGTTTGGCTACTACTGTGCCAGCCTACTACCTATGCAATGGTGGGTGGGATGCATTGCACCTCAAGGTTTCCCTTTGCACTGGGAATCCCTTCCCTCCAGCATTTCTGAGGCCTCCACTCAGAACCCATGGTTCCAGCCTTCATTTAGACAGAGTCCCTGGCTCTTGGCTGTGCAGGCTGCCTGGCAGATTCCAGGTACATGAGATCAGGAGCATTGCCACCTCCCCTTGTGAGGCTGGCTCTATTAGAGTCTCTGGAATGCCAGATAGTGGAGCTCCAGCCCATGGTGCCTAGGCTGTGCGCCATCAGAGATGGTGAACAGGAGACTGACTCCTACTACCAGGCCCTTTACCCCAAGAAAGAAGAGGAAAGAGCTAAGTTGCTTGCCAGGGCAAGGGAGACCAAGAGGCATTTCTATATTGTCTAGCCAGGAGGTTGGGCAAAGGTGGTCTCCAGCCCCAAGGCTTACTGTACCAGTGTCACCACCCCCTGGATCTCTGCAACATCTTGCAGTACCAGTAGAGTCTATAGACCTGCCAGCTCTTCCAAGTGAGGAAGAAATGTGACCAAGTACCATACCTAAGATGAAACGGAGTGGTTGCTGTGGGAGACTGCCTTCTGAGGAGAACAGAGGGAGCAATTGGTCACCCTGCCCCCTTAGCCCAGGAGGCTGACATCTGGGATGTAACTGAGAGGATCCCAACACTTAGGAAGCCCTTGCAAAGCTACCCCATGCTCCTTATCCATGTGTGCACAAATGACCTGACTTGGAGTAATCCTAGCCAGATAATGAATGCCTACAGGGCTCTGGGAGTGGGGGTTGGGGGCACAAACTTTTTTTTTTCCCTCAATCCTTCTGGTTATGGGTTGGGCTGAGGAGGGAGAGATGAATTGAAGTAGTAAACAAACTAATGTAGTGCTGGTGCCATTGTGAAGGTTTCAGCTTCTATGACCACAGTCTGCACTTCAGAGAGAGAGGCCATGGTCTGTTGAGAAGAGATGGCTTCTACCTCTCTCCACTGGGTAGAAGATCTTCTCAGCCAGAATGGCTAACCTGTTCAACCAGGCTTTAAACTAAGCTAACCAGGACAGATAACCACCAGACCAAGCTCACCAAGCATCAACTGCAAAATCAACAGGTTAGGATGTTCAAGGGAACCCATTCCTACCCCATTCCAGGAACAGACCTTGTCCATGAGTGCAAGGAAGCCTAGGGCCTCCAACAGCATACTTATTTTCCTGTACACTAATGCTAGGAGTTTGGGGAATTTTGTTGTGGTTCCCCCAGCTCCCCTACCAGCATTTGCCCAGTCCCAGCTCACAGCAGCAGCCTGCCCTCACCTGACACGCAGATACGGGGTCATATGCCCCCCATTGCCCTTCCAGGGTACATGTAGCAGTGGGAGATGCCCCTGCCCCAGCCCCACCTCTTCACAGGAACCTCAATCTGTACCATGTTGCGGGGGCGGGCAGCAGCAGTGAGGAGACCCCTGGTGTGGAACTCTACTTGCAGATCCAAGTCATGCAGCAGGGCAGCAGCATACAGCTGTCTCCCTGCAAGCCTGGCTCTGAAACTGCAAAATTTTCCAAAACATTTCTGAAACATTTCAGATGCCTTGTTTCATTTTGGAGATGTTTCAGTATATGTAGTAATAGATCTGCCCTTTTTAATTCTGTCAAAAGTTTTCATTACTCTGTCTCAGTAGCTTATACTTTTCAATATATTTAGCCTGGTAGCATACATCAGGTAGGAAAGTCCTGCAATTTCCCTTTTTCTGGTGAGGACTTGAAATGCAAGGAGACGAAGGACAAGAAAGGCATCTTGCTCCAGGCCAGGAGTGAATTAACAAACCCATGCTAGATGCTTAGCTAGAATAAGGTACCTTGGCTTGGGACCGGCAGTGTTCAGCTGTATAACCCAGTCAAGGGTGGAGTATGGGTGCATGTGAAATCCCATGTCTCTCCACAACTTGATCTGATAGTTGTGTACCTGTATCTCTGAATTTGACAACTATGAAAACGAGATTTTGGGGGGTTGAAATTTCTTTCCTAACAGTCACATACAGTAGACTGTCTCGTCTTTTTAGTAGTAGGGCTAGAGGAATGTAGTGGTGGTTACTTTTTATCAGATAGTTTAGTGATTATATCTCTTGCACAGGACCTGGGAGATTGAAGTCCTAGATTTGACCCTCTTAACCTGAGGGGGATTTGCCTCCAGGAGAATGTTCGACATCCCAGAGCAGGCTGGAAAACTCTTCACCCCAGTATTTGAAGCAGTGCGACTGTTTGAAAGGGAATGCAGGATTAAAGGAACCAGAAAGAGCAAATGTTTTGTGTTATACAATTATTCATTTGGTGCAAAATGCCCAAATAGCATAGGAAGCAGCGAATAGAAGTTGACACTCATCATTGGGCTAAAATGTCACACTTTGTCCATCTTCCTGCATTGCCAGCCTTCTGACTCCTGGGGTATATCTGCTGCAAATTTACTGCACCTGGCAATGATGCTCACTGCAAAGGATATCTCCTCAGTCAGAAGCAGTGAGCATGAGTTTGGATGGTGCTGCTGGCAGATTAATTACCACTGCTGAGAGACTAAGGTAATTTGATCACAACATAAGGATGGCTATATGGCTCAGGAGACAGATTATGTGATGTACTTGAGGGTACCACTACTTCATGCATAAATTAGCATTGTAGATGCATCTTCATATTTTTTTTTTTCTCTTAAAGTCTGGTGCAGCATCAGTGTAGGTAAAGGGCTGTAGAGCAGTGATATCATTTCTGTAGTCTGGCAGCTAAGGCACTCATGAGAGGTTTGAGATGTGATTTGGAACCCCCTGTAGTTGAGGAGGTCTTTGAATCTGGGTATACCTCTTCCCGGACAAGTGCTTCAGGTAAGATGGCCCCTTCCTCTGGCTGGGGTCCCGCACAAGCTAATCGTAGGTAGTGGACCAGGCCACTCTGGGGACTTAAAAGGCAGATTTGTGAATCCTAAATGGAATATAAGATATACAAAGCCTTTTTCCTTCTGCCAAGATGATGATGCTTTTGGACCTTTTGCAGTACCTGAACTATGTGTGTCTAAGTAGGTTTCTGCCAGAAATCTTTGGTTTCTGGGACATCTTGGGCATCTAAGCTATTTAGGCATGGTTTCTGTGAATAAAATTCTTGGATATAAGCACCTAAAGTCTCTTTAAGTTCCCTTTTAAATCCTATGTTAAATGACTGCCCAAGGTGACACGCAGCCTGTGATAGACCTGAGGAACTGAACCTGTGCTTCTGGGGCCAGTTTATTACTTTAACAGCTGGATCGCCATCTCTTTTAGGGGAAAGGAACAGGCAGAGGTGGGAATGATATGTCAAATGTAACCAATTAAAGGGGTCAGGGATAAGGATTTAATCAAGGTCCTTTTTAAAGGTGGCTACGGAGAGGATCCTCTCTTAGATGTTATATTTAGTTGTGAGTGTTGATCCTTAGCAGATCAGTAGTCCAGTTACATTTAGATGTGAGTTCACAGGGAGAGACTTGTGGACATATTTGAAAATGCTGGTACTGAACGTGGGTGATCAGTTGATGCCAGGGATTTGAGTACCCACTGAAAACTTGAAAATCAGATCCAGTGTAAATGTGAGCAGCTGAAAGTTGTAGCATTTTATAGGCATCAGTCATGTATTTGAAAATTCTGCCAGGTCAGGTTAGTCTCGAGGCTGCTGTGACCACTGGAGCACCATAGATGCTGTAACAACGCTCTTCCACTCTGCCCTGTTTGGCTAGCTTTGTGCACTGCACTGTCAGTTGAAGCCCTGTCCAGTTCTTAATATTGGTTCCCCAGCTCTTTTTGGGTCTACCTTTTTCTCTTTCCCTCCACTGCACCCTGCATTATGGCGTTGGCAGGGGTGTCCAGCCTTCTCGTGATGTGTCCAAACCATTGCAGCTTCCTTCAGAACTTCCAGCAACAGTTCATAGGTTCCAATTTCTTGACTGATTTGCTGCGTGACGGACTCATTGATCTGGAGCTCAATGTACGAGACATTCAGCAGTCTCCTAAAGCAGCACTTTTCAACTGCCTCAATTCTGTTCTCTAACTTCTTACTAAGCATCCAGGCCTCACAGCCATAAAACATCATGGAGATGATCACAGCACACAGCAGATATAACTATACCTTTTACCATAATATTGCTGCTCATCCCATTTTCTTTAGCTTTGTTAGAGGGCTGGTGGCAATGGCTATGCTGGTCTTGCTTACCTTTTCAGATGTTAAGTCTTTTGTGAAGGTGGCTCCCAGATACTTACAACTTGTTATTCTTTCTAGTTTTTCATTGCTGAACTTTACATCAACATTGCTGTTCGTGATCTTGGAGGTTGTCATCATTTTGCTTTTCTCACTGCTTATTTCCATTTTGTAGCTTTTTGCAGTTTTGTCTAGCATTTCTGTAAGTTCTTGAAGCTCTTCAGACATCCCTGCTATCAGATCAATGTCATCAGCTAAGTGAAGGTTGTTGACCTGCCCTCTAACTGATTACAGTTCCTGTGAAATTCTCTAAGGTGTCTGACATGATTTGCTCAAGGAAGAGGTTAAAAAGACATGGTGAGAGTAGCCATCCTTGATACACTTATACTGACGTTACAGACCATTTGGCAATTCGTTATTGTTGATCAGCACTCCACTACTTGAATTGCTGTAAAGTTTTTTTTATATTAGTGTTATCAGGGATCTGCTGATGTTACACTTCTTCATCATGAGCCAAAGTGCTTTGTGCCACACCCTATCAAAAGCTTTATTGAAGTCTATGAAGTTATAGTGAAGTTCTTTATTGTGATTGTGGTATTTTTCATGTAGTACTTGGACACTGAAGATTTGCTCTGTGGTACTTCTCTGCTCTGAACCCCGCTTGCTCTTCCAGCAGCACAGTCTCTACTTGAGGCTTGAGCCTGTTCAATATTATTCTTAGAAGTACTTTGCTTGGATGGTTGATCAAGCTGATGATGTGGTCGTTTGTGCATTGGTGGAGATTCCCTTTCTTAGGAAGGGGAATGATAATTGACTTTGTCCACTGGGACGACCATATTTTCCCTCCATACCATGTTGCAAATTTTGTGAAGCATGCTTCTTATGTTGTGACTCGTCTTGAAGAGTTCTGCAAATATCTTGTCTACCACAGGTGCTTTCCCATTCTTCAGGTTTCTAATGGCTGCTTCTACTTTTTTTGATGTCTAGGTTTTTTTCTTCAGTGCTTCCAGGTCCTCCTTTCTTTAGTTGGTCAAGTACTTCAGGACCCATTTGGATGTTGTAGTTGTAGCGTTCCTTTGTGTACTCTGCCCATCTCTAGTGTATTGCATTGTTTTCAGTCAGCAATTTTCCATTAATGTCTTCTACTGCCACTGGTTTTGCTTGGTGCATTTTGATTATCTTCTTCAGGCTCTCAAGTGCTTTTTTGCTGCTGTTCTCAAAACTGCTCTGAATTTCTTCACACTTGTTTAGAATTGTGTTCTTTCACCTTTCTGATTTCATTTCTTATATTCTTGTTTGCTTTTCTCCGACCGAGATGGACAGATTTTGAATCAAAATGTTTAGCTTTCAACGCTTGTCATGCACCACACATTTCCATGATTTTGTTCATCCATGGCTGATTCTTTTTCTTAGGTTTTCCAAGCAAATATTCTGCTGTTTGTTTTTGATCACTTGAGTGAATCCATCTGTAATGTTTTGTAAGTCAGTTAGCATTAGGAGTGGTTCAGATTTTCCTCCAATTTTTATTTTCAAGTCAGCCTTTATTGTGGGATCCCTGAGCTTTTCTAGGTCATATTTGTCTTCTGGTGTATTTTTGATTGCCATTTTCTTCAGTTTCAGCTTTACTGTCATCATTACTAAATTGTGGTCACCTATTAGACCACAAAATTCTGTAGTGGATCACAAAGCTATAGTGGAGATCTCAAAATGACTAGGCAAGGGCCGCAGTCCATTGCATAATATTTTTTAACACATCCATCCATATAACAATGGCACACATCACTGGGAATGATAGGCATTTGGACCAGTTTTTTAAAAACATTTTGCAGATTGAGTTATATATAACTCTATTAATTCAAACTAGCAGGCTAAATGTCTCAGAAGTGTCTAAAGGTTTTTGGTGTCCAACATGTAAAAGGGGACAGTTTACTAACAATAGAAGAAGTTCAGTACACCTCTTCTACTTAAAGTGACTCAATCAGAGAAAACACTTAATGTCCAAAACCAAAATCTATTCCTCTGAGCCAATTAGTTTCAAGTTGGAATCTTGAATGTACCTTCTAAAGCACTTCCAATCCTTCTGCTGTGCTACTTCACTCATTATTGCATTTATTTCTTAACTGTCTTCATGACTTATTTGCATGGGAAGTTGTAGCTATCACAGCAAGGACTACTTTGACGGTTCATCTATGATGTGAGTTTGAAGAGGGGTGAGAGAAAGAGTGGGAGCAGAGGGCAAAAGCAACTCTGTGTTTCTTAGGTGAATATGGGCTTTCATCAAATGGGATTTGGTTTTGAGGTCTGACCCTGCTTACAGCCTAGTCCAATGAACTAGGGGGGGACAAAGCAGCAAGGGGAAGAAAAATGTATTCTATCATGTTTCTGTGTCAAACAGAAGAAAAAATATTGCTGTTTCTGAAGAAAATTGCTTGGGAAATTTGTGGTGACAATTTAAATAAATTTTCTCATTTGTGGGGTAGGGCTTTCACTAATAAGAGTGGTGTTGTAGCCATGACAGTCCAGAAAATGTATGATAGACAAGGATGCTTTAGGGTGATACCTTTTTATTGGATTAACTATGTAGTGAGGTTAAAGTTGGACAAGTTTTTGAATGCAAGGCGGCATTCTTCCCCAGGCAAGGAGAGACATTTACAACCTGTTTAATTTTATCTGCACTACACAGTTTGTCCAATGAAAGATATCACCCTAATAAATCCTTGCTTTCTCTCAAAGTAAAAAAATTGTGCACCCCACAGATGAAGCTGTTGTGTAGTTGCTAGAAATTTCCTGTGCTTGCATCATCTATGGATTTTTCAGCTCTCTATTTTATTTATATTTCTGTCATACATTTTAGTGACCTCCGTAACCAGTCTTGCGCTATGTGTGTTTGCCTTACCAGCACTATGAGCTTTTACATGTTTGTGAGCAGTGCTAGAGAAGTTTCATATAAAACACTGCATTAATTTTAGAATGCTCTAGTTGCCTTTTCCCCTACATCCTTAGGATAATACTAGACAATCCTGACATCTGCAGGGCCACTGCTCATCTTTTACTGGCTTCATGGCTTCCCTGTTCCACAATAGCATTCTCCATGAATCCTGATGACAGTCTTTGTGAGCTTTTAGTCTCCAGGTTCTCTGCTGAGATTGCCAACTAGGATAATTGTCGTGACATAGTTGTCTCAGTAAAGTCCCTAGAAGTCTATGTAAGTCTTAATTTTACTAGTGCTCTGAAGAGCACTTTCCCAAGTAGTAGGAATCTTGAATTCCAGGTCTCCTTCAATTTGTGGGGTAGAGGCTCAACCTCAAATCTTAGAGACATGCTCTAATCACTCTCTTTTCACCTGCCACTCTAGGAAGGAATGCAAGATTCATGGGGCCAAAAACACTTTGTTCATGTACTTTATCCTATGAGTCTTATGGAAATATATACCCATTCTTTGGAGTCCTGAACTCAGAAGTTCCCCACTCCAGAGGAATGTCCTTATTGGTGGATAACAGTGTCACACTGCCTAAACAGAGTATTCTTTAGGCCAATAGTTTGGAAAATTTCCTCAGATGCTGTAACCCTGGTTATTTAAAAAGAAGGAAAGAAAGAAGTAGGTTCGCAAACACCGCTTCTTGGCTGCCTCCAATGGTTTCTTAATGAGAAAGCAATTACAATTGTAAGGGACCTGATTTAGTAAATGTGTATTAAGTGACTACATTTAATGGATCAGGCTCTCTAGGGGACTTAGGCTGGGGGACACCTGATCTACAGACCCCAAACAGGCCTAAGGTTGATGCTGTTGGCACTAGATTTAACCCAAATACCTTGTTCCACGTGAACCCAAACCCTCAGACTGATCACAACTTCTCTATTTGGTAATAGGTGAATTTTATTGATACACAGTGATAGCGTATAAGACTAATGCAAGCAAATCAAACAAAATAACCCACCCTGATTCTAGATCTACGAGTCCTAGAGCAGTCAGAGGAAAGGTATGTCTAGCCAGTATGCAAATTTCACTCTGAGGTTCCTTTTTGAATGTCAGCAGTCAACACCCTGGAGGTTGAGGGCCAAGGCTGACCCCCACCTCCCCTCCCAGGCTCCCACCACTGGGATGGGTTAGATGGGCTGGTAGTGTGCCCTCTGTCCACATGGCCTAGGGTCCCCCCCCCCCCCCCTCAGGGATACTTTGCTACTCTGAAATCCCTCCTTTTGTATCCTTTCCTCTGATAACTCTTCGTTCCCAGGCATCATTGATTGGTTTCCCTCTGGTCATCATGCTATCCACATTCTATCCTGAAACCATATTCTTTCATTTCCTAAACCCATCACATGCACACATCTTAATTTTGTCATTTATCAGTCTCCTAATTTTGTTAGTTCACCAAAACCAGAAATCTAAGGAACTCTGCAGTTGGGCACTGTGATCTAATGCCACCTTATCTCATGTTACAGAACAGTGTAGTACATGTCCTCAATTTCCCAGCCTCTGTGTCTGCTAGCTTCAGACATAGTGGGCCTTCAAGGGAATTTTGTCATAAACAGACATTTAGAAACCAATTAACCCTTGGTGTTCCCTGGACCACTGTTCTAATGCATATCTATTTTACATACAAGCCAGTTCCCAAAAGCAAATGTCTAAACATCATTTTCTAGCCATCAGATGCCACCATTTTGAATTACAAATTTGTGACGCATTGGTAATGTACAGTGCTAGAATATTATGCACTTAAGGAAGTTATCTGGCAAAAACCAAGGACCCTGAGCTATCCAGGTGCCAAAGCCATTAAATCTTTTCTTTTCCTTTTTTTTAATGGATTAATTGCTGGTATGTGAAGCCTGAATACACCAGTGTTAATGTTTCACGTAAATTTACCTCAGTTTTCTACATTTATATAAATTACAAGATTATCCAGATTGCACAGATGGCCATTTATCCTGAGGTAGCTGCTGCAGTAGATGCTACTACTACTACTATTCCACTTCCTCTCCCCATAATATCTCTATACCAAGATCTGATTTAGGTCTTGGTAAGATTGTCTTGTGTCCAGTTTTCTTCCTTTTATCCTGGTATAAACATGTCATGTTTCTAGACCTTTAGGCACAAACTCTGTCTACATAGTGCAATTTTTAAAAATGTGGTTCGGCATACAAACTGCAGATGACACGTGTCTAGAATTGCTGGCACATATAAATGATCATCTAAAATGGTTGGAGGAGGGGCAAGGAATGTGGCCTTCCAAGCATTTTCATCTGGCCCATGGCACCCACCAACAAATTGCGTCCCTCCCTGCCCTTCCGTCCAGGAGGGTGGTAGCGAGGCACCTATGTGTACACACAGCGCTAAACATACCCTATTGCCTCACTCTTACCCTCTTGGGTAGAAAGACCTGGCCAAGGCAGCATGCAAGTTCCATGCAGGGCTGCTGCTACCATTGCTGCAGACCCTGGGAACCTGCTCTACTTCCCTGGGGCTGGGGCTGATGGGAGTGCAGAGCCCACACCAAGGGGGGAGGCAGGAGTGTGCAGTCCAGGTGGGCAGGGTGGGTATCGCTCCAAACTCCCCCCATGGAGCACAGCCCTGGCAGGTCATAGCAGAAGCAGCAGATGGGGAACTCAGGGCACAGGTGCCCTGTGGGATATGGCTCCAGCTAGCGCTGAACATTGCAAGGAAGGGCACAGCCTACACTGGGCACTCTGTATCGCTGGAGTTCTTTGCCACTCACGCACAGCCTCTGCACTCGTACAGCATGAGGAGGAAGCCCCATATACTGGAGCTGGCTGCCTTCTTCTCCAGGGCTGTGCTGTGCTGGAGCTGGCTGCCTCCCCTGCCCCCCAGGGGAAGGTACTTGGGGCTTCCCTCCCTTGCAGAACAGCTTTGGCAGGGAGGGCAGCTGGCTCCAGTGCATGGAGCTTCCCTCCCATGCCTGGCAACTGTGCGGGCTGTGCGTGAGTGGGAGGGAGCCCCATCAGTACAGACTGCCTTGTGGAGGCTGTACTTCTCACTGAGATGTACAGCACTGATCAGAGCTGCGCCTTTTCAAGCACCTGTGCCCCTGCTGCACCATAGGGGAAGTGCACTGGTTCCCACATCCCTCCCTCCCCTCCCCCCACAAATCCCACATATACCCAACCACCCAACATACCATATGCCACCAACACATACAACCGCACACCCTCACAAACCTCCCCTCATCCTTCCACGTGCACATACTCTGCCATATACCCACCGACCATATACACACACCCCACCATATACGCATCCCTCCCATCTCCATCCCCTACCACACAATTCACCCCACATCCACCCACACCTTACCATACATATACAAACCCACCCCACAATATATAAGACTAAAAATTTATTTTTGAGTTCTGCAATCACCTCTATATACACTACACAAATCATGGCAAAAATATTTTTTGTAAAAAAATTTAAATAAGTTATAGTAGGTGTTTGACTTTTAGTGTATGATTTCTTTTTTCTGATTCAAAGATGGCAACCCCCTTCCCAAAAGAAGCATGTCTGGGGGGCTAGGGGAGGGACTTCTTGTGTCAAAGGTCAGGGTTTAGGGGTGGGACTTCCAGTCCCTAGATGGTGACAAGGGGGCAGGGCAATTGTCAAGGAGTGGGACTACCTATGTGGCCCCTGACAGCTCACCAAAACTTGTCAAGCACTCCTCTACCCAAAATAATTGCCCGCCCTTGATCTAAAAGTAAAAACAAGTTTCAATATGAAACTGATATTCAAGCTTCTCCTTTCTAACAACGGAAGATGTAAAAATTATAATTTGCAGTTTGTTTTACTTCAAAGGCTCATTGCCATTCAGCTTTCATCAAATTTCACATGTGGTGTGGGCCCTTGCAGGAGACTAATTGACTAATGCCAAATTACAATTGAAGCCCTTCTATTTTATTGTTTAATCAATATTAATATTAGTTTCCTTCCTCTGCTAGTTAAAGGTTACCTCAGTTCTGCAATACACACAGACTAAATATACCTTTTGCAAGAAAATCTCCTAAGCCGACAATTTTGGGGTATTTGTGGGTGTGTTTTTCTTTAAATTAATTTTTAGTTTTCAATGTCGCCTGCATGCAATGAATACTTTAATCATTTTGGTGGTGCTAAATGTTACGTTGGGTGCCACATATGTTTAAATGAATATAGAGGCTGATTTCATTTACAACGCCCACTTCACCAACCTTCCTCGTGCTCCCAAATGATGAGTAGTAAAAAGAGTATATTTTTAGTCCATCTTTTTTGTTTAATTGCATTTCTTTCTAAGATTGCTCCCCATTTCACAATGACAAGTGAACTTCCTGCTTAGCTCTCTGGTAGCGATATGGATGGTCTCTTTATTAGTAGAAGAGTGCTGCCAACATATGGAAGAATACAGTATGCAAGTCCCATTATCCATTATACACTGTTAAATCATTTTATTTTTAATCTGTTCTACAGTGCAAATAAAACTGATACCTGACAAGTAAAATACTTTAACTTCCAAGAATACATGTTTAAATAAATTTAAATTATTATATCTGTATATAATAGGTTTTATTACATAGTATCAGTATGTATCATGTTATTACTGTTGCATTAACTATAAGTACCAGCACACTGAAAGCCAAATTATTAAGTGATACCAAGCAATCTTATATTCTGCAGCAAAACTATGCAGAAAATAGAAGCCATAAAACCCAAGCCCATATTTGTTTGCTTGGATAAGTGGCCTCACTTTCAAAAGTGCTGAGATCCAACAGCTCCCACAAAGTCAATTTCAATGAACTCTGGGTTCAAATACTTTAAAATTTTGGTCTGCTTCTCAGGGAAGGGCAGTTGTCACTTGTATTTTAATCCAGATATATAAGAAAAATTATGCAGGGGTATAGGTTGTAGTCATGTTGGTCTAAGGACATAGGCAGACAAGGTTCCTTGAGTGAATCTGATATCTTTTATTAGATCAACCCAAATGGTTGGAGAATAGTTATTAAGCAAGCTTTCGAGTTCAAAAACCCTTCATCAGGCTAAGGAAGTTTCAGCAATTGGTGTGTGCTCTGCTCTTCCTGGATGGACTGAAAAGTAAAGAAGCCAGGGGCTGGGCTGGTATGCATATGAGACAGGTAGTCAGTGAAAATGTAGATTGAGGAGTCAATGGGTGAGAGACCCGCTGCGGGTGTGGGGGGGGAGAGAGAGAGTGGATGAAAGTGGGAGAGATACCTGGGGAGTCAGATGTCAGGCAGGTTATAATGTGTCAGAAATCCAATGTCTATATTTAGTCCATGCTTTTTAGCATCCAGGAGGTTGATGAAGTGGAGTTCATAGGCTCGTCTCTGGAAAGCGTTTTGTAAGTTTCCTTTGAGGATCAGGACCGAGAGATTGGAGAGAGAATGGTTTTCTTGTGAGAAATGTGCCCCACAGGTAAGCATTCTTACTTAATGCTCTAGACTCTGTAAATATTGAAATTTGTTTTCTTAAGTCCTTTTTATTTTACTCTTTACTATTTCCAATAACAGAAGCTACAACACTTTCTTTAATGCAGGGAGATAGTTTAATATTTCATAGGGACATACTGTTTAATAAATAATTTAAACAGTAAGAAAAAAATAAATCTCTTAAAAATAGTTAGCTCTCTTTAATCCTATTGTATCCAAAAACAGGCAATTAAAGATCAAAATGCAGAAGTGATATACATACCAGGCTCACTGCCTCACTTTTTTTCCTTGCTATTTTAAGTCTAGAGAATGTTAATCTTATGGGTGGCATTTATAAGGATCCTGGGTTACTTCATACTGCATCCCCATTTCAGCATCATGCTTAAATACTTTTCTAAAACCTGGCTGGAGTTCTTAAGATGATGGAACTTAACAAGCTTAAGGATAGCCATATGTGTAAACATTGGACCTTAATTCAAGGAAGTATTTATAATCCTTTTTTTCTACCATTCATATAGACAGCCAATCATGTTGTATTATGCAAGCAAAACCGATTCTATCAGTAGCAACTGTTAATGGTGTTTTAGCCTGAATGTTTTCTGGAACACTGGGTATTCAAATGGCATTACCAGCAGCTATAAGAACAAAATATATTTCCCAGTTTTTGTCAGTATGGGGGACTTTTAAGTAAGCAGCAGAGAGTGCTGATGACACAAGGAACACTGCAGAGTTTTGTTTTGTTTTGTTTTGTGTTTTTAATGAATTTTGGGAATGTTTTAAAAAAAAAAAAAAATGGAAACCATATCTATGCTAAAGTCTTCAGGCTTGTTTTGTAAATCCCTTAAGCCAGGGGCAAGAATTCTTGTGGATGATATTTTTATTGGACATCTTTTATTGGATATCTTTTGAATGGTTGCTATAGACATAGGCAAGCTTTCCCATATCACAGTATACTTCCTCAGGCCTCTGAGACAGCTTGGCAACTTATGGTTCTATAGACTGTCTGGGCACAAAACCATTGGGTTCAGCCCATAGACACATGGGTCTTAGATAACAAAAGGGTCAAAGATAACAAAAAGTCCTTTTTTAAATGCATAGGGAGTAAAAACAAGGCACCTAGTGTGGCAGCGAGAAGCCCCCACAGGCTCTGTGGGGGCTGAGGCAAACCCCAAGAGTCCCAGCACAGAATAAACAGACCTCCCATGCCTGGACAAATTCACCATCAAGCACACTGCCAGAGCAAGAAACGGCACCACAGCTGCATGAGCTCGCATTTCACCGGCTTTTCAAACAGATACTCACCTGGCAGGGGAGCACCGGGCCAATGGCAGCGGTGGGAGAAGTCACCACAGGAAAGTTTAAAAACCCCGCTAGAAGCCAACGCGGGGGGGAGGAAAGAGAGAGAGCCAGCAGGGAGCTTGCCAGGCTTGGTGTGACTCCTGCAGCTGGCAGGAGTGTCGTTCCTGGTGCAGAGCCTGCATCTGGAGCAGGGGAAAATAGCAACCCTGCAGGCTGAGGAGGACCCATTCCTACCCCAGTGACCTACATTTTCAAGGGGTCCAGAGGAGGGCCACTCCCATGGTCAGGGGGCAATGGGGCAGGCCCTATGAGGAGAGGCTAAAGTATCTGAACCCATTCAGCCTCCAGAAGAGAAGACTGAGAGGGGATCTGGTGGCCATCTTTAAACTTACCAGTGGGGAATGGAAGAGGCCCTGTTCCCCTGAGCACTACCCAGCATAACTAGGAATAACGGCCACAAGTTGACTGATAGTAGATTGAGGTTAGACATCAGGAGGCACTACATCACAGTCAGGGTGGCTAGGATCTAGAACCAACTTCCAAGGGAAGTGGTGCTCACTCCTACCTTAGGGGTCTTCAGAAGAAGGCTAGAAAACCACCTAGTTGGGGTCATTGATCCCAGCATTCTTTTCTACCCATGGCAGGGGGTCAGACTTGATGATCTGCTCAGGGCCCTTCTGACCCTATCAACTACAAAACTGTGAAAGAAGTCCCCAACAACTGTTGCAGCCTCTTGGTCTGTCTGCTGGAGAAGTGACCCTGCCCTCCTGATGTCACGTTTTACAACCCCCATTCCCCTTTTTCAATTCCTACCTAGATCTGCCCATGGTCAGTCAGGAAATTTATTCTCTTAGGGCATCATTTTCTGGATGGAATTAAGGCAGCTTACATACCTTCATTTAGAATTTTCATACAGTTCTGAATCTCTTGGCTTTTAATTTATCTTTTGGCAACTATGATGCTCTTAAAATCATTTTTGTTCTTAAGGTTTTTTATTTACACATATCTGTAGAATTAATCTAACAGGTTAGTTAACAAGCAGCTGCCTCAGAACATATTGAGTAATAACTTACTCTGTGAGTAAGAAGCTCATTGATCTCCAGGGCAGCTGCACAACTGTACCATTTCCCAGAGTTTCCTGGTGCTTCCTACACCTCCCAGGTAGAGTCAGACTCAATAGGGTGTCTTATTTAAATGACTGTAATCTGAAATTAACTTTTATTCTCACTGAAGGAGGTAAACAACTTATCTACAAAAAGAAAAGAAAAACAAGCTCTGCATTATAGAGAGATCTTGTTTTTAATGCCGGCGTAAGGCCATGGAATTTATTGTTCTATGGCCCTTAAGGTAATGTGAGAAGAACTGTTTCATCAGAAATACCTTTTCCCATGTTACATGCTTCAGAGCTGAAGGATTGACCCCATCTCTTGAGGTCTGTTTTGGTCTACATTTCTATGATGTTATGATCATACTGAGTCAGGCAAGACAAGTTTATTATTGTACATTGTGTATGCTGGTCTAGCTATGAATCAAAGAAACCAATATCACTTGTTCTGTTAATCTGACTGTATGCAAATGTTTTGCTTTCTTGACAGTGTAACTCCTCTGTTCTGAGCTCCCAAATTCCCTACCATATATTCCTGCTCTTTTATGGTGAATCAGCTCTTGATTTCTTTCATATTGTAAATTTTAAAGTTCTCTATAAATCACTTCTTAAGAATATACAGCAATTTACAAAGACTAGTAGTGGAGTACAGAAATTGCCATCCAAGGCCTGTTCATCCTTTCTCATGGAACTAGATAGCATAAGAGAAAAATATAATGGGAAAATATGATCAGAAATTATACAATAATTTGCCTTTAGAAGAAGGATTTTCCTCATGTCAGACAACTTGGGAAAAATGTGTAAGACTTCATTTCTTGATACAGGTTTCTGAAAAGCCACCTATAACACACTCAGAAGTTAGGATACAGAAATTACTGAGGTCCCTTGGCTCGGTTTATGCCAGAGGTCAGACTAGATATTATGGTCCTTTTGGGGCTGTATTCATGGGCAACTAGTGCTGACTTAGTCAGGTGGGACATGTGCCCCCCCAGCAACCAGTCATCATGCCCAATCCCACCGACTGGGATGGAGGTCCCCTCACAGCTGAGCCCACTGACCAAAGGACGTGGGGGTCACCCCACAGCTGATCTCACTAACTGTGGGAAGGGTCATGGCCAATCACGAGGTGAAAGTGGTTGTGGCCACTTCTGGGAGCACCACCATGCTTCCACTCCCCAGCCACTGCTTCCAGGGTGGGCACCAATGCTCTTGTCTGTCCCCCCCTGCCTGTCACCTATGCAGTGAATGCAGCTAGTCTGGGGGTGGGCTGACACTTTCAGGGGGTGCACATGTACCCCCTACATGTCACCACTGGTTGTATGCTCTACCATCTGTCCCCTCACCACAGATCCCAAAGAAAGAATAACCAGAACTCCTCTTTTTTTTTTTGCGGTGAAAAATTCTGCTCCTATTTCTCTGTTTTAACTGCAGGTCAAGAAAGAAAATACCATGTTGGTCTGGGAAAACAGAAAATGAAATAAAATTCTCAAAGGAGAACCAAAATAAAATAGAGAAATTAGAATGGAGGATTATAATTTGAGGTGCAACTGGAAGAAATATACCACTAGTATAAAAAGGATCATCTTCACTGATGTCATACAGTTTTATACCCACTTATGCCAGATGTAAATATATGCTTTTACTTTGAAACAGTGACCAGATACTCAAAAAAGAATAGCTTGAGGTGTGATCCTAGCATTTCAAAGTCAATGGAAAGATTTATATTACATTCCACAAGCTTTGCACGGGGCTATTTGCAGATCTAATTGATCTCATAAAGAATCTCAGATCAAGTGGTCAATATCATCACCATACACACATGTGGAAAAAGCCTTTATATTCAGAATCAGTATTTTTCTATTCCTATAATTTTTCTAAGTATTTTTCCTTCGTCTGACATTTCTAGTGTTAAGGTTTTAGCTCAAGAGTCATTTTACTTCTCCAAAGTTAAACAAAAAATCAGTTATTTGGTTTTATAAATATGTAAACTAGGGAAATGACATCTGGAAGCCATTGCAGCAGCTTGGTTGTGTTACAAATCTCAGAATCCCAAACAGGGAATTTATTAGATGACTATGCATATATATCATTTACAGTTGTGTTCTACTTCACTAAATAAAAAGTTGAAAATGGTAGGTACATGAAAGGAAACAAATGTCAAGGGCTGGAGCTAAACTATGACGGTGACATTTGTTTTTCTCCAGAAAACACCCAGCAATGAACTCATTGTAGTAACATAAATCTGACCCTTGGATTCAAGTTTGCACACCAGTTTAGCTTAAAATCATGATCTCAGTAATGGATCAAATCCAAACACCAATTCCAAACAATGTAAAACTTAGGATTCAATTGAGATTCTGAAGACATGCATTTTTTGAGTACTCAGATTTAGGCATCTGGTTTACCACATAGTCAAAATCTGAAGTTTTATCCTATCTCTATTTATATTTTGTATCATAGCACTTATTTTTAAGAAGATAATTAATTGCCTCTGTAAAAGAGTATTTTAACAAATCTTTCTTTCCAAGGAAAAATATAAATTTTGAGTTGAAACACATGGTTAAAACACTGGCAGGGCAATACAGGGAACATTAAACTGTCACTGGCCATGGATTATCTGCTATAACCACTAATAAGTACTTAAGCCTCCAAGCCTATATATTCAGTATTTTTCCAAGCAAAACCATTTAACTATTTCTAAATTTTTTATCTTTGATTTAATTCACTGTGAAAGGTGAATGTAAACACCTATTTTGCATTTCTTGACCCTTGACTTCTTGCTTCTGGCTGGGTCAATTGATTTTTTTTTTTTTCCAAGCTTTCAGCTAGTTCTAGCAATACAGCTATTTACTTGCACCATCATTTGCTCAAATTAATTTCCAGCACAGAAAATTGTGTCCATCTTTGTGCCAAAGTCTATTTTCCAATTCACTTACCCAATTAGAGAGCCTAGAGTTGCATTTGCACTTGTTGGTGAGTCTGGTCTTGAATCCATAATGGCTCTTGTTCAATGGTCCATGGATTTTGTTTATAGTTTATTAAATACAAAGAATTTTTCAGTCGAATATTAAGTATGTTTTCGGCATTTCTCCAATGTCTAAATTTGTTTAGTTCTCTACAGTTAAAGCCACCTTGGACTACATAAAATATAAAATTGAACTTTCAATTTTTTTGAAGACTCTCTGACAAAGCTTGAAGTTCTTAGTACTGCTTGCTTTCTCCCACCCATACTATTTACTAAGTTCTCCTATGGAGAAAAGTTTCTCAACAATGGTTTTAAATTTTTACCAAGACTTATTTCATGTGACACCTCCTGTTTTATTTTGCTAGGGGCTTTAAAGCAGGAGAAAAGTCTAAAAAGTGACACTGTAACCCTGTATGCATTTATGTGCTTAATTTTAATACCCTGAGTAGGCCCATTAAAATCAAATGTAGTAAAGCTAAGCACATATATATGTGTTTGAAGGTTCTTTGAAGTAATAAAAGCAACCTACTGCCTATGAGTTCCCTAATTTCATAAGAAGGTTTGATATTATCCAAGAAAATTGAACCAGGAAATGGATATTTGAAGCATTTTTTTTCTATTTATTACTTTAAAAAAAATAGTTTATCTAAGAAAACATCAGCTTACAGCTGATGTAGTATCTGTTCTCCTGCTTTCTTTTTCTTTTTTTTTAATTATCCTTAATAAAGGATCATTTTAAAAAAGCAGGTAGGGTCTCTGGGTTGGGAGAGCAGGTAGGGTCTCTGGGTGGGTTGATGGCATCTCGGAGGGGCTGGCAGATCAGGAGTTCTTGTAGGGTTGGGGGGTTCTCCTGCATCCCCTGGGACCAGGGGCTATTTTTAGACCCCTGACTCCCCCTCCACCCACAGACAAACACCTGTCCCATGAACCAGTTCCTTCAACCCTCCCACCCCTCTCCAGGCAGGTTGGGGGTGGGGATGACTAGCTGGTCCATGGGAAAGGGGAGTTGTCTGTCTGGGGGTGGGGTAAGGGCCAGGGGGCCATATCCTGATCCTGCCAAACCCTCCCAGATGCCACCAACCCACCCACAGACCCTGCCAGGGAGTGGGTAGGAAAAGTGCAACCCCAAGTCTGGGGCCAGCGGCAGGGCTTTCCTAGCCCTAGGAACATGCTGGGAACTAGGGCTGTGTGAAGCTTCTGACCATGTTTTGGATCTGGAGAAGCTTTGTACACTTTGGCATCTGAAGCAGCATGTCTGGATTGAAGCACTGGCTTTGTTAGGCTTTCTGAAGCAGTTCAGAGCTTCTGAAGCACTTCGGAAAAGCTTGGGAGCTGCTTCGGAAATCTGGCCATAGGGCCTAATGGGCAATCAATGAAATACCTATAACTTTTTTGTTTTTTGTCTGACTTGGATGATATTTGCAGGGATGGTAGCCGCTACTAAGAGCACGAAGCCTGCCGAATTTCAAGAAGATCAGTGCAGGTGTTTGGGGGAATTGCACCTCAAGCTGCTGACAGACAAAACTCATGATATAGATGACCCTGTGTGTGTTAAGGTGCAGTGGGCTGAAAACTGCAGGGGTGGTGGCCCCTGGTGAGGCCATGAAGCCTGTCAAGTTTCAAGGAGATAGGTGCAGGGGCTTGGGGGGAACTGTACCTCAAACTGCGGACAAGCAAAACTCATGACATGGGTGACACTGTGTGTTAAGGTGCAGCAGGGTGAAAGCTGCAGAGATGGTAGCCCCTGCTGCAGCCACAAAGCCTGCCAGCCATTGAGGAGTTAGGTGCAGGGCTTCTGGGGTCCTTCACCTCTGGCTGCTAACAGGCAAAACTTATGACATGGGTGCTTGAGCAACTGTGTCTATCATAGAGCAGGGATTGTGGTGGGGGGAACTACTTTAGGCCTGGGTACTAATCTACTGTGTTACCAGTTACCAATCAGTCATGATTCACTCCAGGACTAGCTCAATACACAGTTGCTAGCTAACGTAATCAGTTAATTAGCAACAATTAACACCTACAAAACCAGAGACTAAGGGGAGGAAAGAATCAATACAAACAATCAACTGCCCCAAGACAGAGACAGTTAGTTGCATGAGCACTTATGTCACAAGTTTTGTCCATCAGCAGCTAGAGGTGCAGGGCTTCAGAACCACCCTGCACCTATCTCCTCAACAGCTGACAGGCTTTGTAGCCTCAGCAAGGGCCACCACCCCTGCAGCTTTCACCCTGTTCTGCCTTAACACACAGTGTCACCTATGTCACGAGTTTTGCTTGTCCACAGCTTCAGGTGTAGTTTCCCCCAAATCCCTGCACTTATCTCCTTGAAATGCGGAAGGTTTTGTGGCCTCACTAGGGGCTACCATCCCTGCAGTTTTCAGTCCGCTGCACCGTAACATATACAGAGTCATCTATGTCACAAAATTTGCCTGTCAGAGCTTGAGGTACAGTTCCTCCCAAACCCCAGCACCAATCTTCTTGAAACTTGGCAGACTTTGTGGCCTCACAAGGGGTAGTTACCACCCCAGTAGTTCTCACCTCACTGTGGTGTAATACATAGACGTGACATGACTCTTGCTTTCAAGAATTTGGGATTCAGTTTCCCCCAAACCCCTGCACTGATCTTTTTGAAACTTGGCAGGCTTTATGCTCTTAGTAGAGGCTACCAACCCTACACGTTTTATCATAATAAAATAAAAATCAACAAAGTTATAGATATTTCATTGATTCCCCATTATACCCTATGGCCAGATCTCCGAGGCGGCTCCAAAGCTTTGGAGTCGCTTTGACTGGATCAAAGCAGGAACCCAGCCTGGAGCCATATTGGATCGCTGGCATCTTAAGCGGCCAGATCTGAAGCCAGACTGATTAGCTGCCTACTTGCACTGAGAACTGTACAGAAATTCAGGACAATTAGATCAGTCTAAAAAAGGCCAACCTGATCTACATTAGGTGTACCTAAGAGGGTTAGGTAGCATTAACTTAGGTTGGGCCAGCCATTTTTAGATTGATCTAACTGTCCTGAACTTCTGTACTGTTTGCACCTAAATCCACTTATCTAGTGAAAGATTGCACCTGGATGAATTAAGTTAGATCAGGCAGCTATTTTTAACATGATCTAACCTCCCCTAGCCTCCCCAAATGTCCGTACCTAGTCAATAAATCAGTACTTCTTAGCATGATTGAATCCATGACTGCTTCTGTCCCAAGATATTAGTTATCTCTTTCATACATCCCCTTCCAATTACCCACTAAATATTGAATAGCCACCTATAATTAGTGTTGCTTTAATAAGATGGAAATGTAATTAGATTTGGGGAAATATTAAATGCAATATATTAATGAACTTGATTTCTGGAATGATACAATCCAAGAGTTCTTAAATAATAAATTAACCTACTCAGTAGAAGTTCATCTGCTAGAGGTAACTATAGCATATATGTCAATTCTGTTTCAGGTGTATTGTTTGGTACTCGGTGTAGCTGGCAAATACATCTAGCCTTTACAGTGTGTGCATTTGTTAATATTCTGTTATCTTAGACTGTCACCCCAGCATTGCCTAGTACACAGTGGGCATGTCTACACATGAAATTAATGTGAATGAATAAACTCTGGCACATCATGCTGGAGTTTATTGTTCCCAGGTGCTGCATCTTCACATGTGCGTGGGATCATAGCATATTGAGCTGCTTCAACCTGACTCAACATGCTGAGAAAGGGCTGGCTAGAGCATGAGAGTCCTCCAGGGCAGGGCGAGCCAACAGGTATCCTCTGCATTGAAGCACCCTCATGCTCTAGCCAGCCCCAGTGTTTACATGTGGGTTGCTGCATACTGAAGAACACTGTCACAGGATAATACTTGTATTTACAAGTACTAACCTGTGGGAGAGTTAATTTGTTGTCTGCTGCCTCAATGTGTAGATGTTGAGACTTTACTGCAGAAATAATTAGGCAGCTCCATAGTATATGTCTCATGTATATGTGCCTAGTGAGTTGTCTGAATTATAGAGAATTACCACTGGCATTACGATTTAAAAACCCTCAACAAGTCAGCTCAGGTAAACCATGACTTTAATAGAATCACTGCAAACTATATGTACATCTCCTGAATTGAAATTTTTGCCCAGCTAGAGCAAACTGTTTCATGTTCTAAAATGAATTAGGGTGTGGGTTAAGAAACAAGCACAGCTAATTACATGTATGAATGCAAATACTTTCATTTTACATTCTGTTAGCAGTCATGAGACATAAACTAAATCCACCTGCCCCTTCAAAATCTGTTTGCATCTTGTTAGGACTGATGATTCCTACTGATGCATCTCTATGTTTACTCATCAATGTGAAGAGCCAACATAAGTTTAGTAGCTGTTAAGGGTTTTATTGCAATTAATGTCCTTTCCAAGCTGTATTCTTTTCTATGGCTTATATGTAGCATGGACCATAGTTTTATTTCTCCAAGGCCCCTGGCAAACTATGTTTAACTTGCTAATGGAGCAATAAATTATAGGATGCTATGAATTCAAGCTATTTATCACTTGTAATGAACAATAGAAATAGTAATTCGGCCTCAAAGATGTTACTTGTCAAATGTACAACATATTTGCAGCTTTCTTTGTAGCATGCTTTAAATTGAATATGTACCATGTTATACTTCAGTAATAGCATTTGGCCATGTCCTCCAGCATCCCAGGATGGTTTGCTCTCTTTTTCTCTCTCCTTTCCTGTAAAGGGGTACTCTCTAACTCATGCAGATCTCTGTTGTCCCAGGCTGACTCAAGAGGAACTGTGATGACACACTGCCCCTCCTTCCTTTCACCAACAAGTATTCAAGGCAACTGTTTTAAGGAACCTCTTCCCTATGAAAACCAGAGTGTAGATTAACATTTGACATGACTTACTTTACTTGTATACAGTAAATATCTGGGGAAGGGGGGGAGAATTTGTTCAGAACAGATGTGTAGAGAGGAAAAGCACCTTATAAGTTATCCTGGGAGAGTTTGAGCCCTGCAACTCCTGCCCCTTTTGCTCTGTACAGGGGTCAGGGGAGCAGCTTCTTCACCTGGGGCGTGGAGGTGGTGAGATGAACTGGTGAGCTCAGAGCTGACTTCTTCCTAACAGCAAACCTGAAGGCAGGGGAAATGACAGCTCCTGTCAGCAACTCTCCAGCTGTCTACTTCTGGCAGAGCAAGCTCTCAGGCTACTTTTTTTGATCTGACCAACAGAGCTGCTTATCCAGCCCTTCCATAGGTCACCCAGGCAGGTCAAGGCTATCCAGAACCTACTGGCAGAGCCTAGTCACCCACGCAGTCACTGGAATCGGTATGGTTGGCTGGGGTCAGCTGACCCTTCACTTACCCTGTTCCCCCCAATCCCTCATATAAAGTCCTTACCCACAACAGGAATGATCTGAGTAACAGGGATCAATCTAATCTCAGACTGCATTGATGGGCCCTCTGGCATGTGCTCTTACTCCATTCTCTGCTTGATCTACTGGCTTTTCAACCTGGGCTGCTCTCTGACTCTGCTATTGCATGATCCTTGGTTCCTGACTCAGTCTGTTCTCAGACCCTGCTCTCTGATTGACTTCCTGATCTAGCTTGTCCATGCAATTTGCTCATTTCTCTCTATGCTAGTCAACAGCTTGATTTCTGAGTAGTCCCAGACCTGGTTGCCCAGTATGATACCAGGGGCTTTAATGAGCCCTTTTCACTTTAGGTTTGTTGATTTTAAAAAAAAATTGTAAATTCCACAGATACATGTTAGATTATTATTTCATCATATGTATAGTAAAAAAATACACATCTGATAGGGCTGTGCGAAGCTTTGGTTCCTGGTTTGATTTGGCGGAGATTAGGCTTGATTTGGTGGCAGATTCTCTGAATCCAAATCGAATCAGAGGGCCCTTTAATCTCTCTGAATCAAATTGGAACCCTCCAAATAAATCCAGAGAGATTTGGAAAGATTTGGAGATTCAGACATAGAGACAGCTTTAAATGTTTTTTCTACATATCTCTAGGTAGCAGGGGCTCATGAACACCATGATGCTGGGGCAAATGGAATGTCCCGAAGAAGCACAGGGGCGCTCCCCAAATGTACTCATCTGTAGGCACAGAAGTAGACCAAAAGCATGCCCGGTCCACCAGGGGGCTCCCCCACCCCTGGCTGGGCAATTGGTGCTTCCTGGCTGTAGGGGGGGCACCCAGGGTCCCTCTGCAGCCAATCGCCAAGCTGCAGACCCACTCCCCAGCAGACCCAGAGGCTGGAGCTGTCCCACTTAATTCTCCACCCAGCTGGCAGCTGGCCATAGCTGCCCCAATTCCCTGCCCAGCAGGGGACTGGCTGAGAGCTGTCTCACTTGTAGGGACAGCTCCAGCCAGCTCCCAGCTGGGCAGAGAATCCTTGCCTAGCTGGGGATTTGTTGGTGCTGCACAGCTCCTGGTTCCCCGTAGGAGAGAGCAGAGAGGGACCCTGCCCCGGTGGTGATCAGCTTCTGGCTCCTGGAGGTATCTGGGAAGTGGCAGTGGGTGTAGCAGGACTGGGGACAGGGAATTCTGCTATCCCCTGTGGCCCCTGGCTGGTGTGGCTGACCAGGAGCCCCTGATTCTCTGAATCAGCATCGAATCTTCAGATTTGGATTTGGCTGAATCTACATGGGGACAGTGATCTGAATCAATGAATTAAATCACTGTCCCTGATTAGAGCTGAATCTGAATATGAATCAAATAGGGACCACCTCATGCACCCCAATATCTGAGTCCCTGGTTTTAATCTAACCTGGGTTGGTAGTACCAGTTGGTAGACAGTTTTAGAAACAACAACAGCAAAAAACTTTTCATGGCCTCTTTGTCCTTCAAATATGATACTGGATTAATTAACCAATATTCTCTACCTTTTCCTACCAAATTCTGTGACTTATTCATAAAAATGAGCAAAATATTGAGTCTGCATAAAGCAAAACTCTAGTGTTCAGAAAGAAAATTAGTTTTTAGTATTGGAAATTATTTTGATAAAGCAGCATTTATGAAAGTCCATGTCAAAGAAAACTTTGGAAGAATTTATGGAATGTCTGTATCAAATTATCCAAAACAGAAATCATAAAATGTCAAGATTTTTGGTAAGATGTTTCCCCACTTTTCTACCATCAGAAATCATTGCTGCCTGTATTGTAGGATTTCTCTGTCCCAGGAAGATCACACAAGAAATAACAGGGTAACCTTCTTTATTGCATTTAAAAAAGAACTGTTTTTGAAGCAAAACAACAGGCTGCAACAGGAGGTAAAGGCAATATGGACTAGTACCAGCTGTTGGAAGAACTGCATAACACATATACATAATACTCAGTGGGTGTGTTACACATGCTGTTAATATGATATAGGCTTACCATGCAGTAAAATACTACACATGCACCCTGTTTGAAGCAAATCTGCTCCCAATGGGAGCAGCCCATTACAGGGCTGTTCCTGCCTTGCTCTGGCCCCCTGTACTAGCCAGGAAGAACTCTAGACTCCCTTGGAGCACTTGACTGGTGCCTGGCAGGGAGTATGGGGTCAGCCCCAATGTGCACAGGGCCAGGAAAGCTCTGCTGGCTGCAGTAGCAGCTGTCTCCTGGACACATGCACATTAGAAGGGGTCCAGGCCAGGGACTGGCCAGAGCTGTCCCACTTGTAATTTTATACCCAGCTGGCTATAGCTGCCCCAATTCCCTGCCCAGTAGGGGACTGGCTAAGAGCTGTCCCACTTGTAGGGACAGCTCCGGCCAGCCCCCTCCTGGGCAGAGAATCCTTGCCTAGCTGGGGACTTGTCGGTGCTGCACAGCTCCTGGTTCCCCATAGGAGAGAGCAGAGAAGGACCCTGCCCCGGTGTTGAACAGCTTCTGGCTTCTGGAGGTATCTGGGAAGTGGCAGTGGGTGTAGCAGGACTGGGGACAGGGAATTCTGCTATTCCCTGTGGCCCCTGGCTGGTGTGGCTGACCAGGAGCAAATTTGCTCTGAATCAGCTTCTACACAAGCAATACTGCACAGTAGCTAATACGCAGTTAATTTACTATGTATCTGTATTTACAGGTAGTAGAAAACTGCATTAGCCTAATTTACTGCTCAGTAGCTACTGATCACGGTTACATGGTGACGCCTTACTATGCAGTAGATTGGTCTACTTTGCAGTAAAGCATCTCACGTAGACTCACCCAGTATATAACAACATTTTATGGTTGTTTGGTGACTTCTATGAACTTTACTGTGTATCCTTAATAAACAGAGCATTTTCAGTGTGAATATGGTAAGTGCTTATTGAAAAGCTAATGGCTGTTGCCCACTTAATTAAGCCAGTGCAATATTCTATAATGTTTTTTGTTGCCATAGTCAGAAGACAATAGCATTTTTTTTTTACTTTTTAAATGTAAAAAGTAGCTTTAGGCAGAATTCCTGCCAAATTCATACAAGATACCTAAAAATAATTGTGTGTTTTGAATGGTACGCTAGTTTATTGCAGCTAATGGTTGTAGTGGAATTATTGGCAGAGATGCTTTGAAATTCAACAGCAGTCAGGGTACAAAATTGGCTTAACATTTTCTGACAGTACTTTATAAATAGCTCAGAAGAGGTTCATTACTGTTCTGTAAACATAATAGATTAACTTTACAAACTTTTTCCTCTGCAACAAAGCTCATCTAGTTAAGTTTCATATTTTAGACTTAAACCCACCATTAAAATATGAGCTCTTCATACTGTTTTTTTGTATTTCAGACTTTACCTGATTTTTTGTTTCTACCGCAAGTAAATAACAAAGACCAGTATTAACTGATCAAATTTACATATTCATAGTCTATGCCTCATGCCCGTGGCAATACTTCGTGAAAAAAATGAGCAGGTTAACTCTAACAAATCTCTCTTTTTCCAGTAGTCCTGTTCACAGAAGGTGGAGGAAGGAAAAAAGTGCAGCTACATTTTTCTTATTACTACTTATAGTAGAAATAATTTTTCAGAGGCTTTTTACCTTTCATTCTTTACCAAGGAAACTCCACTGGGTGGAGGCATAGAGCTGAATTTCACCAGAGGAGCAAAAATCATACACAGATTCTTACATTATGAAACTAGAAGAGACCGTTATGATCTAATCTGCTGAACTCCTGAATAACAAAGACCTTAGGAATTCCCATCAGACCATATTCTCTGTGAAAGCATCCAATCTTGATTTTTAAATCAATAGTAATGGACAATCCACTACAATCCAAGGTATTTTTTGCTGAATGATTAATTACCCTCACATACTTCTAAATTATTTACAAAAGTTTGCACCATATAATTTACGTGGGTTCAGTTTCATCCTTTGTATTTTGTTATACATTTAATTGTTAGACTGAAAATCACTTTTTATCAAATTTCTTTCCCACATAGGCACTTAACTTGTTAGTGAGACTCCTTTTGTTTAACTTATCAATCAATTTGATCTTTTTATATGGTTCTTCTCTGAACCCTCTGATTTACAAGCATTGTTGAGTCTGGATGTCAACACTGGACAAGCTGCTGTGCACGTATACAAGCTGTGGTGCAGGACTAAACACCCAAGTCATACAACCTCCATGCTTCTACGTGTATTTCCCTGTCAATCACATCAGGTCTTCTGACCACAGAATCATATTAGTTTATTAGCTATCATGACCCCCAAACCTTTTTCTGAGTTACTGCCTCATCAGATAGATCCCCCATACTGTAAGCGTGGTCTACCTTCTCTAGTCCTATGTGTACGACTTTGGGCCTCATTACACATAGATTTTAGGCAACTTCTAAAGCTCTTAACACCTGGATTGCCACTAAGAACATTAACACCTGAAACTAGTTTTAAGCACACTTTAGGTGGTTTAAAGTTATTCCACTACAGGCCAGGTTTAACTCTGATCTGTATTACCCACAGGGTGGCCATTATAGAGGACAGTCCAGTTGTCCTCTGTCCTCTATTGATATGAAACCAAACACCTTTTTGTCCTCTCTTTTCTCTTGAACTTTAGTTTACTGCAGATTAATTTCACTAGGTAGACGTAAAAGCACTGGGTTTGCAATGGAAGTGTCTACACAGGTTGCAATAGGGAGTAGCTAGTATACAGTAAATTCACACTTTAGTTTACTGCACACTAATTTCACCATGTCGACATAAAGGCGTCAGGCTTTGTATCAAGAGAGGACAGAGGACAGAGTAGCAGAAAACCAGAATGTCCTCTATGATGGCCACCCTAATTACCTGTGTTTCATTAATGTGTGGCTATTCCCCACAAATGAGGCTCCCAAGTTGCAGACCCCCAGAATCCTAGGATGGAGTGCCCCATAACTGTTCTGTGTGGACAAAATTTCCACATCCTGAACTCTACTCCCCAGAGGGCAGTTCTGGCACCAAGCCACCTCCCCCTCCTGCCCCCAGGGGGTGTGACCTTTCTATCTCTAGGGATGCAGCCTGCAGAGCATGCAGCAGCTAACCAGGTCACAGGGCACAGGTGAGTCCAAGAGTGGAGTCTAGAGGCAGAGTGGGAGGGAAACAAAGTAGGGGGCCATATTGGGCCCCAATGAGCTGGGGCTTCTTTCCCAGGGCAGAAGCAGTAGATCCCCCCCCAAAAGTGCCTTCTCTCACCACTCCCACATCCCAGCCACCCTGGGAAGCAAGATTAGCACCCTGTGCACCCAAATCCCAATTTATTAAAACATGAGACCTTCTTTAATTTACCCTCTTTGTATTTTAATACTTATTTTTACTTCATTTATTTTATTCTTCAGTGGCTGACTTTCATTTCACCACCCTTCCCCCACCCCCACTTTCTTTCCCTGTCTTATTTCATTATCCCCTTCCATCCCATTAACTCTCCATCTTCCAGCTTCATCATCCCACCCCCACTCCAACCCATCTCACACACCCACACCTAACGCAGGGATAGAAGCCTGCCCCAGCTCATCAGCCCTGTAGTGGCAATTCACAGATGTAGCTCCTAGCCAGGCCCCTGCTTGCCAGCTGAATAGTAGCAAGTCACAGCTGTGCTGGTGGGGGACAGTTAGAGAAGGGTTTTAGCTTTAAGGTGTGACAGTTCCAAACTCAAGCTAGCACTAACAGAGATCAACATTTGAGCAGCTCAAGTGCAGTGCAAAACAAGGTCTTTTGTTTGGTTCTACTAAATGCCAATGTCTTGTCTATATGGGCAATTAGTTTGCAGGAAGCTAAGGTATGATTTACGGTGCACTAGCTACTTTGCACGGACTTGCCTGTATGAACACTGTTCTATGCACTAAGAATGCCTTTGCATGAGGTAATTTACTCAACTTTTTTAAGCTGCCTCATATGTAATGCACTTTGGAAGTGTCTACACAGGTTGCAATATGGAGTAGCTAGTATGCTGTAAACTCACACTTTAGTGTACTGCACACTAATTTCACCATGTAAACAAGTTCTTAGTGTGCTTGTTCCCTGTTTGCAAAGTGATTCAGGTTGCTCTGTATATGTATCCCCCTTTATTGTTTATCATTCTCCCATATTTTGTGTCATCAGTAAACTATCAGTACTTATTTTATGATTTCTTTCAGGTTATTGATAAGCATTGGCATAGAGTTAATGATGTACTTGCTTTACTTCCTCATTTTTTAAATCAAAATTACACTGTGATAATTGGAAGTGAGATCTTTTAAATCCATTTACTGTGTTCCATGTTGTTTTTGTATTTATTCCATGGCTTCATCAAACTATCATGTTGCAACAAGTCAAATGATACTAATTGATACTATTACTTGTCAATATTGTTTATTCAGTTAATCAAAGAAAGTTTTCAATACGTTTGAGCATGTATTGATTGGCATTAATTTTATTGCCCTCTTAATTCTTTATTAATAGAGTTCTGTATCAGCTATTTTATTATTTTTTCTGGGGTCAAAGACAGTCTGCTGTAATAATCTTGGGTGTTATGCTTATTCCTTTTAAATATTGGTATAAGATTCACTGTCTTCAGCCTCTTAAAATTATCTCATTGCTCCCAGGCCTCTTGAAAATTAATATCACTAGTCCAGAAGATACTACAATCTGCTTTTGTAAAATTTCTGAATGAATGATATTGGGTCCTGCTAATTTAAATACATCTAGTTTTTGTAGCTGCTGTTTGTTAGTTTGAATGAGAAGTCGTTCATCATGGCCTCATGTGATATGACTACACCATTTGGTATTTTCCCCCAAGTGCAAAACAGAAACATTTATCTAGCACTTATGCCTCTTCTGCATTATTATTGACAGTTTTAATCCACCAGTAATGGACCAATAAAGTTGTAACAATTTATTTTGTTCCTAATATGCTTGAGTAACTGCTGGCTGCAAATTCCTTTTGCGTTTTTCTACTTTTTTTACCTGTAGTCCATTATTTTTAGCTTATGTTATTTAGCTTATAATTAATTTCTATTACATTCTCTTTTCTTCCTCTTTTTTTAACATATAATCTTTAATTGCTTATGTCTCAGTGCTAGTTGTTTTAGTAGTAAACCAAAGGTCCATAAATTCAACCTGGTATTACTGAAAGCTGATGGAAAGATTCATATGAATAGAACATTAAAATAATAAGCTGTAATCTATTTAGTAAACTTTGCTGGCACCCCTCTTAGGAAATGTCACAAATGGTCTTGTCTATGTTAATGTCATTGACAACTTGGAAGGACATTATTTTTAACAAAGTGTTCTTCAAGGTAAAAACCATCAAATCACACCAGAGAACAGGGAAGGCAGGTATGTCTGTATGTGCCTTTATGAGAGCCTGGATCTACTGCAGAGGAAGCAAAGGTGCTTTGCACCTTTGTGCTACGTGTCTACATGTGCAGGGACCTGCCACCTCCAGACCTGCTAGCTGCCCCTGTGGTCATCCCAAGGAGCTCCAATCTCTGACCCCAGGTGCCAGCACCTGGCAGCCATTTTTGAAGCCAGCTTAAGCTGCTAGCACCTGGCAACCATCTTTAAAACCCATCCCCGCTCTGTGTTTTCTGGGCAGCCAGTTCCTGTGTTTAGAGGAACAGCATGGCACACACAGAGGCAGTGCATTGCAGCTGCGATAGTGCCCACTGTGCCTCCCTGCACTATGGCTGTCACATCCTCTGACCCTGGCAGCAAGTAACAGGGTCCCAGGATCCTGCTGGCCACCTTGGTCACCCAGCTGACCTGCCATGCTGACTGTGTTGCCTGGCCTATGGCTGTCTCACCCTGCCTGGCTCCCCCACATGCAGCAACTGTCTGCCTGCCTACAGTGCACTGTCCCAAGGCCCCTGCTGCTGCCATGCAGCTGCTGCCACCATGAACACTGACGATGGGTTCCCTGAGGCCACTGCCAGGGCTATTGTCACCCTCCTGGACCTCCAGCCCTACTGTCTCTGGGCCCATCATGCCACCCAGCACTGGTGGCAGCATCATGTGGCAGACCTGGGATGATGAGCACTGGGTGGATGACTTTTGCCTGACCCAAGCCACTTTCAGGGACCTGTTACACCAACTCCAGCAGGACAACAACATGTGGCTACCCCTCCCCACTGTGTGGCCCTGGCGGTGCTCAAGTTGGTTATGCCCACCAAACTCTGGAATGTGGGCCATCTGTTTGGCAAGGGCAAGGCCACAGCTAGGAAGGTCCTGGAGGTATGCAGTGCCCTCCAGGACATGCTGGAAGGCACCATCCTCTGTGTCCATGACCCCCCAGTTGATGGTGGCAGGGTTCCTTGCATTGAGGTTCCCCAGTGTATTGGGGCCCTGGACAGGCCTACCACATGAAGACCATCACTATTATAGCCACAGGGGGTTCCACTCTCTGGTCTTGCAGGCTGTCATAGGCCACCAGGGGACAATCATGCACATGAGCATCAGCTGGATGGACAGCATACATGATGCCCCCATCTTTCAAAATTGGTGAAAAGCAAGCATTTCATGCTGGGGATGCTGGACCTACAGCTGGACACCATCATCATTCCACTCTTTCTCTTTGGGGATCCTGTGTGCCCAATCCTGTCCTGGCTGCTAAGGCCCTACATTGGCTACCTGGACCCCCACCAGGCCCACTTTAATCATTGCCTGGGCCAGACTGTGCCCTGGTTGAATGTACCTTTGACCACCTCAAGGAGTATTGGCACTCCCTCACTGCCCAAATCGAAGTTGCCAAAGAGAACCTCCCTCAGGTCATTGTCACAGCCTGTGTGCTGCACAATATTTGTGAGGCCCAGGGAGAGTTGTTCCGCAAGGCCTGGGATAAGGATGCATGGCATGTGGAGGCATCCTGGCAGTGGAAGTGCAAGCTGCAGTGGCAAGGCAACAGAGGGTCCCCTTCACTGAAGACCTAAGAAAACTGTGCACCCACCAGTGGGGTCCAGGGCACCAGGTGCAAGAGGCTCTGGTGGACCACCTTCTGGAGCACTCCTCCCTTTAGCCCACCTGTACCATTGCCCATAGATCCCCTACTCCCTGCCTAATCCCAGCACCATGTATGCTGAATGAATACATCATTATTCCCCTCACAGTTCACACCCTGCATTACACCCCCTTGCTTCCCTTCAGACCGAGCCCCTCCATCACACCTTTCCTACTCTCAGGGATACTTAGGCTCAAGGACCTCACAAGGAGCCAGGCTGGGATGTATGCTGGCCCTAGAATGAAAGAAGCTTTGCCCTCTTAAAAGGGTAGAGGGCTCCCTCTATTGTTCGTTTATGTTACAGCTCGGGACTTATGTTATGTTACTTTCTCTACCGGTGGTCTGGGAGGAGGAGGCCTCATGAGTGCTCAGAGAGGGCACAGCTACAGGGACTGAAGAGCCTGGTGCCAGAGAGGCTGCAGCCATAGAGGAGCCAGGGGTCTGGTGACTGGAAGGGACAAATAAAGCTAGTGCCTCAAAGCCAGGTCCATTTCAGTGGTCCTAGGCTAGAAGGTCTAACGAGATTGAAGGGCCAGAGGCCAAGGAGGCCAAAGCCCCAACATACCTGTAATATCCACAAAGCATGGGGTGTGGTAAAAGGGGAGGATTTGAGCCATACAATTAGCCCTTAAAGTTTTGGATGCCCTGCTGAGCACAGCAGACTACAGAGGCCCAGACCGGGGCCTGGGACCAGCGTGACTGAGGCCTAGTGAAAGCCTATGGGCTGCCCCCCTATTTATTATAAATGCCATGAAGCAGTGGTAGGCGAGATACTGGGATGGAACAGAGCAGAGTCACAGAGCCACCAAGAAGGCATCATGGCCACCCCTGGGACCCCAATGTGTTACTTACAAGTTTATTTTTCCTCATGAATATTGTGAGTAGATGGACCTTTTCAATTTGAAGTCTTTACAAATAACCTGTTTACATAATTTGGCTGATGAATAGCTGAACAAGGCGATGAATAGCTGAACAAGGCTATTTATACACCATGAAAATATTGTTGGCAGGGGAAAAAAAGTAAATGATCATTCTGTTTCATCTGAGTGTGAGTATACAGCAATAAAAATAGTAGATGTGCAAAATATAGCAAAAACATGTATGCAATATCAAGCATTTTTAAAATACCTAATTTATTTCCACAAAGACATTTTTAAAAACTTTTTAAATCTTAGTAGAGTGCAGAATTTAACTTTCTGGTAACTATAGTATCTTGCGCACACCATTTAATAGTATGTGTTATTTATGGGTATAACCTGTAGATAAGGAGCCATGGTTAAGACAATTAAATCCAGATTTAGCTAGGAAAGAAAATATTTCCCTGCAAAGGGCCATGATCCCCCCCTTGGCAAGTTTTCAGACAAGAACTGTTATGCTTTCTCTTTTGTTGTCCCTTCCTCTAACTATCTACAATGTTGTCTCAACTCTTTCAGTCACCCTTTTAAAATCCTATTTTGCCATGATGCCTACAAAAAGGCCCTAACCTGAGTTATGCTGCTGGTATATTGATTCCATTACGAATTAGGATATGTGTATTGTCCCAGCATTTCCTTTTAACTCTGTCTGTCATCTTTTATCTTATTTTTTGATTTTGAAAGATTTTTGAAACGGACTATTTCTTTTTTGTTTTCTGTTTGTACACTACCCAGTCTTAGTCTATAACAAGAATTCCTAGAAGCCATGGTAATCCAAATAAGAAATAATGAACCTGTTTTCTTTTAAACATTAATCATTTGTCGTTACTCACCAAGTAAGATGAAAATTTGTTTGCGTAAACTATGGGTTGTTAATAAATTATTCACTGTTCCTGTTTGTGGCATGTGAGGGTAATGAAGTTGGAAGGTGTATATTTGCTTTCTGATTGGATTAGTGAAACATTTAACATAGCAGAATGATTGATGAATAATCACCAGTAATGAATAATGCATTATTCTGGCATGCATTTTTGAATGAAAATGATTTATTCTAGGATTAGGAACCATAGACTAATACATGTACAAGAATAGGTTCTCCTGAGTCTCAAAAGTAGATCTATTTAGTGTTAGTTTGTAAGGAATTATGACTTTATGCACATGTTGTTTAAAATGTAAAGTTGTGGTTAATTTTCCAAATGTCTTATGACTTTTCATGACCTAACTTTGCTCTCAGCTCATAAACTGGTTACTCAGTCCTGATAGTTATCAAACCAATGCCAATGCAAAACCCCCAAGAAAATCATGAAATTTATTTTGCTTTCAGCTAACATAATTGATACTTTATCTTTTTCACTGACCATTTATTTTTAAGTATGACATTGAGTTTAGCATACTTAGACAGGAAAGTTCTTTTAAAACAAAATATATTATTATTTCATTTCTCCCCTTTTCTTGGTTTCAAGTATCGTATAGTGTTTGGTTTAAAAATTGGAAAGGTAGAGTAAAGGTTGCCTGGGACTGTAGTATTCCTGTACTACTTGCCTGTAGTGTTGAGCACCTGAAAAAAATAACATAAAACTTCCTATGCAGAGCTTCTCCACTCCACTCTGGCAATCATAGAGAGACATAAGGTGAATATTTTCTAAGCCTGGTCTCAAGGACCCGCCAAAGGGAGACCAATTCACTTCAGCCACAGGGGAGAAGAAAAAGAAATGAACAGGCTTAGTTCAGTGTCTCTAAGTAATCTAATTCTCTTGAGTGAAAAAATGTCTCTCCATTTACTTGTCTCCTCATCTGAGAGTCACCTGGCCCAGGAGCCTTCTAGAAAACAAAAGAAAGAACACTTCTTTTTTTTCTTTCTTTCTCCCTCAGGGAACTCTAACCATTTCCTTTTAATATTCCTGTCCAGGAAGCCCAGGTGGAGCTTTCTCCTTTCCAGCCAGTGGCCTCCTGGTTGTTTTCCTTTTTTAGACAGTCAAGTCCACTTTTATTAACTTCAGCCTCCATTTGATGGAGACTAAGCAACTGACCTGTAACATGAAAGAGAGCTCAACTGAAACTATAGCTGTTTAAGCATGGTAACTTACTGATCCAAGCAAAAAGTGAGTAAGTGCAAGTGCTCACCACTGTCAGTAATCTCACTGATAGGAACATACCTAATTCGTGGGGACTGCCCCCTGATTTTATAGGGTAGAACGTGGACCTGGGCAGCTATTTTGTGGGCAGAGCATGGTGGGACCCCACACACTTCTGATTACCTGAGGGGCCCCAGTGGCCCAGCCTCTCACCACTGATTATCTTTAGGGGCTGCCTGTCATTTGGCCCCTGCCCTCACTGCTGATTGGTGGGAAGGGTCAGTGCCACATGACAGGCAGCCCTCACAGCCAATCGGCAATGAGGGGATGGGGCAGCAGCCATCTTGCTGGTAGCCCTTTGAGCAGGCAACCGCTCTTGCTTCTCACCTTCTCCACCCTGGTGAGCTGCTTCAGTAAGTTTTGTGTGTGTGTGTGCGCGCGCGCGCGCGTGTGTGTATCTGTGGATTTTCAGATTTCATGAAATTATGAATTCGCTAGGTTCCCATTGACATCCTGACATCCATTGCAGGGTCCACCAGGTCTGATCCTCATTCTCATAAAGTCTTGGTGCATTTTGTATGTTTGCAGCAGTCTGGGCTACCTAATCTTGACTTTAATGGAACAATAGAAAAAAATACATCTAAAGGTAAAAGTTGTGGGATGAGATTTTTGTTTAAACTGTGACATGTTAATAGAGAATCACAATATAATATTTTAGCAAGTGAAGGAAAATGAGTTGTCTGTCTTTGTTGGTAGCCATCTGTCTTTTTGTAAGTGTGTGTGTGTGTATTATATATATATAAGAGAGAGAGAGAGAGAGGGCTGCATGTTTGAATTTGTATAATTTCAAGAATAAAATCTATACAAGCGAGATACATTAGTTATAATTGTATAATTGTTTGGTGGGGTTTTTTACAGAAAATAATCAATTTCTGTTGCAGAGTGTTTACCTCAATAAAAATCTTAGTGTTTTAATATCTTAAAAATAAGAATACAGTTTGGGCTTGTGATCTAGACTTAGTCATAATTCAGTGCACTGCCATACACAATATCTAGACTGAGTTCCTGGGGTGGGGCCCACAATACATCAGAATTAGTAAGAGTTTTGCCTTTGATTTCATGGAACCCAGGAATTGACAACAAATACAGTCTCTCACACCCATGTTAGGGAAGGTGTCTGACAGGTGTGGTGAAGCATAGTTCTCACTCAGCCTTATCTGCTAAGGAATAATTTACATGATACAAAACAAGCTGTTAGAACTCTGAATAGAATATATATTTTCTTACCACTCAAGTGGGATGATAACCCAGAGATTGTATCAACACAGCCTCTACAATAGAGAAAGCATCAGTTCCTTAGGTCTCAATCTAGCAAGGAAAACTAGAGAGAATTCAGCTAGGGACAGACATTAAACATAAACTGGTTTAAGTGATCAGAAACTGGTTTAAATCTGTAATAGAACAGACATTCAGTGCACATAAACCAGTTTCAAAATGGCCGAGACTGGTTTGAGATAAACATGGTTGAATGTAGTATCAGATTTAACTGATTTGGCTCAAACTGCTTTATGCAATGTCTGTCCCAGTCCCATTCCTGGTTTAACTTAAACCAGAGTCCCCCAGCATACCAGCATGCTCTCTGGGCTGGGTTTTCTAGTCCAGTAGAGGAGAGCTGGCTCTGCCCCTTTGCTTCTCAGCCAAGCAGGCACAAGCAGGGACAGGCAAGAGCAGGGGTCTGGCCAGAGAGGGGTTTAATTCCCCCCTCCCTGTCCAACTTGCAAGGACCTGAGCCAGGTCTTCTGGGCATTCCTCTGCTTGCTACTGAAGTGGGGGACTGTCATGGACCACTCTCTTTTGCCCGTCTAAGACTGGGGACTGCAGCAAGGCCTGCCCGCCACAATGGCAGCTGCTGATGAGCAGCAGACTAAGCCCCCTCCAGTCCCTTCTGCCAGATTCCAGAGGAAGCAGGTATAACCCCCGTCCCGGCTCCCTCCAAGGGGCCCTGCCAGCCAGTGTCTGGCCTCACCAGGAGGGGACTGGCTAGGGAGCAGGCTTCCCAAGCCAGCTTGGAGGTGCCAGCAGGCCCCAAGCAAAGCAGCCACCATTGCTGTGCCCCCTGCCCTGGCCTGTGCAGCACTTGGGGCTGCAGCTATACAAGCAAATGCGGGCTGGCCGGGGCAGGGTACTGTTCTGCCCCCCTCACCTCGTTCTGGTACTGCTGCTGGTGCTCTGAGTGGGGAGGCAGGAAGCTTCTGCCCCGCATGTGGAGATCCAGCTTCAGCTCCTGGATGCCTTGGAAGGCAGAAGCCATCTGGGTGGAAGGCTTCTGGGGGCTGCAGCCAGAGCTCCACGTGCAGGGCAGAAGCCACTGGGCTCAAGGTTTCCCCTTCCCCCCACCCTTCTCCATTGCCTCCTGGAGCAGCTCAGGAGCAGCAGGAATGGGAAGAGGAATAGCTGCTGCATAAGATGGGTAGGTGGCTTGGCCTGGCAGGGCTGTTTTTCTCCCCTGACCTCCAGCTGCAGCTCCTGCCACACCTCACAGTGTTCCTTGGGGCTGGGGGAGTTTCTTTTAGCTCAGGGCTGCAGTCCCCCAGGGACAGTTGGGGTAAAGAGGAGAATAACCACCCACCCTGCCCCCTCTGCCTCATGGTCTATGGTGGCCCCCCGCTACAGCAGCAATGGGGGAGCACCAGGCAGACCCAGCTTGGGTCCCTGCAGGTGGGACAGGGAGGGAGGAATTAAACCCCGCTCTGGCCAGTTCAGCCTGGACTGGCCATGCCTTCCTCCACAACACAGCTTCCCTGCAGCCGAGGACATGCCCTAGCACCCCCTTGCTCCTGACCTGAGCAACTTCAGACATGTGCCTGAATTTTCTCAGTCCAGAGGGAACATCTGCACTGTTACAAACTGATTCAACCTAGGCAGGTTAGACTAACCTGCAAAGGTTGGATTAATTCAGGCTCCAGCTTTTTGAATATCTGTTCCTAGCCTTTATGTTTAACCACCGACTCCATCTGTCCCACTCTTCCCCCTCCCCCAAATGCCATTTCTCTCTCTTCAAATGACTACAACAACAATGGTCCTCCTCTGGTTGGGGATGCCATGACAATCCATACAGTCATGCAGTCTTTTCCCTCCAGTTAAGAAAACAAGTGCCTCACCTCTGTCATTCACATGAAAATCCATGCCTTTGAGAGGTAAATCTAGGCAGTGGAATGACAATGGTACATGCAGGAGACATACGGTAGAATTTACTTCTGTGGGGTTATGTAAATGATCTTTCAGAGGAAAAGTACATCTCAAGACACCATCAGCTTGAGAGCAAAATCTAATTGTGTCATGTAGTTTGGTGCTTGAAACTTGGGTTAGACAAACTAATGTGACTTTCCTGTCTAAAATAGCACCAAAAGTGAAATCAGTTTGATTCCTTTTATCTGACATTTCATCTGAAGGTCCCAAAGCAATATTCTACCTTCCTGTGAGAACAGAACTGTTGTTTCAAAGTAAAGTTAATGGATTCACAGCCTGAATAAATGTGCATCCCTTTGCATTCAATCACTAGGTCAATAATATGTTTACCAAACTGTTCCTCTTAAAGATATAAAACCTCTTTTAGAAAGGAAGTTTAACGCTTATCTAAGTACTGGTTGTGCTATTTCATGGTCTGTAAATATACTAGTAAGATTTAATTATTTTATACAAAGACTCTTGCAAGTGATTTCACATAGAAGGAGGAAAGCAAAACTTTTTATAATATATTTATTTATAGCTTTTGAATATTATTATTTTTTATTATTACAAGAAGTGGAAGAACTCGGGATCTAACAGGTTGTTTCCATCTATAACTTCTGTGATCCAGTGCTAGTCCAAATCCATATATTTACTGCTTAAGGTTTAATGCTATGCTTCCTACACTTGTTAAATTCCTAAAACAATGCTATCTTCATGTCAGTTAAATTCTCTTCAGTAGCAAAATATGTGTAAGTGAGAAAATGGAAAAGAAGACAATGTCATATAAAGATCCAAATCCATCAAGAGAGCCACTGCTAGTGTTACCTTTCGGAACACTAAGGAAAGAAGCTCAAAATTTGGCATTGGAAAGCTGACAGCATTTCTTTGATTCATAACACCACATTTGTTTTTATTTTGGTGGAAAAGCCTGTTTTAAAAATGTTTTATGCTTTATGATTCAAAAACTCACTTCAGGTACATCCATGCTGAACAATATTTCTACATAAAAATAGGGGTAAATTAGCCAGTGTGGAGCTCTGTGTTAGTAGATGTTGCTTGCTTCTGGTACTTGGCTAGCTCACAAGTTGTATAGACATGTCCTTTAGATTGATGTACCTGTTAAACATTTTTTTTTAACTGATGTCTGCTGACATCAAAGAACTCCACCATCACCTTACATGTGAAAGCACAGCCTTTGGACACCTGAGGAAATGAGTGTTCAAAGATTGTGACATCAGAACAAAAAACAAGCTTATGCTTTATCAAGCAGTCATAATCCCTACCTTACTGGATGGAGCTGAAATGTGGACAATGTACAAGAGACACCTCAAATCACTGGAGAAGTACAATCAGTGTTGCCTGTGGAAGATCCTTCCAATCCAGTGGGGAGAGAGAGACACTCCAACATTAGTGTCTTCTCATAAGCAAACACCATAAGCATTGAGATGATGATCATCTAACACCAACTGCAGACTCCCACAGCAAGTTTTATTTTGGTCAAGGTGTATGCTCAAGAGGAGGGCAGAGAAGGTGCTTCAAAGATGTCCCCGAAGTCAACCTGAAAAGAGTGCAACTTCAGCATCAACTCACGGGAGATCTTTGCTGAGGGCTGCCCCAAATGGAGGAAGAGTCTGCTGCAAGAATCTCAGTACTTTGAAACTTTATGATGGCAGCAGAAGACAGAAAAGTGCTAATGGCAGAAAGTCAGTCGCAGACTAAATCAAGAATCCAGAGCCACTCACCCTGCATGGAAACATGTGCCTGAGTTGTAGCAATCTGTTGATCCCAATTCAGTCTCGTCAGCCATCTTCAGACCACTGGATAGAGCAATAGTGGAAGACAATCATCCTCAACTGCAAAGGATTGCCAATGATGAATCACTTTCTATATGTTTTTTTGCCCTATTATGAGAACTGGGGCATAATGATGAAGAAAAAGTGCTCTATTTGAAGGCAATAAATACTCTTTCCAAAAGGTTAAACAATGAAGCTAAAGACTGTGTAATATTTTCCAAGTGAACGAACCAGATAATTGGCAAAAAAACCCTTTAGTATCTACAATGTTGTTATAACCTTATAATGGCCTAAATCATAAACAGCTCTATACATGTGCTTGCTTTAGTGTGCTGGAAGTCCTATATAGCTAATGGATGCATACAATTAAGCAACTGCAAAAGACTTTATAGGAATGTGGCCTTGATTATTCAAAATAAGACTACACTTTCTCAAGGAATATTGCTTCTCTGCATGAAGTTTATCTAACAGTTGTGAACGACACATGATCAGAATGTGGACTAAGTTATTTTCTGCAGAAGCGTATAACATCTATGAAAACTTGGTGTTTTACTGCAAACCTATAGCAAAGTTTCCTACAGCTATTCAGCTACATGTACTTTTTCTTAATGAGATATCAAATTATGCCAAGTTTTTTGTTGTCATAGGGAATCCACATAAAGAATATTAATAATTTAAATCAGGTGGTTAGAAGCAGAGGAAGAGCTAATAATACAAGGGTCAGTAAATGTTCTTTATGAAACATGCGCTGTTTCCATTGGGGGGTTTCACTTTAATTATTTCTGCTTCAGATTTCATCCATTGCATTATGAATTTGTTCCAAGAGACTAAAAAAAACTATCTTGCTTCTCTAGAGGAAACTGCAAACTGTCTGAAATAATGAGCTGTTGGATTTGTGGAATTACCTCTTGTTGTCATGGAAACTAAAGTTCTAAAAAATGAAAGGAGAGAGGATGATGATGCCTCCCATATTTGTCTCATAAGTTTTGGTATTGTTAAAACTTCTTAATTCATCTTTCATACTTGTGAGTGTGTGTTGGAGCAATACAGTTATATTGAAGGAATAACACAACAGTTACCTGCTAAATTGAGGCATCTTAAGCAATACCTTATAGGTCACTAATAGAGACAAATCCTGTTGAAGTCAGTAGGTACAGAACTTGGCCTTAAGTGATGATGCATTACTGTTTCTTAAATCCCTGGAAGTTTCTACGAGTAGAGATTAACCTCTCCCTAAAGATCACCTGCCAGTTTTTCTAAGACTACTGCATCATTCAATAGTTGTTTCCACTAGTTTAGTGTCCAGGAATCTCTTCCAAAACAATACTCTACACTGTGTCTCACTGCATGAATCAACTAAACAATTGAGCATCTGTTTTGTTTGAAAGAGCTGTCTTCTGTCATTAACTCAACAGAAAACCTTTGGGTCAATTGCTCTAGTAACTTTGTAGATATAGTCTTAATTATAGCTGAAACCAGTTTCCACAAACCAGTTACTCCCACTATTCATTGATGTGTAATCCCTGCCCTGTAGCAATCACCTTAATTAACTCTTGTATAAAAGGGAATAATGGAAGGTCCAGGGACATAACCAAATTAGTAGTCATTTTGCACCAGTACCATGTTGATATTTGTAGGGCAGTTAGCCAAATCCTAGTCTTTAATTGATCTCCTGACTCTTGTTTCATTATTTTCTATTAACTTGGCAAATGAGTATTCTCGTCAGTAAAGTTTGGAGACAAATTTATAGCTGGCTACTTCCCAACTATTTTTTCCTTCAATTTAGAGCAAAAATCTGATAAATCACCCTCCCAAGTGAGAAGCAATATATCTCACTGTAATTCATTAAAAGTCAGGTTTGCAATCCAGGTTCTAGTTGTTTTCCATAAATGCCATTTCCCTCCTTTTATTTATAATGTTGAAAAATGAATAAAAATCTCTGGGTGCTGTTCTGGCCCATTGAGGTTAACTGCAAAGCTCCTGTTAGCTTCTGTGGGGACCCCAGTTCACACAGATTTCAACCATGCTGGAAACTTCCTATCTCTCACAGCACAAAAATAAAGGGGGAGTGTTCTACTTTAAAAAAACCCAAAAAACCCCCTCCCCCCCACAAACCCCCAAAACCTCTCCTATTGCACATCAATTCTTAATTTAGAAATTTCCAATAGGAATGTCCCTTAAAGTTCAAATTGTGTGATGTCTTTCATATATCAGTAATTATTGTTTCTGAGTTTCATGATTATTTAAACTCCATGGATGCCTATACATGAGCATGCACATTGCTCTGATGTGCTGGAATTCTAGTGCGTTAGAGCAGACTCAATTAATCGAGTCTGTTGAAGTGTGGCAATTACCATGCTCCACCAGCCTTTTGTGTCTTGTGTATCAGCATCCTCATGTTTAAAAAAGGTTGGGAGTGCTTGAACTAAAGTTAGTCAAACAAGCTTCACTTTAAGTGCCCCCCACTACCATTTTTAAGCATGGGCATGCTGATACCCATACAGCAGCTCTTTAATTAGAGAGGCTTTCAGAGCTGCTCTAATTAATAAGCTTCCCTCCCAACCCCCCAGAGCACATGTAAAACTGCACTATGTTCACGCATTCTTAAAGAAACATCAGTTGTTTCTTGTTAAAGTTTTATTTAATGAATAATTAAATGAGAATTTTCCATTGAATTTCATTGGGATTTATTTTGTCAATTGTGGTCTAATAAATTAATCATAACATTTTAGGATCAAAGATTTAGATGTTTAATCTCATGATATATTAAGTGATTGCTCATTTTATTAATATTCATTGAGAATATATGTTCACCATTTAGAAACAAGCAAAAATTCCTAGTCTGACTGGTATTAATCAGAATATGCCATTGACTTAATTGGGGTCAAGATGTCTCTCTGGAGATCTGTCCCATTGATTTCCATAGACTTTGCATCAGACCTCTAGGCCCTGATTCAAGAAGGTCTTTATACACATGTTTAACCTTAACTGTACTTCAATGAGACTTAAGCCCATGCTTAAACAAAGCACCTGATCAAGTGCTTTCCTTTCAGTTTTGCTAGCTCTCATGTTTCACATTGAGCCTCACATTTGCTTTTTTTCTTAGTGTCAACAACTGGAACCTTGTGCTTAAATGAAAAGCTCTGCCTTCATTTTTGTTTTAAAGGTAAGCTTTTATTTTTTTCCCTTTGCTACAAAGGTATTTCAGCATAATGTGTTGGCAGCTGACTCTGTAAATTGCAGGCTTGAGCTGTATCCTGGAACTACAACTAATGACTCTTCTGAGGTACTCATATGCATTCCTTATGACCCTTATCACCAGTCTGTTTCTTTTGCTGGCAGTTACCTTTCACTTCTTAACAAGGAAGCCAAGTTGGAGGCTGCTGGTGAGAAATAACTGGGAGGGTATAAATAAAGAGGTGGTAAAATAAAGTTTGGGCTATATGGGGAGAGGGATAACCATTGAGTAAAGAGAGAGCAGGAGTTAGAGCAGCATTAGGAAATTATTTGGGATGGAAAGCCACTTAAGGAATTTTGGTAAGCTGTTCAGGACTGGGGGAGAGATGCTGACCTTGACTTGACCCCCATCATGCCTGTTTAAAATTCTGGGCAAGGGAGGGCAGGGGGGAGGCGAAGAAGGACTAAGAGATGCCAGCTGATCCTAATCGATCCATCCTTGGGCTCATTTGCCCTGTACCTACCACCAAGGGTGCTGGACAGAGTGGGCAGGTGGGAGGGCAGGGTATCCATGGAAACTGACTCAGGGACTCCCAGGGTGCACTCAGCTGAGTGGTAGGATGGGGCCCTGGGTAGGTGGGGAGCAACATCTTGGAGCAAGATGGGTAGGGAGGGCTAGAGGGCTGGGGCCCAGATCATGGTGTGGTGACAGTATGGAGGGAGAAGCCAGGTCAGAGCCATGATCTGCTTCCCATATGTCCAAGTGATGCCAGTTCTACACTTTGGGGCAGGGGCCAGAGCCTGGATTGTGGGGTGGTGACAGCATGGGTCTGAGGCCTGGTATAGCTACAGTCTGCTCTACTCCACACACATCCCTGTGATGGACATCGGTTTGTAGGTGGTGGCTGACCCCTGCCCATTGAACCAGCGCCCATTACAGGGACAACTGGGGAGTAGATTGTGGCTACCCTGGGCTCTGGCCTTGGACTATCACTGCTCCTTGATCCCAGCCTTAGCACCAGCCCTATCTGCCCATCCCATTCCCAGATATGGCTTCCTGCCTGCCTACAGGGCTATCTCATCCAGCCAAGTATGCTCTGCCTGCAGGGGGCCCAGGCCAGTTTCCATGGAGATCCCACTCACCTGCTCTGTCCAGCACCCCCAGGCAGCAGGGTAGGATCTTGCAGTGGGGGTAGGAGAGACACTGGCAGCAGCAGCCAAAGGGAATCACCACTGCAAAGGCTGCTGCTGTGTTGTCCCTGCCCTACCACCTTACCTCATAGCTCCACAGACAACAACTCCTGGCATGCTGAAGGGTTGCATGCAAGGATAGAGCAAACTTCATGCCAGGTGGCACCTCCATGCACACAGACAGCACAACTGGCAGCATGCATCATGGCTCCAGACTGCCTCCACTGCCTAGGTTGGGCATGTCTCAGGGACCCACCGTGGGGCCAGATAGAATCACTTGGCAGACCAGATCTGACCCATGGGCTATATTTTGCCTACCCCTGAGTTAGAGAAAGTGAAAGGGCAGCAACAAGACAAGAAACCAAACTTGGAGTTTTGCAATAGTGTAGAGAAAATCAGGAGGGGAATTTGCAAAGGAACAGAAGGAGACAAGTTTTGTAAGAGGAGAGAAGGGCCTATAGGGACAGAGAAAAGATTGGTGGTTGATGATTGTGTTGATGATTTGTATTTTATAATGGGTTTAAGTGTTGAATCTCACTCCTTAGATAGTAAACTATTAAAGCACGTAGTTTTTGTATAACCTAGGCTGACCTTTGTTTGCATAATTTATTCATTGAATAATACTGACAAGTAACAAAAACAGAGTGATTTGGCTCTCAAGCAGAATATGTGGTGGAATTCTAAACTCATTATTCTACCAGCTGGAGTTCAGATACATGTTTACATGTACCAGCCACAAATATACTTGAGGTGTTATTAGACAGCAAGCATGATAAACTGGGCATTTCCTTTGCATCCACTGCTATTGATCACTTTGCTCAGAGAACTATTGTGTTCTGGAGATGTGGAGCATTTTGAGCTTTAGCCAGGTTCTTGTTGCTGAGCAACAGCCATTTGCCCCCTCTAGTTTTGTGTGTGTGTAGTGTGTACATATGGATTAAAAATAAGAACTCTACAGAATGAAAATGGCCTTACACAGTGCTTTAACTGTTTAATGATCGTATAAAATATGATGTATGCTTAAAAAAAAATCAAGCTTTGGTATTGTTTTTTCTAACAATTCCTACACAGCTTGGAATATAACATGCCTAATATGTAAGTAACTTCAGCCAACTGACAAGTGCAATAATTCTCTACCTGCCATATTTCATTGCTTTTAAATATTGTATTTATAAATAAATACACATATATATCTCATAAAACTTGTGTTAATGGCATCTTATTTATGGAGATGTAGGATGGCATTCTAACAAATCATCATGCACACTTTTTCATTCTACATACACTTTTGACTAGTGCTACAACCTGTAAAAAATGAGACAAAATTTTCACAAGTGTTTTCTTAGAAGTTGTGTCCCTTCCATCTCAAATAAAATTTCATCAAAATTTCAGACTTTAAAATGTGTCAGGCCACTCTACAGCTTATGAATACAATTTAATTTTCATGAAAATTCTGAAGAGTATTGGCTTTTTTTCATCAAAATTGCATTGAAGTTTCACAACTTTTTCAGATGGTAGTTTATATTAGGTTTCAATCTTGAGCTCATGTACTTGTGTACAATATTTAGTAGTACAGTATTACCATTCAGTAATCTTTTCTATTAATTTATAAATTACAAACTCTTCATGTAGAATTGCCACATGAAGTTAGAGGCTGGCAAGTATGAGGGTGGTCTGGTTCAAATATTAACTAAATAGTACTGGAAAACAAATTTCAAATCAGATACTATATGAGGGTGAGCAAACACTGGCTTGTGACTCTTTGGTTGCTTAAATGTGGCTATTTAAGAAATAAATACTTAGAAAAACAAAATAAATGGGTTTTTTATCAAAGGGTTTTTTTAAATTAGTTTCTGTTTTGTTATTATTTTTAGTTCTTGCTTTTTACCTATCCTAAAAAAAGTCATTTAATGACAAAAAATTGTTTAAGCCTGTGGGTGTTACACAGTCACTGACTCTGAGGGGTATACACATCTTGAAAGAAGTCTTCTGCCCAACTGTGTCAAATTTTGGTTTATATCTAGAATATCTGGGCACGTCTGCACTCTATCCTCCCAGTGCCCTGTGGATAGGGTACTTCGTCATACAATTCTTGTGATTCAGTGGTAAATGTAAGGTTGATGGCCAACAGCAAACTTCATAATCATGTTGTGACAATATCACTGTGTTTGGGTTTTACTCGGCAGATCTGAAAGTAGGTGTTTTGGGTAGGTTGGGATTAATGTGCCTTCTGTAACCAATTCTAACTGGAACCTTGCCAAAGTCAAGTGTGCGCTCCTGCCTTCCTTCCAAATTTCTATTGATATTGGGATATTTGAAAATTTTCTTATGTATAATAATTCATAGCAGATAAGGAATCTATAATCCATGAAGATTGGGATGATATTTGAATAAATTACATCTTCTCTAAACTTGATAGATATTAAATGTAATCCCATAGCCATAAAGTATTGGTTTCCTTGGCCAAATTTTCCTCCTATAGTGCAGTGTTTTGTGCATTAGTACCTGACTCACCTATATCTACTTCAAAAAAGTGGTGTATATATTTAAAACCTGAAGTTGCAAGCTGCTGTAGCAAGAAGACTCATGCTCTTATATGATGTAATCCCCTTCAATGAAGCTCTATGAAGCTATAAATGTCTGTCCAGGAACAAATCTTTGGAGGATCAGGGCAAGAATTTTAAAGCATTTTTGCTACTTTAGTGATAAAAGGATGTTGTTAAATACATTTACAAGATTATTTGTCTATCATTTCATAAACCTTACAAGTTTTCTATTTTCTTATTCATACTGCTCAGGTAAAAGGAGAAAAAAAATCTGATGTGGCATGCATTTAATTGATTGATTAAGTCATTAATTATTAATAGAAAACCTTTTTCTAGAAAAATAATTTCCTTCTCCCCTTAGTGAGTTTTTTTCTGTCTCCATGCAAAAAATGTGCAAGATTCAGTTCTGGACTGACTATAGTCTTGTGTATAGAAAAAATGCAGCCATAAAGAATGATACTTTTGGCCCTGAAGGGAGCTGATAATTGGAAGGAGTTTCCTAACTTCCAAACAACATCCACCTCTTTCTTCAAACTCTGGAAGATCCTGAAATCAAGGCTTTCAAAATGGTGACCTTTTCCTCTGTGTACATAATAAGCCATTTTAAGCTATTTTAGGAGGGTTTCTTGTTCCCTTTATGGTTAGATTCATGGTGTTTAAAGAAAAAGGCTTTTTCTAGTGAAAGGAATCAAAAGTAACTCCTTTAAAATAGTTTCAGACTCTTTTTCTGTAATATATTTGGGATGTACAAAACATATAACATTATAGTATAATATAAGGGTTCTAGCTGTACTTGTTTCTAGATAGAATAATTTTCTCATTGCTTGCAGGTACATTAGTTATGATAATAGTAAGGTGTGAACTTGTGACCTGGAGTAGATCTTGTTATGTGGGTGAGTGAGTGGGGGAGAAAGAAGAATCCATGGTGTAGCAACCAGGGTTTTTGCCTGGCAAGAGGGGTGGGGGTGAATGGAGCATGTGGCTCTAAGAGTGCAGGTAGGTGTGTGGTTTCTGAGAGCAAGGCAGAGAGGTAGGAATCTTATCATTGCTGAGCTGGTGCCACTCATTTTCTACCTGCCCTGACTCTTCTCCTTTAGGCAGCAGCAGCCAGGGGCTAATTTGGTATTCCTGGCATAGGGATGACACCAGGGTGTGGACTCCATGGGTTGTGGGGGTGATTCCATGGGTTTGTGAGAGGTGATTTTCAGTGCGCCTTCTCATTTGGGACCCTGGGCAAATGCCCCTTTCATCCACCCTTGGTTACGCTACTGAGAATAATTCACTTATGTACTAGAGATGATTGTTGTAGGGTTTGACTGTAACACTCTAAGGTAATGTTATTGTTCTTTGTCTAGTCAGAGGCATCCCCTGCTGATATAAACCATTAATAGGTCTGAGCCAACAGCAGCAAGTCTGCATAAATACAAAACAGGAAGTCTGGAGAACAAATGATGGATTGCTTTGGGGAATAAACTTTGGAGGTCAGAAGTTTCAGCTCACGTAGTAACAACTAAACAGTTGCTTCTTATGGAATTTTGTCAGAGAACTATTTGAACAGTTCTTGTTAAAAATGTGGACATAAATGTGGTCTGAGATATTGCATCAGAGAGACTTCTAAAAGAGAGATGTGCAATGAATTAACAATATTACTGTATCCCTTATTTTATAACTGCATACAAGGAAATCTCACTATAAAGCAGTATCTTCTCAGCAATGGAAACCAACTATGAAGTTGATTAAATGCAGCCAACACTGAACATAACTATAAAACACATGGCCCACATGGGATAAACATACTAATGGGAACTTTTTTTGGCCCTAAAATAAAAAAAAAGTAGGTATCCCATCCACAAGGAAATGGCACCAGGCTTGATGGTACTGCAATATCAGGCCAGCACTGGGAGGGCAAGAGCTAGCCCTGAAACCTTCCCTTTGGTGCCAGAAATGCTTGATCTTGGCCAAAAGGCTGAGAGGCTGATTGGGAACTCTTTTCTTCCAAATATGCTGGGTTTTGGGGGGGTTATTTTGCAAAAATATTTGTGTGTGAGAGTGCACACATGCACACACACCTCAGTGAATTTGTCTTGTGACTTATATGTTTCACTTGGCAATTCAAACTACATCTTTACTGTTATACCATTCTTATTCCTGATACAATGACTGCACCAAGCACCCACACTCCTGCTTGCCCACATGTCTGTGTGCCCATCTAGAAGCATAGACAATTAGGGTTGGAAGGAACCTCAGAATGTCATCTACTCTAACGCCCTGCTCAACGAAGGACCAGCCCCAACTAGCTCAACCCAGCCAAGGCTTTGTCTAGCCAGGTCTTAAAATACTCCAAGGATGGTGTTGCAGGGCACCTGTCTGCCCTGCTCCTAAAGGAGGAAGAACTGCTAGGGAAGGAGCCCTAGCAGTAACTAAGCAGTGCAGCTGCAGGTTGCCAGGGCAACTAATGAGCGCCAGCTGACTGGAGAGGGCGGGGCTTGGCTTGTATAAAGCCCAGAGCCAAAGGCAGGCAGGCAATTCTCTGCCAGCGGCGGGAGGGTCAAGAGCTCCGGGGAAACAGTATGTGAGTGCAGCTCACAAGAGCTCCAGAGGCTGGAGCAAGGATGTTGAGTGGTAGCCAGGAGGCTTACATTGTTATGGCC
>JAGPOW010001296.1:68618721-68643432 GCA_030014935.1 Caiman crocodilus
AGGTCATTTCCTAGGCAGTAGGTATGCTGGACATTTTTCCTGCCTAGGTGCAGCACTTTGCATTTCTCCTTGTTGAATTGCATTCTGTTGTTTTCTGCCATTTGTCCAACCTGTCCAGGTCTGCCTGTAGCTGCTCCTTGCCCTCCGGTGTGTCCACTTCTCCCCACAATTTTGTGTCATCTGCAAACTTGGACAGAGTACACTTCACTCCCTCGTCCAAGTCACTGATGAAGATATTGAAGAGTATCAGTCCAAGGACCGAGCCCTGCGGGACTTCGCTGCCCACACCCTTCCAGGTCGAAACCGACCCAACCACTATGACACTCTGGGTGCGACCCTCTAGCCAATTCGCCATCCACCGGACTGTGTAGTCATCCAAGTCACAGCCTCTTAACTTGATCACCAGTATGGTTTGGGATACTGTATCTAAGGCCTTCCTGAAGTCTAAGTATATGACATCCACCCCTACTCCTGTGTCCAGGTGTTTTGTAACCTGGTCATAAAAAAAGACTAGATTAGTCAGGCATGATCTGCCTGCTACGAACCCGTGCTGGTTTTCCCTCAGCATAATTTGTCCTGCTGGGCTCTTGCAAATGTGAGCCTTGATAATTTTTTCAAAGGCTTTGCCAAGGATGGAGGCTGACTGACCTATAGTTGCCCAGGTTCTCGTTCCTCCCCTTCTTGAGAATCTGTCTCAAGACTGCAGGATCAGATCATTCAGCCCCAGGTACCTTTTTGAAACAATGAGAACTTAGCTTGAAATGTAGAGTATAGTTCAGTACTGTCCCGCTTCCTGAAGAACTTATCCAAGGAAGACTACACTGAGCAGTGCTGCTTCTCCCTGTAAAGCTCCATGTAGCAGGCATTGGCTTCCATTATCAGCCTGGCAACCTGAGTACTTCTTTCATGATTGAGGTCGTTTTCATCAAAGAAGGCTAGGTAGCCATCCAAAAGTTTGAATGTATCAGCCATGCCTTTCATCATGACAACTTGGGGGAGGGCCTTTCATTTTCTTCCATGGGCTCTTCCTCTTCATGGCACTCCCTATCCAGCACAAGAAGATTCTCATTTGAGAGTTCCTCCCTATAGGAATCGAGCAGCTTAGCCATGTTTTCCTTGTCAACCTGCTCAAAGCCCACACTCTTAGCCATCTCTACAATCTCATGCCTTGCATCACTGATAAATTCATCAGCAGCAAAGCCTCAGAAATCATTCACAACTGCAGGCCAGATGTTTTTCCAGACACCATTAAGACATTGCTGTGTAACATCATTCCAGGCATCTCCAATGAGGTCTATAGCCATCTTGATGTTAAATGCCTTCCAAAATTCTCTAACATTTGACTTTTCTTTTGACTGTCTTATTGATAAGCTTCTTGAGGGTCCTCCATAGATAATTCCTCTTGAAAGCTCGAATAATGCCTTGATCCAAGGACTAGACGAGCGATGTTGTGTTTGGTGGCAAGAACAGCACCTTGATGTTCTCACCGAGGTTGCCAAGGCTTGAGGGGTGTCCTGGAACATTAACAAGAAGCAATTGAATTTTGAAAGGCAGATTTTGCCTGTCACAATAAGCTCTCAATTCCAAAGGCAGCAGACTGGAAAAATAATCTTCAAACATTGATCCAGTAACTCATCCTTTCCAGTTGGCTCTCCAATAAACAGACAGGTTCCTCTTTGCATACATTTAAGTGCCCAAGGGTTTTTGGCATAGTAAACCATCAATGGTTTGAGCTTGAAGCCATTAGCTGCATCCACTCTAAGCAGCAGTGTGCAGTGATCATTTGTGGCCTTGAACCCTGGGGTAGTTCTCTCCTCAACTGAGATAAACATGCAACTTGGCATCCGTTTCCAGAAGAGTCCAGTTTTGTCTAATTTGAAAACTTACCTCATATCGTAGCTTCCCTCCTCAATGACAGCCTGTAGGATTGAAGAAAATGTATTTACAGCACTTTTATCAGCAGCTGCTGATTTGCCCATCAGTTTCAGATTATGCGATCCATGGCATGCTTTAAATCTATCAAACCATCTGGCACTTACATTAAATGGCTTGGCTTCAGGATCATCATGCTTTAAAACTTCATAAATGCTGCATGCTTTTGCTTGAATCACCTGGGTCGAAAGCAGCACGTGTTCTTGATTCTGGTACTCAATCCATGTTGTCAACATGTATTCCATTTTCCCCATAATGGCTGACCTTGTTAAAGAAACACGGGCAGTAGATAAACATGTAGCACTCTTGCAGGACTACTTAATTTTCTCCGCATTGTCCCTAATTGTACGGAGAGTTGACTCAGTCAGCCCTGTAGCACTTCTGATTTCCTTTGTCTTCTCACCTATTTCATATCTCTTCATAATTGCAAGTTTTTCTTCCAAAGTTATAGCTTTCCTTAACCTTGTAGAGGCAGAAGCACTTGTAGAATCAGTATTAGAAGCACTCATCTTGAACACAATGGTGACACTGAGGCTGAATCCAGAATCCTGCTTGGGAACCCAAGCTGTATGTGACTCCATTTGACTTGGTCTACGCATCTCGCATCTTGCATCTATATGTGAATAATGCGTATCTCAAGGTGTATTTTTCTGCTTAGTTGCTAATATTAACTCGCGTAAATGCAAGACTTAGGTAAGTTGAATGCATGTAAAATGGGGCTGTACTGTAGTTAGGCTTGAACTGAAACAAGAAAATAACTAGAGGTGTATGGATGTAATTAGAAACCACTGCGAAGTATAAAGAACAACAGCAGGAAATGCAGTAATCGAACCAAAATAGAATGTAAAACATAGGTAAATTCAAGCTTAATAAAAGTATTTGCTAAACAGATTGTATTATTGAGAAGTTGAATAAAACTTTTGCTGGGAATTAAATACCCCCAAAGGGAAGGAGAAGTGACTGTTCACTTTTGCTTCAGTCCCCATGTGTTCTCATATAGACCACACTAAACCAAGAAACCAAGCAGACCTTGCCAACAGTTTTTGAATTGCACATAACAATTGACTTTTATGTGATTCTTAGTATATCTTAATCACTTTAGAAGAATTCCTATTATATTTGCCTACTTATACTAAGAATCAAACTTTACTTTGTTGTAGTTATATAATTATGCTTGTTATTGAAACTCTAGTCTTACTGTATTGTTGGCAGGAAAAGGTCTAGGTTAAGTGAGAGAGATTGCATTAATTCCAGTTGAGTTAATGTAGGTGCTACTTTAGTTTAGTGGCAAATTTTTGTTAATTATTAAAGGTCACTTCATTTTATTTTTGAAGTGCACATAGAATGATAAGAACATGATGGTATAAAATGGAAAATCAGGCTTATCCAAAAACAACACAAAATGCTCATTCCCTTATCTTCCAACGAATGTAGGCAGATACTAAACTCCATGTAGAGCCCAACTGTATACATAGAAATAAAGGCCTTTTTCACATGCCATTTTAGGTCCTAATCCTGCACAGTACCCTGTGCTGGTGGAACTGAGGTGCCCCTGTGAAATGTCTGTGGAGTAAATGGGACCCTTTTATTATAGAGCCATTGCTTAGTAGGGCTGGAAGGGACTTCTGTAGATCACCTAGTTCACTGGTGCCTAACTGTTTTGCCCATCAGGCCAGATTGGCAGGGCCTGGTTCAGCTGCAGGCTGAATCCAGCCAGTGGTCCTGATCTGGCACCCTAGTGGAAATGGCAGGCACCATCTGGTTGTGTAGAGGGGTGGGTAGGAGGGGGAGCAGGCCAGCCCCAGTGCAGCCTTGCAGGGAAAAGGGGCTTGATCTGGCCCCAACTCAACCCAATGGGCAAAAAGGGGCATGGTACAGTCCCAAGGAAGGGAAGGGGCATGAACTAGCCCTGTGGAAGAGGGGAGAGAGACATGGCCAGGCCACAACCTGGGTCTAGAAGGAGAGAAGGACATGACCCAACCCCAATTCAAAAGCATGGCGTGTGACCCAGTCCTGCAAGGGAAGAGGGCATAGCTGTGCACGGATCCAACTGGCTGTGCAGGGATCTGGAGATTTGGCAGGGGGTAGAGGCACTGTATTAATAGCCACTACTCCCCTGCTGACAAATTTCCGGACCCAAGGGGAGCGCCAGTGTTGGAGGTTGGGCACACCTAATATTGTTCAATCCTCTGCCTGAGGCAAGATTATTCCTATCCAAGCCATCCTATACAAATCCATTGTCTAGCTTCTTAGCAAAACTACACTTCTGTGCACAGGCATAAATATGAATATTGTATATATAACATAATAAATTCAATCTGTTTCTTGCATGACAAAATAACTTCAAACAAAGAACATAGATCAATTTTTTTTCTACCCAGGAGCCCATAGGTAAACCAAACATAAGATCATGCATGGGACTGGAGCTCCACAGTTAAGCATCCAGTATTTAAGAGAGGACATAAGAACTAATTGACATCTAAGACTGAATGATGGCATCTACTTGTGAAAGACTGTTGACAGTACTCCAGGGTACTACACTAAACTGCTGTAGTTTTAAACGATTCAGTATTTGTGTAGCCACAAGCCCTTTAGACTAGGGATAGACATTATACATAAAAAGGTTTAAGTGATCAGAAGCTGGTTTAAACCTACAACAGAACAGATGTTCAGTACTCATAAACTAGTTTGAAAATGGCTAAAACTGGTTTGAGATAAACCTGGTTGAATGTAGTATCAGACTCAACTGATTGGGCTCCTACTGGTTTATGCAATGTCTGTCTCAGACCCCTTGCTGGTTTAAGATAACTAGACTCCCTGAGCATCCCAGCATGCTATCTGGGCTGGATGGGGCTCTCTGCTCCACAGCAGGGCTGGCCCCTTCCTTCTGCTCCCTGGCTGGAGCTCCAGCAGAGACTGCAGGTAAAGCAGGGTCTGTCTGGGTTCCCCCTGCCCAACCCCTGGACAAGCAAGGATCTCCCTCTCCCTCCTATATCTCACAGCATGGACCCCAGCCCCATGGACCCTAGGCATGGGGTATGTTAGCTAATGATGAGAAGTGGCTGTGTGTGCATGGCTCCAATTTCACTGGGACAGGCAGGCAGAACAGTGAATGCTTAGGGCTTTTTGGAGCTAATCAACAGGTCAGCTGTTAAGCTGTTTAAGAAGAGTTTGAATTAATGGAGAGAGGCTATTGCTTTGCTAATGAGGTGATAAACACTTATCATTCCCCTGCTGGCTTGCTTGCCTGTCAGTTTGCTGCAGACAGTATAAAGAAGCAGGGAGAGGGATATTGAAAAGCTCAATGTCATCAATAGATGCATGCATTGCACACGTCCCCTTGCCTCAGAGTGCTAGCAGGCAACACTCCCTGTCCTTTGAGCAGCCAGGGGGGGAAAGCATGGGATGATACAGGCAGGTTGGGGGTTTACACCCCTCCCTAATCACAGCTTCCTGCTGGGGCCTGGCCACCCCCTCCCCCTCAGCTCACTCCTGTAGAAAGGAAGGGACAGCTGCTCAAGCACCCTCCAACTTCTAGCCTGAGCCACTACAGGCATGTACCTGAATTTCCTCAGTCCAGAGAAAATGTTTGTCCAGTTATAAACCAGTTCAGCCTAGCCAGGTTAGACAAACCTGCAAAGATCGAATAATTTCAGGCTCAGGCTTTTTTAATGTCTGTCCCTAGCCTTATAGTCTTAGTTCTGTGTTGCAATATACACATCCAGGAAAACTTGAAGTTTCTGAAAAAAGTGGAAGAAATTGCAAAGGTGTGTGTCAAGATATGAACCTATGAACCCAAACAAAGAAATGTGGTGGCTGTAAATTATACTTAAGGAGTACAGGATACAGAATGAAAGGAAGTCTGCATTAATTGAACATTACAAAAACACATTGCTGGCTCCAGCTAATGGAGTTATTTAGGAAACTTTGGGTTATACTCCCAGAAGTAACTTCTCATAATTAATTTATTGTGCTGTATTGTTTCTGTAACCCATTAAGAAGAATGTTGTGGAGCAGAAACCTGGATTGTTGACTTTTCAATGATGCCAGAAATATTGTTCTAAACCACAGAGGAATGTGTCTGTAAATGATATGGGATGGGATTAGGATGGATTTTGAAATCATGTAGTGCAGACAAATTGTCATACATATATTGTGTGTACAGATGTTTCCATATTTTAAAATACAAAAAGTTATAAATGGTGGATTATGCATAATTTCATTTAATACGGAGGTAACAACTATATGTAAGTTAAATAATAAGTATATAAGGATGAACAACAGTACTGGAATACTGTTCCTAGTGTTTTTCAACTCTTTTCTTCCTAATTTTTATATAGAGATATATTAGTGACTTTAGCTCCATGTTCTGGGGCAGGTTCTGCAATTTCCAAAAGAGCAAAACTTTTAAATCAGTAGTACCAATAAGAGTGCTCCTTTAAATTCCTATGGCTAGAACCATACATCAAGTTTTATTTCCATGTTGGTAAACTGAGTTCAGTACGAATTTCAAATTCCAGAAATAACTTCCTGAAGTAAGGTTCATGAAAGATTGTGGAGAGATTTTAAAAACGAGTGATAATAGAACTGCGTACCTAAAGTAAGATTATTTACTACAACTGGATAAAGCAACAAGCTTCAATATGGACTGGTACTGAAAATGTATTAATGCTGAGGAATCTATTCATGTTTCCTTAAGCAAAAGTATATGACTATTAGAAGATGGAACAAGGAGCGGATGATTGCTACCTTTCTCAAGAAAAGAACTCACCTTTGACATTGCAAATAGATTGAATTTATGCCATAGAAAGCTCTTTTCATATTAAATAACTGGCTAAATTGATTGTGGTGTTCATTACATAGAAGTTGCCCAAATAACTTGATTTGGAATATGATTTATTTGCATGGGGAGTGGGGGGAAGCGGGGATTACATCTGAAATGGAGGTAACTTTTTCCCTGAAATTCTTACTTCTAGTCAGGAGGTGACCCATTTAGTTTGGGGGCAGGGGGGAGGGGTGTTGTTCTTGCAATGCTTTAATGCAGCATCATTGTTAATACTTTGGAAAGTGTGTATGTACATATTCAGTGCATAGGTACAGCATATGCTTAATCAAAGCATTAGCTCAGTAAGTCATTATCCCTAGTGCTCAATATTTAGAGTTCTTTGCACTTAAACTTTAAAATATACAGAATGTTTTTACAATTAGGGCTGTGTAAGAATTAAAAAGAAAAAAAATGTATTACAAACCTAAGAAGTGTGCAATGATTTATTACTTTAGAAAGATAATCAATGTCTGTTTAGCCCATTATCACCCCAGCTAAATAGGTAATTCAACGAAAGTTGTTTTCATAACATTTAAAGAAGAGAAAGTTTGATTAAAACAATAGATTTTCCCCATAAGCAAGAAACTAATTTTAGCCTCTTGCAATCCTTATTCACTTAAGAAGTCTTCTTTTGCTGTAATCCTTGAAATCTTCTCCCTTAGCTTCTTGAGAAACTGTGGTACTGGTTGCATTTTGGGATTTTATTTATTTATTTGTTTTGGTTGGTTGTTTTTTAAGTTACAAAATAAACCAGTGATTGCCATGATAGTTCTGCCTACTCACCTAAGTCATATCATGAACTAACATAATGTGGCACAATATACCACAGGGCTAAAGCCCTCACTTGTAAAATAGAAACAAAAAACCCTACTAGCCTAAGAGGCTATGCTGTACACAATATACCCTGGAAGGATGTATTTCATTGGAGCAGATAAGGAATTTGGTTTAATTTTAATTATTTGCCTACATAGGAAAATATTTTCCCCCACTATGATGGTACCTACATTTTTCAAAGCATGTGTAGTTATAAGAACAATGTGCCTAACTCTATCAGTTTTGCTTTTTTGTTTTTACCTGTAGGGGATGGTCATGTTTGAAAAAACATGTTGGCCCCTAAATGTGAATTTAAGTGGTTGAGACAGGGTCTATGCACTTGGACTAGTTTAACCAAATATGTATTTTTAATTTGAGGTAGTTAAACAATAAAAACCCTTAAATAAATGTATATCAAGTTCATATAAATTTAGCTTAAATCAGTAAGGAATCATCTTAAATATTCTAATCCAAGTTGAAATTGATGTAAGAAGATTCACACAAAAGTTAACTAACTTCATTTTTAGCTTCATTGTAATTAAACAAAGCTTAACTCTAGGCTCCTACTTTTAGAAACCTTGAACCAGGAATGTTAACTTCCTATTGCTTTTTCTCTTTTCCATTCAAACTATATCGTATAAAGCACAAGCTTAGAAGGGACTTCAAAAGATCACCTAGTCTGTCTGCTCAAAGGAGGACCATCCCTGTCTAAACCATGACAGATACATGTTTGTCTAATCTGCATATAAAAACTTTGAGTGTTGAAGATTTCACACTCTGCAAGATCAGACCTTTAAACTGAGCTAAAACTTACTCTTCAATAATTAAGGCAAAATTATTAATATTATAATTATTCTGGTTAGGAGTATGATTCTTTTAATCCCAGCACAGACCTGACATCAGCTTTACCTGCCTGGGACCAGCGAACTATGCTCTCCCATGCATAGGTTTAAACCTGCCAAGTGGGAGGAGCCCAGCACCTCCTCCCACCTGGGATCTATGACTAGGTACAGACATTCAAAAGGCATGAGGAGGAATTGATATAAGTGACATGGCTTTCTGTAAGTGGCATAGTTTAGCTCTGTAGTGAATGGAACATGTTTGCCTTTTGACCAGGGGAGGGGCAGAAATCTTAGATTAGGTTCTGCCATTTTTAAACCAGCCTATGAGTGTATCTACATATTCAATTAATTTGAAGGAATAAACTCCAGCACAGTTTGTGTCCGTCAGATGCTCCCAGCACAGCATCTTTATATGTGCCTGGGATTGCAGCAGTTAGAGCTGGGGTGGAGCATCTCCAGATTGGCAAGGGGCTCAGGGGGTTAGCCCTGGGTTCTGGATGCTAGTGTTAGGCAGCAGAGGAACTGACTGGGGCACAAGGGTGCTCAAGTGTGGGTCTGGGTGGTAGGCAATCCCTGCACTTTTGCACCTTCAGGCCCAAGCCAGCCCCAGTCACTGTCTACATAAGTGTTTCAGGGGAATTAATTATTCCTCCCTAAGAGAGTACTGTCTCTGACACATGCCACACGTGCAAATTAATGTGCAATACTGAGGCAGTGCACTGTTTGTGCCTGCCACTTTAAGAGCATCAGGCAGGTTGTGAAGTAGCCAGAAGTTACATCTGGGGAGCTATAGGAGTAACATCACAGAGCCTGAAGACTGCAGCTCCTATAACACCTGGAGGTTAGGGTAGGAACTATGGGGATGGAGTAGGCTCCTGTTGGTCCTGGGTAAGACCTGAAACTGCATCCTGCTGGAGTTGGATGGAGTGGCAGGCTGCCTGTGGTGGGGCAGTCTCCAGGAAATGCCACACCTGTGCCACTCCAGTGAATGGTGATGATGCCTCTGTAAAGTCTCAGGCCCCCATTGCCTTGTGGTGGGTCACCCTGTAGAGGGGGAAGGCTTGGTGCCAAGGTCCACTGAGAAAGCCCAGAGTGTGTGTGGCCCAGTAAGGGGGTGTAGTATGTGTGTGGCCCAGGGAAGAGGTGGAATGAGTGTGTAGCCCAGAGACAGGTCAGAGAGTGGCCCAAACATGGTCCAGAGGGTGGCCCAGACACAGGTTGGGTGTAGTCCAGTGAGGGGCTGGGGGAGTGGTTCAGTGAGGGGCCAAAGGGCCAAGGTCCACCTAGAGGGACCTGATACCTGTATGGGACGGAGGCCAAGTGTGGCCCAGTGAGGGGCTGCAGGAATATTAGTAGATTTGGTTGCCATCTGCAAAGCATGGGACATGGTCTAGGGATAGTTCAGAGCCATGTGATTGGTGTACATCAGAGCCACAAATGGGCAGCCTCCCACATTTTTACATCAATTCATTTTTACATCAAAGACATGATAGGTAAATGCAGGTTGATGTGCCCTAGAGGTAGGGGATCGATCAAATTTGGGTGCCCAGGGACCCCCCCTCCCTCATTACAAATCCAAACCATCAACAAAAACATGTTCCACATTGTTGCACCTTACAATTTGTGGCATAATTAACATGTTAATCATACCATACCTGTACCATCTCCCAGGGGCTTCATTATTGCAAGAATACTGTCTGAGCACTAGAGCTAAATGAAAAATGTCGTATGCCCTCAGAACTTCTGGTGCCTGCCAGTAGCCCAGTGGGCCAGAAATAGAAGCTCCGCGGGCTGAGTTCACAGGCCATATGTTTGACAGCTCTACACTATGTAGAAGTAAACATAGGTAAAACTTTCTCTGTCCCTCCCTAAGTGTGAGTCTGTCATAAGATGCAAACTCTGGGCCTTGTGAGGAAGAGTTCAGTTTGTAGAGGTTTCTATAGGTACTGTAAGCTCTATGCATTCACCTTCTATACTTGTTCGGATTAAAGCATCAATCCAAATCCTGCATTAGGATATATTTCCTTACATTAAGAGTATCAGAGAAGACTGAAAGGTGATTTGATAGCCACCTACAAATACGTTAGGGGTGAGCACCAAGATCTGAGGGAGCAATTCTTTAGGAAGGCACCTCAAGGGAGGACAAAGACCAATTGGCAAAACCTAATAGAATATTTAAGCTGGATATAGGAAAAATAATATTTTCTGTAAGAGCTACTAGAATCTGGAACCCATTCCCAACAGAGGTGATGCATTTGCCATCCATAGAGGTGTTCAAAATGAGGCTGAATAAGCTCCTCGTTCCGCTAGTTTGAGCCCAGTAACTTCCTGCCCATGGCAGGTGAATGGACTTGATGATCTTGACAGTCCCTTCCAGTCCTTCCATTCTATGATTTCTAGACATATTGGCTGTTTACCAAATGAAAAAAACAAAACAAAGCAGTTTGGTGCACCCCCACACCAAGTGTAGCACATGCCCAAAAGAGGCATCACAATAGTTGGACTCAGCTTACCAAACTTCTGTATAGATTTGACACTTTGGTAGGGCTTTTATGATGTTTTTATCTAATAGCTGATTGTACCAGCTTGAGATAAAAGTGCAAGAAGTCCCACTGAAGCACCTGATCTATACAGACACTACAGATCTGGATCATACTAACATGCTGCTTCTTTTGGTAGCTTTTTCCACATCTGTCAGTGCCCATCAATAGTATGTACACTTCAAGATGTATATTTTAATGGTAATTTTTTTGCCATATATTGTAACACAATGTATACAGTATATAATCTCACAAAAGAATTATATCCCTCTTAACACCCAGAGTTAAAATTTGTCATTAAATATGATTTTTTCCTTTGTTTCTGATGATATCCGTAAATTTGTAGATCAAATACATGATTATATATATTTTTTAATATATAAATATATAATATATTTGTTTATTTTTTAAATTTGTTATTTTTGATACATCTTATCCAGGGGAATTCTTTGTCTCATTATGTGATATTATTTTGAAAAATGTGATGTAAAATAATTATGTATGAAAAATCATGACCGAAGAAGGGATGTTTAAATAACCATCTCAAATGTTGCATTCTGTTTTCTCAAACTCTCCTAATTTTTTTAAAATATCACCTCCATACTGATAAACATTTAAATATAACTGCATTAAACTGAACAGACAGGTGGCAGAGAGAAACAGGGAAAGGTTTGCAACAAGAGGTTACAGCTTTATTAAGTTAATGTACTAGGAGCTCTTCAAGTGAGTCCAGTAAAAGTGTTCTAGGTTTCCTACCATATAACCTTTTAGGTATGCTTTCCTCCCCTTATCTTCAGGGTTTAGTCCATCTTTGAGCTTTACTAGCATCCCCACTGAGAGAGTACCAAAAAGTTCCTTGTGTTGCAAAATCTTTAGGTCTCTTTCTGCCCACAGGTACCAGGTGTGCTAGTGAAATCTGAAGTCCCCTTTATTTCTGAGACTGATCACATGCATTTTGCATGTGTTAGTCACTGGCCACCAGTTGATAACAAATTAAACATTCCCATAAAATGCCGAGTGGTAATATTCTAATTCCTACATCTATTAATCTATTTGGGAACATCCAGATGGTCATGGATGTTTGGTTCCCTAGGGACGAGTAGCGCCAGTGCACCTTGTACCACAGCTACTTGTCCCTGGGGAATGCTCATGCCACGTGTGCTTTGACGCATGGCAAGTTACCCCAGGGGCAGTAGGGGAGGCTGGGACCAGCACTGTGCTGGCTCCTGCAGCCTTACCCAGGGTCTTGGGGGGCTTCCTGGGGCTGCAGTCATAGCGATCCTGCTGGGTGGAGTCTGGCCAGCAGCTGCAGTGCAACTCTGGGCAGCCTGCTCTGCTTTTCAGGAGGGCATGCTGCCCAAGCATATGCTGCTTTGTTCTTGTTTTTTCCTGCTTGTTTTTTGACTCATGGATATCAAGGGGTCAAAAAAAAGTAGAAAAAGAACCAGAGCAGCGCACATTTGGGCACTGCGCCCTTGCAGCGTGGACAATACAGGACTGTGCAGTATGTGGCAGCACCACATACCACATGAACATGCTCATCGGGACATGCCCTTTGTGTTTCCATAACGGTGTGAGGAAGGTAAAAAACAAACAACAAACCCCAAACTCAACACGTGCTTGTCATTTTTTGGCCTTAACACAAGAAATTCCTTCCTGATCCCCAAATTAGGCAGTCACTCAGACTCATAGCATCCTAAATATATACATGCACTACCACAACAGGAAAGGAGAGTTAAGGAGTCACATGAAGCAAGTGGCTTAAAAACGTAGCCAGGTATATTTACATTATAATTAACTTCCTCTTTCCTGAGGCTGGAAAATGGGAAGGGAAGAAACCTATCCTGTTCTCCAATATGCTCTGTACCAATCCTTTGCTAGGGTCCTACCCAGTGGCACTGGCTCTTTTCTTTCAATGCATTTTTCTTTTATTATGCTAAAAGCACTATGAAAAAGCCTTTGTCTCACAACTCTGGCATGCCAAACTATATATAGAACATAGACTTAGACACTGGCACATATACAGTAATAAAAAATTGTGCACATAGGCACATGTACAAATATTAAACTATAATATTTACAAATATTATATTTGGTGTTATATTATTTGGTAAAATAATAACACTGAGATTTTCTCAGTACCATAGACCAGAACCACTCAGTCAATTGTGGTGACTGAATTTAAGTCATCAACAGGAATCAAGGACAATCAGGAGTCCTTCTTTAGGTATGTAGGGAGCAGAAGGAAAACAAATGGAAGTATGTGGCACCTGCTTAACACCTCAGGACAGCTGGTAACAGGAAAAAAACTGAACTTCTGAATGCCCACTTTGCTTCGGTATTTCAGCAGATCAAGGTGAAAAACATGCTAGATAAGGCTCACAGGGGCCTGGTGGGAATGACCACCTTCCTACTGTTGACACTGAGCTGGTGCATGACCAACTAGAAAAGCTACACATTGAGAAGTCAGCAGGACTGAATGAACTCCACCCGAGAGTACTGAAGGAGCTGGCTGAAGTCATTGTGGGACCTCTGGTGAAACTTCAAAACTAGTGATGCTCAGGGGAGATCCATGAGGACTGGAATGAGGGCCAATATTATGCCCATCTTCAAGGGGAAGGGGGAGGACCTGGACAACTACAGACCAGTCAGCCTAACTTCTTTCCCAGGGAAAATCCTAGAAAAACTCATCTAGGAGTCTATGTGTGATATACTCACAGGGGGTAGGATTCTGAATGACAGCCAGCACAGCTTCATTGTGGGCAGGTCTTGTCTTACCAATTTCATCTCCTTCTATGACCAGGTATCTTGCCACCTGGACAACGGAGAAGTGGTTGACATTATATACCTAGACTTCCAAAAGGCCTTTGATCTAGTATCTCATTTTATCCTCACAGGAAAATTGGAAGATTGTGGGATTAACTGCTCAACAGTTAAATGGGCAGGTAACTGACTGTGAGCCAGGACCCAGACAGTTCTTATGAGTGGATCTGTGTTGTCTTGGCAAGAAGTGGCCAGTAGTGTCCCTCAGGGGTCCGTGCTTGGTCCAGTGCTTTTCAAAATCTTTACCAAGGATTTGGATGTGGGGATGAAGAGCTCGCTGGCCAAGTTCACAGACAACACCAAGTTATAGGAGAGTGGGGTCACACCTGAAAATAGGCTACAGATTCAGGCAGACCTGGACAGACTGGAGAGTTGGGCGAATCAGAACCAGATGAAGTTCAACACTGAAAAATGTAAAGTGCTCCATCTGGGGACAAACCATTCCCAACATACTTACAGGCTAGAAGCACCAATTTCACTAGCATCATGTCGAAAAGTGACCTAGGGGTAATAATCGACCATTGCATTAACATGAGCCATCAATGCGATGCTGTAGTCAGCAGGGCAAACAATACTCTAATATGCATTCACTGATGCATCTCAGGTAAAACCAAGGAAATGATTCCTACACTGTACTCAGCACTGGTGCATCGGCAGCTGTAGTACTGTGTCCAGTTCTGGTGACTGCACTGCAACAAGGGCATGGAAGAATTGAGAGAGTCCAGAGAAGAGCCACCCATATGATCAGACTTGCAAGGCAGACCATAAGAGGAGAGGCTGAAGGACTTGGGCCTCTTCAGCCCCAAAAAGAGAAGGCCGAGAGGGGACTTGGTAGCCATTTACTGCTACATGAGGGGAATTCATCAAGAGCTCGGTCAGCAACTGTTCACCAGGGCAACTTTGGGGAAAATCAAGAGTAATGGCCACAAACTCCTGGAAGATTGATTCAGGCTCCACTCTAGGAAAAACTTCTTCGTAGTCAGGGTGTCTAGACTGCATACTCCCCCTAGAGGTTGTGTAATAACCTATGCTGGAAATCTTCAAGAGGAGACTGGACAATCAACTTGCTGGGATCACCTGACCCCAGTTGTCTGTCCTGCCTCGTGCAGCAGGGCTGCACTAAATGATCTTATGAGGCCCCTTCCAGCCCCTAAGAACCTATAAGTCTATGAATTTCATTAGTAACTATAACCTTTTGGGGTTAATATAAAGGAAGACTGGCTGGAACTAGTTAAATATAATAAGGCATAATCCATTCATGTCTTCTAGATAACTACTGTATTCTTCCACATAATACTTCTCTGACACATTAATCGGGCCCTGAATATTTCACCAATCTTAATTAAACATAAATCCTTTACCTGTAAATTACACAAAATATTGAGCTTATATGTAAATCAGTTCAGAGAGTAAAGGGCCAGCTTTTGAAAGTTCATCAATATTCATTTCAGCTTGGTTGGAAAGGTCCCTTCAGCTGTTCCTGCAGGCAGCTAAAGCAATTTAGTCATGTATAGGACTCAGACTGCATTAAAATGAAATAACAGTAATCTCATAGGCACTAGTTATGCTTTTAGTTTTGTCCTTTTATGGTCTTTTTTAATCAAACAGAATGAAAATAAACAGTCACCACTTCTGCCATTTTTATTGTAATGGAAGTATGTGTTACAAATAAGGATATGTTGCATTTTTATTTTTTTGTTGTGCTACAGCAAAAGGTTTATTAAGCCATATAGACAGATGTCACCCAATAAGAATTCTCAGAATCAATCAGCTGTGATTTAATGAGTTTTAACGAAGCTCACAGTACAACAGCTGGCTGTTGCAGAAAGACAAATAAGAGATTCAAGAATATTTGTGGATGATAACATTTCAACGTCACTTCAGAACTACCAAATGAGAGCTTCCATGCTTAACATATGCATACACATACAAATGCACAGAACACTATGTATTTCAAAGTGTCTATTGCTCTTCTTTCTAGTCTGTTGTTTTAAAAAAATGAAAGCAGGAGGGAGATTCCACAAATCCCCATTCAAAGTAATGAATACCAGCAATAAATCTGCAATTTTTTATTAAAAAAATAATTATTATAGCTGTTATCATTTTTAAAAGCCCCTTCTTCTTCTTATAACATCAAATGGGAGAACACACCTTTGTCATCCTGGACAGAGCGGTGAGGGTTTGGAACGACTCAGCTCAGGTCAGAGGTAGGCAGGCAGGCATTAGGACCTGGTCACCATCATTTCTTCTTCTTTTCTCCACTGTGGTACAACACAAAGAGAGCCACCTTCACTTCTGCTGGAGCTGGGCATGACTGCAGCCAGGCATGGCCCATGGGCAGAGGCATGCCTGTCTCACCCACTGTTCTGGAAGGGACCAATCTACCCAATGGACCATAAGTTATTGACCGTTGCACTAGGGTAAGCTATAGGGTCAAGAATGGCCTCATTCTCTTTATCTCCTTGGACTAATAAATGCATAATTAATTCACAGTAAATGCAATAGTTTCAAGAGAAGAAACTTAGTGCATCCTGCCTTAGTATGACCTGTAGACTGGTAATTAGAGCATTCACTCTCGAAAATGGGTTTGAACACTGTAGGGACGAAAAGGAATAGAGTGTTTGCCTAAGCACATAGCTGCATAGGTATAAGTGATAAGACTTCCCTATTTAACACATAACACCTCTCCAACAGGGAGTGCCAAATTTGTTGTCTATAGAGAAAAATATTTGAAGTTTAGACAGACATTAATCAGTCTTTGGAGGGTAGGATCTATTGAGGTCCCTTCCGACCCTAACATCTATGAATCTATGAAAAAAAGTTGGTCTAGCTCTAATAAAGCACTCTAAGGAATTTGTAAGGTCCATATTTTTAAGGCTATTTCATTTATGTTACACTGAAAATGCCAGTAACTCTATATTCTTTCCAGCATTTGTTCTATCAAATTTATGCTGTGCTGTCTAAATCAAGGAGATTGCACTTTGTAAGGTTAGAAAAACTGGAACCGTAATGCTTTTCTTGAAGGGTAGGATATGTTTCGAGGAAACAATACTGCTAGAAATGTTACTCTTAAGCAGAGGACATTTGAAAATGAAAAAAAAATGTTGAAGTTATTTCCCTTTCAAAGAGTTTGAAAAAAAACATTCTTTTTTTTTTCCAAAATATTGTTGATCAAAATAACATAAGCAATTTTTTGGTTACCAAAAATAGCATTTTGGCAAGTGAGAACTTTCTAACATATTCATAGTTTCATACTTGGTAGGGTCAGAAGGGACCTGAGCAGATCATCAAGTCTGACCCCTGCCGTGGGCAGGAAAGAATGCTGGGGTCAAATGACCCTGGAAAGGTGTCTGTCTAGTTTCCTTTTAAAGATTTCCAGGATAGGAGCAAGCACCACTTCCTTTGGAAGTTGGCTCCAGATCTTAGCCGAAATATTTTAATAAAAAATTGAAAAAGAAATATTGTAAAAGTAAAGAGCTTCATGTAAAAATATTCATTTTCAAAATAGGTCATTTTTCAAGGAAAAAATCAATTTGAAAATTCTCAGATAGCACTACCATCTGCCTGATTTGCTAGCTACTACTTAGGCATTAAGTACTATTCAGTGGGGACTAGATTACAGTAATAATCTAGCATGGAATCATAACCACTGTAGCACACACCAAAGGGACTGTGCCAGGTGCAATTTCTACCAGAGCTGTTTCTTGTGCATGGAGAGCAAGCAATCTGCTTCACCTGTTAAATCTCTCTCTTACTGACCATGCTCCTTTACAAAGGCTTTTGTATTGTTGTGACTTGTGAGTAAATTGGTTTGTAATATAGTCTATATCCTCGTTATACATTTGGTTCAAGGGGTATTTTCCCTTTTCAATAAACACAAATTGTCTTCACTTACCAGTAAGGTTAAGTTTTTTCATTTAATTCCTCATGTTAGTTTTCCAGTGAAATTACCTTCCATTGAACATACTTTGTTCAAGGTACATCCTCATTTTATCCCTGGTTGATCCAGACGTAAATGAGAATCTGGTCTTTTAGACTTGGTTGTTAAATGTCACACCATGATATTAGCCACACCACTTTCTTATGTGCCATTAACTGTGGAAACTGATGTGCCTTAATTCTACTAGGTCAACGCAGCCTTTACATATGCAATCTGGATACTCCAATGCATGCACTTATTTAGATAAATCTCTTCCCATGGGTCTGGAATTGCACTTATTTCAGTTATTTGCAGATTATTTTACTCTAAAAGTGCATAGAATATTAACCAACATTCAAAAAAAGTAAGAAAAATCTGCCTTTCAATGTTCTCTATGATCTACAACCTCCCCAGTACTTTGCAGAATATCCATGCGTGATTGAGCCAAAGCTGATTACAACTAATCCTCCAGTGAAAGGAGAAATTGATGCCATTGCAGCAAAGATACTTTGAAAACAGAAAGTACAAAGAACTGTAGTTATAAGGGGATTTATATTGCTTCAGCACTAGTTGAAATTATGTTTCTTAGTCATCAGGAGTGTCATACGAAACTCTTGGAATGTTTACCTGATGCATTTGCAATTGTCTGTTTAATTAAAGAGAACAAAATTAAATAAAACAAAAAATTGAAGAGAACAAAATTAAATAAAAAAAATCCACAAAATAATGTAAAATACTGTTGAGCAATACATTCATAGTTTTATCCAGCAATAGCCCAACTGGTTCAAATCAAACAGGAATCAAGCCCATCCAAAATTCGATGTAAATCCAATGTAACTGGTCTTTGAGTTTACAATATAGTTAAATTTCAGCTACATTTTTCTATGTCTTTGTTTCCCCATTTCCTGGCAGTACCTGGGGACAGCAATGCCACAGAAAAACACCTTTGCTTGCTTTTTATGAAGTACCTTTGTTTGGTTCTCATCTAGCTACAAAGGATAAGAGCCTCCAAGGTTTGAAATTCTTCATGAAAAAATTAGTACTTGTTTTGAAAAGTCAGAATTTAAAGTTAGCTAGGATAATTCCAAAAGGTGATTCTGCCTGGTGTTGCTGACAGGGATCTGTGAGCCTGCAATATTTGTGTAAGGCAGGAGCCTTGGGGTATGGGTTACAGCACTCCCCAGACTTTTCAGGATCTCTGCTTCCTTGCAGCCTATAAGGTGGGACTCCAAAGAGCAGAGAAGGCAAGTTGGCAAGTAATCTATTGGAGTTTTGCCTGAGTTTGGTCAGATCTTTCACGTAATAAAACTGAAATATTCCTATTTCAGTTTAACTACATTCTTCAACAGTTCCCAAATTGTTCCAGTTCTATTTAATACTATATTTCCAGATTGCATCACAGTCATTAACAGATTTTCTCCTCAGAGTATCCATATAGGGTTATAAAGTACTATTCCCCCATTTTACATATGGAGAACTCAGACAAATGGTAGGTCAAAAGATTTGCTGAAGTTCTCACAGGAAATTTTTGCCTGAGACAGGAATTAAGCCAAAGTCATTTAAGTGCCAGCCTAACATCTGCTACTTGATTTTTCACTTCCTTGATTTTTCAGCTCCTCCAATGAAGAATATTAGTTATGTAGTAGGTTCAGCAGAGGCAGAATGTCAGCTCCTACGCTAATATATTTTAGATTCAGTCTTGACCTGCAGACAGCACACGTAATATGTAACTGATAGTTCAGTTCTAGTCACCACTCAGACTTTATTTTTCTTCCAAGACTGCCAGTAATAGCAATGACATGACATAGAACACACACTGTCTGTAAAGACCTGGTTAACGACTGTCCCAATCAATATTCAGTACTAGGTCTCATCAAAATAAGATTAAATTATTACTCTCTTCAAATCTAGCAGTTACATGGTAAATAATATTTGCATGTAATCCAGTACATTTATTTACCATATATACTGGAGGTCCTCAAACTGTGGTCCGCAGAGCACCACTGGCCCACAAGCTCCATGCAGGTGGTCCACAGAAATGTTGCGGGACAATTGAGAACGTACTTGTAATGTAAGACTACTGATATTAAAATATGAGTTGTGTGCTTCTATTTGTAAAACAAAAAAAAAGTTTAAGTGGTCCACCGAGACTCTCAGCAACTTTCAAGTGGTTGATAAAAAAAAAAAAGTTTGAGAACCACTGATATCCACCATCTGTGGGGGTAGGAGCAGGGGTTCAGGTGGTGGGGGCGGAACAGTGTGCTTCAACCAGGGCCTGATCATGTGTGCCTTTCTTGATGGAAGCTCCACTGAGTTATGACTCATTTGATACATACCAGGTCCCAGAAACTCCTTTCCTCAGTAAGTATAAAAAAAATTCTCACCTTGCAATTGAGTATGAGGCAGTGGGGGGACAGATGGTTGCTCAATAGGAGATGTAGCTGCTGCCTGCCCCCCTGCCGCTTTCCCTCACCCAGCTGACTCTCCCCACAGCCTTGGTCCCCCTGCCCCTATTTTCCCTTGCTCCATCCTCATAGACTCTCAACCTCCTGCCACTTACCCTTGCTCTGGTTGTAGCTTTGCTGCAACATGGGCCATGGAGTACATTTGTGCTCAGTCTGGCCTGGTAGCAGTGGCAGCAGGCATGTGGCAGGTCTGAGGCCTGGACAGAGCTGCTGACACTGTTACTAGGTCAGGCTGGGGCCAGAGCAGAGCTAGAGCTTGCCAGAGTAGAACAAGGGCAAGCAGCAGGTGGGGGTGGGGTGGCAGAGGAAAGAGGTGGATGAGGTTCAGGGGACCCTGAGTTCTGTATCAGGGCAGTATGGGAGATGCTGTGGGTGAGGGGGAGGCAGCCAGGAAGGAAGGCAAGTGGGTGGGCAGGTGACAGAAGGCAAGGTGTGAGCTGCAAGGGGCAAGGGTCAAGCTATTTGACCTTCCCTTTGTTTTTGATGCCCTCCCCCACCACCTTCCCAACACTTGCTCATCTGCTGCCTGACCCTACAACCTGTTTCCCCTACAACCTGCTCCCTACTGCCTCCCCTACCACCAGCACTCCTGCCACTGCTTTCCCCACTACAACAGTGTAGAAGATGAATTTAAGATAACCTTCCAAAAATTATCTTCTAGACATGGAAAATTCTAACAAACTGATGAATTTTCTACATATACAATGTAATTATTGGAGGGCTGTCTTAAATTCAGAGTCGTCTTGGGTTTTGGTAAATACGGTATTATCGATTAGTGATATCAGCTTTCCTCAAGTCGTAGCTTTTTAGTCTATGCCATGCTATGAGAAGCAGAAAATATTTTAAAACAGTTAAAGGAATGAAAAGCCATTTTTAAACTATCATTTCATGCTGCTGTTTTTGGTATACTTTTCCTTTGGCTATGACACTTTTTATGCATGGTAAATGTTGTCTTTTTTTTCCTTATACAACAAGCACAAATTGAAAGGACTGCATATGTATACTAGGGTCATGTTTACTAACTGTATAAAATGCAAAGCTGAGCAATGAATAGGCATTATGTTTTGTGCAGGATTCTGATGGGTTTTGAAACACAGGAGACAGGGTCAATAGAGGTCTCACAGATCAGAGATACTATTCAATTTCAGTAGTATTTTGGCATTGTTTTTTTTTTTGTTTCTTTCATACAGTAATTTGTTTATATGATTTCCCAGATTATAGAAGGCATAGCACATATTATAAACTTCCTATAGTTCATTTTTGAATAATTGAATTACTGAAAAGGACAAAGAGTTTTCTTCATCAATATATATTTTTAAGCTTGTTTCTTACATGTACTTCATTTGCATGACTGGCTGAAAGCACAAGTAAGTGTTATGTAATGTTTCACAGGAACTCAGCTTTTCACATTAGAAGAACAGATATATACTACAAAACTATTTTGTTCCAGTTTGAAATATACTATATATATTATACTACTAGGAGGAAAGGTTTTAAAAGTATTTTCCCTTTACATTCCCCACCCGAGACCATCGAGGTACACATTGAAATGGAACAGGGGATTATCTTGGCTAATAAACACACAATTGTTCTATGACATGTTTTTCAGCATCCTGAGTTCATATTTTGTTTGTTCTGTTTCCTTTGGAAAAGAATTTAGTGTGGAGTGAAAGGATAAAACACTTTATTGTGCATTATTTTTAAGAGAAAAAGATGAGTTTCCAACTTAAAACAATCACATCTCATCTTGAAACAGTCTCATCAGGAGACTCAGAATTAAACCAGCTTGCGCAAAAACTTAAAAGAGAAGCTGATTAAACTGGATACAGGTTTGAAGAATACGAATGCAGTACAAGTAGTCAGAAAATTAAAGGCCTGTTCTTTTCTTTGTGCCACTTTTAGTTTGACAGCGTTCCTACAGTCGGCAGAACATTTGTGGAAGACAAATACAGTGTTACCTTCCCAATATGCAGCTCTAACACAGAACTTATGTTAAATTTAGCTTTTTTACAAAACAACAAAAGAACACTTTGACAGAAACCAAAATAGATGAAGTTCTCATCAGTGCTTTTCTGAAATTAATTTATCTTTATTGTAATGTTGTCTGGAGAGACAAGCATTGCACATAATATCATTTATAACAACTGTCTATTGTTTATTTATAAAGGAATGTTGTGATGTTAGGGTACCAGGTATTTTAGTTAAAATGCCCTTTTGCTTTTAATAGCTACTGTGGTTCAAAATTTCCTGTGATGTGGAATTCTGTCAAAAATGGGTCAAGCATGAACTAAAAGTTGAAAGGAAGACAAAGGATGTTAACATACAGAAAAATCAAAGATCACTTTGACATAGTGGTTGTTTCAATATAGTAATTGCTTTCATTATCTTCCACGGATATTGTTTTGCTGTTAAAAGTGCTCTCTATGATTAAATGTGAGCATCTCCAACAGTTCATTAATCACTAAAACCATTAATTTAGACTCCAGAAGGATAGCTACATTTTACATGAATAATATATAAGCTATTAAATTTGTACAAAAGAAAAAATAATCATTCTCTATGTAAGCATATACATATTATTATGTCATATAATGATACATATTGGGGGTTCTTGATATCTATATAAATGAAATTGAGGGATACACATGTTCACTTTAATTAATTTATTAAAAGAACATTTAAAACCATTTTGGTTCCTCACATTTAATACATATAGGCCAGTGGTGATAACAAATGATGCATTTGGGACCTAGTCCTGGGGAATCCTCAATGGCTATGGGCTGATGATAACCACAGGGGTCTGCCTGCATGTATCTCATTGTAAGATCAGGATGTTGGCATCTATACTTGTCTTCATAGGGCATTTTAACACACGCAAGTGCCGCAGTACTGGATGGTTTGAAAAGTGCCTGGTGCTGCAATGCCTGAAGTTCTATAAGCAGCGAAATGCACATCAGTGCTGAGAAAATGGCAGCAATGTGCTTTTGAAGTAAAACACCTCATAGATGCTTTAGTTCAAATGTGCACCACCATCATTTTCTGTGCACAGATGTGCATTCCGCCACTTATACAACTGCACATGGTGTGGCGCAGTGCGCGTCAGCTCGCATGCAGAGCAGACTCAATTAATCAAGTCTGCTCTGAAGTGGTGGATCTCCACCATATCACTGGACGAGAAAGTGTGTATAGATGCCCATACAGTCTAAACACAATTTACATTTTTTTTTCTCCCCTATTTACATACCAAACCAGTTTCAGGCAAATTTCACCTTCTGTCTTGTTTAGATAATAGTTTGGCTATTCAGCATTATCTGATACTGGGTGTGTCTACACAAGATATTTAATGCCCATTGGACTAATTCTACTGTGTATTAACATGGCTGGAAAAAACATGCTAATGCACTAACGTGTAGTAGATTAGTCCAGTGGGCATTAAGTATCCCACAAAAAGCATTCATCTGCTGTAATGTGCAGTAGTGCCAGTTATGGTGCATTAAGTTAGTACCTGTTGTTACTGAAAGTTTGAATGTAAAATGTAACATGCCAACAGACACCATTTTCTATTGCTGTTCATTTTAGGAACAAAATTATAAACTAAACATAATTAAAAACATTAATTTTAAAGGCATTTGTTCAGGTAGAGAATGTGTGGAGTTTTTCTCAAGATAAATTAATCTCTTTGGAGGCTTGTGGTTCTGACAAGATACATATTTACAAGTTATATATTCAGAATCACAGAAGAAGGCTAGAAAACAAATCCTATAATTATTGCGTTTTTAAAAAAATGGTGTTTACTAAAAATTCATAAATTGCAAATACTCCTAGAGATATTAATTTTGTGAAAGAGTGCTATTGACAGGTATGCAAAGGTGTATAAATAAAAATAATACTATTTTTCCATTTAGCATTTGGGTATCATTAACATATGTATGTGTTGGGGAAGCAGATTTGTAGATACTCATGTATGTGAACAATCAGTATTGATTTGTTTTCACTCTAATAAACTATATATTTGAGTGCTGGTATACCATTTGAGTCCAATTTATTCTCTAATTTTCTAATATTTTGAACAATGGCCTTTAATGAGCTGAGACCTTGCAATTTAACTTAACATGTATATTTCATAGATTTCATAGACATTAGGGCTGGAAGGGACCTCGGAAGATCATCGAGTCCAGCCCCCTGTTCAAAGGGCAGGAAGTCAGCTGGGGTCATAGGATTCCAGCATGATAGGCATCCAGTTTGCTCTTGAAGGTGTTCAGTGTAGGCACTTGAATCACCTCTGGTGGCAGGCTGTTCCAGACCTTGAGGCTTGGACAGTAAAGAAATTCTTCCTTATGTCCACCCGAAATGGTCTTATAGTAGTTTATGACCATTCGACCTAGTCATCATCCCTTGGGGCGCTCTGGTGAACAAACATTCTCCCAGATTCTGGTGGTCACCCCTGATAAATTTATAGGTGGCCATCAGATCACCCCTGAGCCTGTGCTTTTCCAGGCTAAAGAGCCCCAGGGCTCTCAGCCTGTCATCGTAGGGTCTGCTTCCCTGACCT
>JAGPOW010001296.1:68643532-68679026 GCA_030014935.1 Caiman crocodilus
GTCTTCTGGTGTGGATGCTTTGCCCCAAAGTTTGGTGTCATCGGCGAACTTGGCCAGTCCGCTTCTGACTCCAGTGTCCACATAATTAATGAAGATGTTGAACAGTATGGGTCCAAGGACAGAGCCTTGGGGAACCCCACTGCTCACAGGACACCATGATGAGTGACTTCCATCAATTACTACCCTCTGGGTCTGACCCCGGAGCCAATTTTCCAGCCAGTGGATCATGGAGAACCCAAGGCAACAATTGGCCAGTTTCTCCAAGAGGTGATCATGGGACACCAGATCGAAGGCTTTTATGAAGTCAAGATACATGACATCAATCTCTTCTCCCTTGTCCAGGTGATAGGTCACCTTGTTGTAGAAGGAAATGAGATTGGTCAAGCAAGACCTACCTGCAACAAACCTGTGCTGGCTATCGCTTAAGATTTTGGCATTGGCCAGTCCATTAAGGATGGCCTCTTTAATAAACTTTTCTAAGATCTTCCCTGGGATAGAAGTCAGGCTAATGAGCCTATAGTTAGCTGGATCCACTTTCCTCCCTTTCTTGAAGATAGGTACCACGTTGGCCTTCTTCTAGTCTTTGGGCACTACACCAGAGCACCAGAAGTTTTCAAAGATCCGTGCTAGAGGCTGGGCTATGATGCTCACCAGCTCCCTGAGTACCCTGGGGTGAAGATTGTCAGGGCCAGCTAACTTGAAGGTATCCAGCTTCTCAAGATGTTCCTTCACGAAGTCAGCACTAATGGAGGGAAGGGGATCACCCTCACTCGGACTTCCCTGTCCCATAGCGGGCATGGGCATCCCATGGGACTGATGAAAGACCGACGCAAAGTACCTATTTATTGTGTTGTTTTTTTCCAGGGCATCAGTTGTCAGTTGCCCCATCTGGTTCAGCAGGGGCCCAATGTTGCCCCTGCTTTTCCTCTGGCTCCCCACGTATCTGAAAAAGATCTTTTTATTGTCCTTGATGCTCAAACCTAGTTGGAGTTCAGTTGCAGCCTTGGCTTTCCTGGTCTGCTCCCTACAGGACCAGACCAGGTCAGAATAATCCTCCTTGGAGGTGGAGGATTATTCTACACTGTCCGGTCTTGTAGGGAGCAGACCACCATCATTGCTGTTTGTTTGCCAGCTGAAGATATATAAGAAAATGCATTGGTTTTAGTACTTAAATTGACATTTATACAATATAGACATTTATTAGAATAAAATTAGTATTTTTAATGCAAGTAAGATGTCTGTGAAATAGAATAACATTTTTTTTTAAATCCTCTTAAATTGGAAGGATTTAAAAAAAACGTTATTTTATTTCACAGACATCTTACTTGCATTAAAATTGAATGATAACTATGTTAATTTGTAATGATAAATGACATGTTAAGACATCTAGTAAGAAATCTACGTGTAGTCTAGGCATTTCTTTTAGGAATTAGAGAGAGGTAGTTTTATTAAAGGTTATTTCTGAACCAGAATCTGTATTTTTGGTCTCTGCTCTCAAGGTAATTTCTGGGTTTTTTTAAACCAGTAACTGTCTACTGTAGGTCTGCTCATCTCATAGCCCATAGGTTCCCATCCAACCACCCCTTGCCCCACGGCTCCTTTTGCTGTTGATGGGGGTCTCCAGGTTTTATCCCATCTTGGCTTCCATTTCCTACTCCCATCCCTGGAGATGAGATGGCACAACACATGAAGCCTATGCAGACCATGCAGTGGGAGGAATACAGGGGGAGGGTCTAACATGTGGCACCTTAGCTTCTCAGAAGTTGGATAGTACTGGTCTATGATAATGTTCATAAATAGTCTGAAGAGCAGTGAAAGATATTAGGGTGGAGTCCAGATAAATGTGGATGTATAGTGTGTGGCACCACAGACCCATCTGCAGTGCCACACACCACACATGCAGGTGTTCCTTGCACTACTACCTTGCAGTGAAGGGGGCTGTTTTGACCCAGGTAGATCCCAGGGTCAAAAATCCATGCCAAAGAAAAGTGGGGCAGTGCACATGGTGGCAGCACGTACCACCAAAAATAAGAGCCTGGGCAGCTGGGGAATGACTTAAAACTACACCCTGCTGGGGTTGGATGGTGTGATGGGTCAGCCTGTGGCTGGGAAGTGTCCAGGAAATGACATACTAGTGCCTCCCTACTGAAAGGTGAATATGAGATGCTGGAAAGCCTCAGCCCCTGCTGCCTTGTGGGTGACCCTGTGGAAAGGAAAGGCTAGGGGAGTACACTCTGAGAGAAAAGCACCAGGTTTGGGCAACAGAACAGGGGCCAAGAAAGCCCCAGGCCAAAAGCCTGAGAGAGTGAGGCTTGGGCAACAGCACAAGGGGACAGAAGGGCTTGAGGCCCAATGCCTGTAAAAGGGAGAGCGAAGCCTAGCAGGGGGCTGGAATAATAGTGAGGTCTAGGTATGTTGGCAGACACCTGAGGCCTGAGTGGGCCATAGGCCAAGAATGAGGTCCAGGCACATCGACAGACTCCTGAGGCCTAAGGCATATAAGGCCCTGCAACCCTAGTGAGGAGGTGGAGAAGTGGCCCCAGTAAGAGGACAGGTTGTGAAGCCTAATGAAGAGCCTAATGAGAGGCAAAGAGCCCAGAGTGCGTGTGGGAGTAGAGGCCCCAGTGAGGGGGGCATGTGGCGTAGGCATGTCTAAAGACACCTGAGGCCAAGTTGGGCCAGAGACCAGGCCAAGGTACGTACAAGAAAAGGATGCCTGAGGCCAGGTTTGGGCCAGAGGCCAAATGCAGCCCAGCAAAGGGGCTGGGGGAGTTAGAAGTGATTTTGGATACCATCTGTGAAGCATGGGACATAGTAAAGTGCAGGTTAGAGCCATGTATTATGCCCTTGGCATCAGGGCATTAAATGGGCAGCCTCCCATATTTTTTCTCATCTGGTGTTTTTACATTAAGGCATGGCAGATGAAGGAGGGAAGACTGCTCTAGACGGGTGGGTGGGCTGACCTTAAAACTGGTCCCAAAGATGGCCCCCTGTCATGGTGACATAAAATATTTCTCATTTTAGATGTGTATTTTAATGCAGCTTATATAGGTTTAATTAATTATGAATAAGATTTTAATAACTGGTTAATCAAGTTGGTATAGATTATTATAGGATTCAACAATCTAGCAGGTTGCTGATTAATCAGGATATAATACTTCTGCCTGATTTGCTCATGACTACCTATGACACATGTACCTATCGCATCCCACTTATAAATGTAACCGTAATTCAAAGGGTGACCAAATTAATAGGTTAGTCAAAACTGGAAAGGAATGTGAGAAATTTGAGGAATGTCACAAAATCCTAGTGAATAACTAATATAAAAGAACATGCATAGCAAATGGAATAGTTTGTAACATGCATTGTTGTCTTCCAAACCAATGATACCGATGGTAAAAAACTTACTGTTTTTTCACGCTGGCCCTTTGTTCAATGAACAACTGAAGGGGAAAACACCAGAAACTTATTATTGGGATGTTGTGACAGGGTGGTTGAAACACCCTGCCACAATAATGTGAAGAAGAATACTAGAAAAAGAAACCTACCTGGAGATGCCAAAGAAACTGCACTGAGCTGAAGTGGGAAAGATGCCATGCCTGGCTAATTAAGGAAAGTAGCGGGGGCCATGGTAGTTCAAAGGCTGCCACAGCAAGCCTGGGTTTGAGACTGGCACAGGGAGAGCAATGCGGCAGGAGGAGGAGGGAAAAGCCACACTGGAAAAGAAAAAGAATAGTGGAATCAAGAAGGCAGTGAATCACATGCTGCCATGGGGGACACAGCTGGGAAGAGAGGGAATTTAAAGAGACACCAAGGAAGCATCCAGGGCCGATTGGCAGAGAGGGAGAGCAAGATGACAATAGAGAGGACACCCAGAGATAATGAGGGGAGGAACAGACCCTGGGGCTTAGAGGAAAACCCCGGTTCTCAGACTTACCTGGGAAGAGCCAGCAAAGAGATGGATGGGACCACTCTGTCAGTGAGTCCAGTCCCAAGGGGTGGAGATAACCTCTCCAGGAGCCTAGAAGTAGAAAGAGATTACACCCCAAGGAGGAGTAAGTTCATCCCGACCCTGAAGGTAAGGGTGGGGTAGAATTAAGAGGTGGCTGTCTTGGGACTTGTGCAAGGACGAATGGGGTAAGCAGGCAGCCTGGAGGAGGACCCCTCAACAAAGGAGTCCATAAGACTAGGACTTTAGTTCAGCAGGCAAGCAACAACAAGCCTGACATATCTGATGTTGTCAGGGCAGGATATGGGGATGGTGGAGCTCTGCAAAGATAAGGTGACCTCCTAAGCCTTTAATTGATCCTTTGTCTCCTCAAAAGTGTTTGGTACCTCTCTTTCACTAACACCAAGATGTGGCAGGTGATTTTGGAAGGACAGAATACTACAATTCCAGTGGGCAGACAGCTTGGTTCCAGGAGGCACATTACCAACCGCTTACAGTTGTGTACAAAATAGAATGAAAATAATAGTGAAAATACTGCAATGATTTTTTGTAGATATAAATTAGTAGTATGTCTCCTCCTTAAATGTATGTTCAGTTATGTTCCTCAGCTCAAAAATTTGACAAAAATTTGAATGAGATGATTTTGAATGAGAAATTGAATGAGATTGTCTCCTATATTGGGATAACTGGCTCTGTGGATGAAGAGAGCATACCTTGACTTTAGCAAGGCTTTTGATACAATCTCCCATAGCATTCTTGCAAGCATGCTGAGGAAGTATGTGTTGGACAAATAGACTGTAAGGTGGATAGAAAGTTGGCTGCAACATTGGGCTCAACAGGTAGTGATCAGTGGTTCAAGTCTAGTTGGCAACTGGTATCAAATGGAGTGCCCCAGGGGTTGGTCCTGGGGCTGGTTTTATTTAATATCTTCATTAACAATCTGGAAGATAGGATGGAGTGCAACCTAAGCAAGTTCATGAATGTGATACCAAGTCAGTGAGGGAGTAGTAGATATGCTGGAGGGTAGAGCTAAGATTCAGAGTGATCTAGACAAATTGGAGGACTGGGCCAAAATAAATATTATGAGGTTCAACAAGGACAAGTATAAAGTCCTGCACTTAGGACAGAACAATCCCATATACCAGTACCGGCTTGGGACCAACTAGTTAAGCAGCAACTCTGCAGAAAAGGACTGGGGGTTATAGTGTACAATAAGCTAGATATGAGCCAACAGTGTGCCCTTGTTGCCAAGAAGGCTAACAGCATACCAGGCTGCTTTAGTAGGATCTGGGCTGCAGCATACTGGGATGCACTGCCAGCAGATCGAGGCAAGTGATTCTTCCCCTCTTTTCAGCACTGGTGAGGCCACACCTGGAGTACTGTGTCCAGTTTTGGGCACCCCCTACAGAAGGATGTGGACACAATGGAGAGTCCAGCAGCAGGCAACAAAATTGTAAGTGGGCTGGGGCACGTGACTTATGAAGAGAGGCTGAGGGAACGGGGCTTATTTAGTCTGCAAAACAGAAGACGTACAGTGGATTTGATAGCAGCTTTTAACTACCCAAAATGGGGTTCTAAAGAGGATGGAGCTAGGCTTTTCTCAGTAGTGACAGAACAAGGAGCAATGGTCTCAAGTTGCAGCAAAGGAGGCTTAGATTGGATATTAGGAAAAACTCTCTCACTAGGAGGGTAGTGAAGCACTAGAACAAGTTATCAAGAGAGGTGGAATCTCCATACTTGGAGGTTTTAAGACTCAACTTGACAAAGGCGTGACTGGAATGATTTAGTTGAGGATGGTCCTGCTTTGAGCAGGTGGTTGGACTAGATGACATCCTGAGGTCTCTTCCTGCTCTAATTTTTTATGATTCTATGAATGTCAAATAACATGATTTTAAAAAACACTGATAGAGAGAAAATATTGATACTATTTTAATCAGGGAGAAACCGGATAAAAAGAATCCAAGAAAAGCAATACATGGTATAGAAAAGGTAAGCTGGATGCTTCTGTTTGTATTTCCCTATAATCCAAAAACAAGAACAAATCCCATGAAATTGAAACAAATTTGAAATTGATAAATAGAACAGCATTGTAGAAAACATAGCCTGTACAATGTATTGCTACAAGATATCATTAACGCCAGGAGCTTGGTATGATTCAAGAAAGGGAATTAAGCATTTAGATATATAATAAGAATATCCACAGGTACATTGGAAAGATTTTTTAGAAAGTATATTAACTTTCCTGTTTCATGTCATAAGACAGTCAATAATTGAAGGGTTAGGAAGATACCTCTTTATTCCATAGTTTTCTATCTTGTAATTTCTTGTATCTAATAATCCCCAGTGACAAAGGCCATCTGGTGTATTGGCCTATCACATCTTAGGTTTTTAATAGAAAACAGAACAAATCCACTACAAGCTACTAGGGCCGTGAAAAATGGAAGCATTCCATTTTGACCAGCGTTTCCACATTTTGACAGAACAGTGTTTTGTTTCAACTTTTGTTTTGAGTCAAAATGGCTGTTATGTTTCGTTTGGTTAAAATGTTTTGCCTCCTGTTTTGACGTTTCACCCATAGGACACATTGGGAAGGTCAAAACAGGCTATAACTTTGTCATTTCTGGCCAAATTTGGATGAATCTTGCAAGAATGGGAGCTCCTTCTGAGGGCATGATGCATGTCAAGCTTCAAGAAGATAGGAGCAGGGAGTTCAGAGAAACTGTACCCCAAATCTTGAGAGAAAAACTCATGTCACATGTACGTGTTAAGCAATACCAGGGTCAAACCTACAGGAATGGTAGCCCCTGGTGAGGCAACACAGCCTGCCAAGTTTCAAGGATGTAGGTGCAGAGGATTCAGAGAAACCGCACCCCAAAATCCTGAAAGCAAAACTTGTGTCACATGTATGTGTTAAGACACAGTGGGGTCAAAACTGCAGGCATGGTAGCCCCTGTGGAGGCCATTAACTCTGCTAAGTTTCAAGGAGATAGGTGCAACGGCTTTGGGGAAACTGCACTCCAAAATCTTAAAAGCGAAACTCATGTCATGTGTATGTGTGAAGCATACATCTAGTGCTCGGTGAACAACTGTTCACCAGGACACCACTGGGAAAAACTAGAAGTAATGGTCAGAAACTCCTGGAAGATCATTTCAGGCTCAACATTAGGAAAAACTACTTCACAACCAGGGTGTTCAGACTATGACCATTACTCCTAGTTTTCTCCAAGGGTGCCTTGGTGAAGTTGTTCACCAAACCCTAGATGTACACTTTTGATGTAGTGGTAAGCTGCCACCAAGTCCTTGCAGCCTTCTCTTCTTTAGGCTGAAGGGTCCCAGGTCCCTCAACCTTTACTTGTATGGCTTGCTGTGCAAGTCTCTGATCATATGGGTAGCCCTTCTCTGGACTCTCTCAAGCTTTACCATGTCCTTGTTAAGGTGCAGAGCCCAGAACTGGACGCAGTACTCCATCTGTGGTCTCACTAATGCTGAGTAGAGCCAAGTAGAGCAGGAGAATTATTTCTTTGCAATGGTTTTGCTGGTTTTGCTGGAAATGCATCAATTGATGCATGCCAGCATGTTGTTGGTCTTGATGGCTATATTATCACGCTGCCAGCTCATGTTCATACTCTGGTCAATTATTACCCCAGGTCTGTGGTAGCAAGTGATGGGGTATCTTCAGTCCTGATGCCTGATGTGAGGCAGCAGTTGCACAAGCACCCATGACCTGAGTTTTGCCTGTCAGCAGCTAGGGGTGCAGGGCCCCAGAACCTCCCCTGTATCGATCTCCTTGACAGCTGGTAGACTTAGGGCCACATCAGGGCCTAGTAGCCAGGCCTGCAGTGGTTTGTCCTCCCCCATGCCCCAAGACAGACACAGTTGCACAAGCACCCATGACACGAGTTTTTTCTGCCTGTGGCCAGAGGTGCAGGGCCCCAGAACCCCTGACCCTACCTTCTCAACAGCTGGCAGTCTTCGTGGCCCCAGCAGGGCCTAGCAGGCCTGCAGCTTTCACTCTGCTGCACCTTAACACACACAGTGTTACCCATGTCATGAGTTTTGCTTGTCCACAGCTTGAGTTGCAATTTCCCCAAACCACTGCATCTATCTCCTTAAAACTTGGCAGGCTTTGTGGCCTCAGCAGGGGCTAGCATGCCTGCAGTTTTCATCCTGCTGTGGTTTCACACATACACGTGACATGAGTTTTGCTTTCAGGATTTTAGGGTGCAGTTTTGCCGAACCCCCTGCATCCATCTCCTTGAAACATGGCAGACTTTGTGACCTCCAGGCACAAAGGGGCTAGCATTTCTGTAGTTTTGACCCTGTTGTGGCTTAACACATATACATAACACAAGTTTGGCATTCGAAATTTTGGGGTACAGATTCTCTGAACCCCCTACACCTATCTTCTTGATACCTGGTACACTTTATTTCCTCAGAAGGAAGTACCATTTCTGCAAGTTTTATCCAAATCTGGCCAGAAATGACAAAGTTATAGTCTGTTTCAACCTTCCCCAAGATAGCCTATAGGTGAAACATTGAAACAGCGTCAAAACAATGAAACATTTTGGCTTGCCTTGTTTTCTTTCAAAGCTGTTTCAATCAGATCTGTTTCATTTTGATTTTTCTGTTTTGACCTTGAAACTGGTCAAAACAGCGTTGAAACAAAACTGGTGGCGAAATTTCACACAGCCCTACAAGCTACTACCCAGCAGTCCAGCCAAACACCTGGGTATATAGTGCCATCTTTCCAAATTCATGTTTTTTCATTCTGATTATAAAGCAGCTGCTGCAAGTTTCTCTGAGTTACTATAGCCTGAACACCTGTGGGAGATCTAAAGTCTCTGCTGGGAGTCACATATGGATTTTTTATTCTGTCACATAACTATATTTATATGATACTATATTAATAAGTTGTTTCTCATATGGGATAGCCTATGGCTATGCTAGACAGTGTGCACCTGCTCTTACAAGATAATTAGTCCCAAACCTACCTAGTATTTGGAGAGAAAACCACCTCAGATTCTGAAGTATTTTAGGCACAAGAAAAATAATTGTGGTTGAACAGTTGGTGGATATTGGACAGCTAAAACTGAACAAGTAGAAAGACTTCATTCAGTACTATTATCATGCTGAGATGACAGAACAAGAAAAATACAGTAAAAAGAGAGTTTAAGTGAGTTACCAATAATTAATCTGTCATTCCAGTCATGTGCAGAAGTATTAGAGTGACTGTATTTCCTTATATTTCCTCACAGATCTACTCTCTAGAGCAAAATGATTGATAGGTAGATGCATTTGAACCGGACAGTTTATCATGTAAGTCCAAGATCCCCTAAATATAGCATTATTTACAGCCAGGTATGTAGTATACACATGCAACTGCAACAGTAGTGAAACATGTTATAGAAGATGTGAGTTGACAGAAAAAAAACCCAGTGGAGAAGGTGGCCTCTACATATTATAAAAAAAACCATAAGGAATTAGCCAGAAATTTCTTATTAGTAAAACAATAACAAAAAATCAGGAAATGTGATCAAATTCATTTTCTCAGAATCTTTCAACCATCCATTTCCAAAGACAAAGGCATTTTCAGGAAGAATTTGCTAACAAGGCTTCTCTTTGACTAGAATGCAGAGAAACCACATGGAGTTGAATCCATAAATACATATCCAATGGTTGCCTACAGCCACTCTTCCAGATTACATAAACTTGTAGTTAGAACAAAATAAAAATGGCACTTACCAATGCAGCATGTGACTCTGGATATTTAACTTCTGAATACAGTATATTACTATGATTGCACAAATTAGAGGAAACATCTATAAAATAAAACCACCCTGGTTTCCTACAATAATGAAACCAGGCTCACTCATGATTCTGTTGCTGTTGGAAAAATTTAATATTTTTTCAGCACATAAGTGTAGTTAAAAACTGGTTTAGATTCTTTGCTATGATCTTATCCCTGAGTTCACTTTTTACACCCTGATCATATAGTGGTCCCACTGATTCTCTAGGTGGCTTCCTGCTTCTGATGTATTTTTAAAAGTTTATGTTATTAACTTTAGCATCTTGCTAGATGCTTCTCAAATTACTTTTGAACTGCCTTATTTCACTTTTACTCTTGACCTGCCAGAGTTTGTGGGCTTTCCCATTTTCTTCATATTGGCATGCCTTCCATTTTTTTGAAGGATGCCTTTAAGCCTTTAATGGCTGTCTTAACTCTGCTGTTAAACCAAGCAAGGGTTTTATTGGTATGGTTGGTACCCTTTTTGATTTGTAATATATACTTTTCTTGAGCCTGTAATATGGTATTTTTAAACAGCTTTCAAATTGCCTGCAGGCTTCTCACATTTTTGATCACTCCTTTAAACTTCTTTTTAACTTTGTCATTTTTGTGTATTTTTCCATCCTAAAGTTGTATACTAAAGTGGTGGACTTGTTTGGCTTACTGCCTCCTCACAGACTGTTGAATGCCATTATGTTATGATCACTATTATAGTGGCTTACCAACAGATACCTGTTGAAACAGTTTCTGTGTGTTAGGTCTAGAATTGTTTTTCCTCTTCTGGGTTCCAACATGACTTGTTTTAGAAAGTAGTCATTTGTTACATGCAGAAATTTTATTTCCACATCTTGCCCTGATGAGGTGTTTACCCAGTTTATGTGAGGATATTTGAAGTTTCCCATTATTATTGCTTGTCCCATTTCAGCAGGTTCTCTGATTTCCCTGAGTATTTAATAACTACCTTCACCTTCCTGATGAGGTGGTTGGTAAAACAATCCTAGTACTATATTTTTTTATTCCGGTATGGAATTTCTACCCACAGGGATTATATGGTAGTTTTCCTTTCAGCTAAGATTTTTATTCTGTTACTGTCTATACTACTTTTAACATACACTGCCACTCTTCTACCTGCACATCTTACTCTGTCATTCCTATATAGTTTATAACCTGTTAAAACAATATCTCATCGATTTCTTTCTTCCACCAACTCCCTGGGATGTCTATTATGTTGAAGTCACCATTTAATAATAGGCAGTCTAGTTCACCCATCTTATTTTTCAGGATTCTGACATTTGTATAATTGCACTTATAAATTTTGTCCTTCCTCAGTTGCCTGTTACTGCTCACATTGTTTGTTTGGAACTGTGAGATGTTTTGACATCCTCGCTATTATGTACAGTTATTCTTCTTACTCTCCTTTTCTTCCTTTTCTTCTTCAAGATGCTATACAATCTGAAGGATGTTGAAATCTGAAGGATACTATAGATTCTGAAAGATGTCAGGTGGATGCAGTCCTCTAGGGTTGCATCAGCCTGACCCATGTGCTCTTCTACACCTGTCACCTTTCCCCCACCTTTTAGTTTAAAAGCTGTTCTACAACCTTGTTAATTTTTAGTACTACCAGCCTGGTTCCATTCTGGTTCACTTGGAGTCTGTCTTTTCTGTAGAGATGCTTTCTGCCCCCAAAGGTTCTGCAGCTCCTGATGAACCTAAACCCCTCCCCTGCACCATAGTCTTATCCACTCATTGAGATTCTGGAGTTCATCCCATCTTTCTGGCCCTGCATGTGAAATAGAAGGTATTTCAGAGAATGCTACCATAGATTATCATCATAGAGGTCCTGGACTTTAACCTCCTGCCTGCCCCCTCTCCCCCTGAGGCTAATTCTTTCAAGCTAAGGTGACAGAGCTGGAGCGGCTAAGGGATGTAGGGAGCTTCATAGATGAGGCTTTTGAGGACACTGTAGAACAGTCCCATCTCCACTGTCACAGCCCCACAGGTTGCTGAAGAGGTTGAGAGTATGAGGGATGGAGGACATCAAGCTAGGAAGGAGGGAAACTATCCCTTAGATTGGACCTACCTTTTAGCTCCTGTCATAGTGTTCTCTTGCACTGAAGATACTCGTCTACTGAAGGGGACCCAACAGGATAAAATGAAGCAAGTAGCTGTAGTTGGGGATTTGATCATTAGGCACATAAATAAAGGTAAAGGTTTATAAAGGTTTGTGATATCTGGAAGGATATATAGTGACTTGCATGCCAGGGGCAAAGGTAGTAGATCTCATTAGATATGTAGACTGCTAGTAGGTAGTGGGGAGGAGCTGTTTTTTTGTGATTCCTGTGGTACCAAAAACTTAGGAAAATGAAGGAGTGAGACATTGAAGCTAAATTTAGGCTTCTTGGCAGGAAGTTAAAGTCCAGAACCTCTATAGTGATACTTGTTCTATAAGAGGCGGAGCTCCTTGCAATGGGTGCATACAAATAAGACCTTCCCCAGGGCACATAATTATTAGGGATCACTGGAATTCACAGCAGAAGTGTGCTGCATGGAACCTCCTTTAATCTTGCAGTTTTCGCCACACATCCCCCCCCTCACCCCAGGCTCTCTGTTACTGTAAGATAAAGGCATTCCAACTAGGGAGCACCGCACAGCAGGTAGGGCACAACAGCTGCTAGTTTCCAGGGTAACAAGGCAAATGACGCAGTTAGCAGACTGCAAGTGGTTAGCTGACTGGATGTAGGCAAGACCCTGGGAGTATATAAACCTATGATGGGGAGCATGCTCAGGGCCGAATCTTAAGCTGGTCCACCCACCTGTCCATGAGGCAGCCCACCCAGTCTCACCTGCCATGACTTTGCTCTTATAATAATCTGATGGTAACATGCAAGAGGCTGCCTGTTACCTGTCCCAGTGCCAGGGGTCACTAACCACGGCTCCATACTGCCCCTACACCATGGCCCATGCTTCATAGATGGCATCATAAGTTTTAATGGCTCCAGGTCAAGGCCAGACTAAACTCACCCACTTTCATTTACACAGTTACAGGCCTCATTCATACTGCCCCCCTCACACAGGGGCCTCTTTCATGCCCCTCCGTCCCACTCTCATCAGGGTCTCTCTTTCATACTGCCCCTCTTGGGCCATACACACCCTGCCCTTGTTCCATCAGGCTTAATCCCCTGGTCTCCAGGGCCAGCAGGCATGTAGCCTTTTTGGCCTCTCTCATGCCCCCATCTGAATGGATGCTGGGCAATTCACAAAACTGAGGCTGACTTTGCCCCACCCCCCATTTCCAGGCCACTTCTCTGCCCCTATCACTCTAGAGCCTTATTCCCAACCCTCTCTCTGGTGTCTTCATTCCCCACCCCCTCACTGGGGCTCCATGTCACCCCCTCTCTGGGGCCAGAGCTCTCTGGGATCCTCCATCCCCACCACCTCCATAGGCTCAGGTACCTACATAGATGTGCCTGGACCACCAATTCTAACTAAAAACCCACCAGACAGTGGAAGCTAGGGTTTAGGTGCCCTTCCCTGCCTTCCACTGGGTAGGCAACTGGTTCGGCATTTCTTGGGTACCTCTGAGCTACCAGGAGCTCCACCAGGCCATCTTTCCCCGGCAGGGTGCAGTTTTAGGATGTACACAGGATGACTGAGGCCTCTACCTCCCCCATAGCCTCCAAGATATTCCTGGAGCTGAAGTTCAGCAGGGAGATGTTTCTCCCAGAAGGAATTCTGGCTTGTCACAAACTGCTCTCCTCAGCCCAGAGAGCTGGGCATTAAATGGCACCTAATTAGGCACCTGCCCTCTCTCTGGTCTAGTCCTTAAAGTGACAGAGCACCAAAGGTGCTCTCTCACAAAGCCCAGGGCTGGGGCTGGCAGGGGAGTCTCTCCCTGGCAGCTGCTGGGGGAAGGAGCTCCCGCCCAGAAGAGACACCCAGGGATGTTTGACTGTCTGTTTTGCTACTACAGGAGTAGTGAAGCCCTGGGAGCTCACAAGGTACCATGGCTAGAAGGCACATTATAATAGGGGTAAAGGTTTGCCCTCTTAAAAGGGCAGAGGGCTGTTTCCATTGTCATTATTATGTTATAGCCCAGGGGCTTATGTTTATGTTGTTGTTTCTACTGAAGGTTTGGAATAAGGCTGTAAGGGGAGGTATGGAGGTGTCATTAGTGCCACAGAGGACCATAATTGCCTTGACCCTTCCCTATTTATCAGTATTTCATCAAGGCATGGCAGGAGAAACAGGAAGGCACCTTAGGGGTGGAGTAGGGCATGGTCAAAGAGCCACCAGGGGGCATCACAGCCACGCTTGGGACCCTCACATATTACAATAGTCCATCCCTACTGTCCATCTTCTTTGAGGGATCTCTCTGCACTGCTGCCTCAATTTCTCCGACTGCTTAAATGTGCTGTGGCATGAAGCACCAGTGCTATAGGATGTCTTTCAAGCACTGATACTCAGGGAAGTTTGAAGCCACAAAATCTTTAAACATCATTGACACATGATTATCTATTAGTAAGGATTTCTTGATGTTCATCACTTGCATTAAATAAAATTGTAATGTGCACATTTACAGTGGACAGATGTTCATAAGTTACCTCTGATGCACAAAGGTTACACTTAAGTTTCCCAAGGTGCTGTCTTGAGTGTGCTGGTAATCTAATGTAATTATTAAGACATAAAAACACTTTGCTAAGATTGCAATGTTAAGCACTCACAAGTTAGTAAATATTCCTCATCTTATGACTTCTTGGAAAATAGTATGTAAATGTAAGTGAATGAAAAAAATAATCCAGTGATCTATCCTAGACATTTGCCATTTCTAAGGAAAATTATAAAATAATAGAAAATAATATGATGGAAAAATACAGGAGTTATTGAAAAACTGTCAACACACTGAGTACCTATCTGAAATACCAGATCAACTATTTTATTCAGATTCCCAAAACAAAATATAGCCTTCCTGAGCATCTTGGCAGTGCCTCCAGTACTTCACTGTCAATGATTTCTACATCTGAGTTAAATTACCTTAATATTGCCACACCTAAGGGGCCGCAGAAAAAAAAAGAGAAACATTATGAAAAATGGCTAACAGACAGCAAAACTGCAAAAGTAAGGATATTTTGAATAGTGGAATATCAATAACATTAAAAAGGACTAGAACACGGGTTTTCAACCTTTTTAAGGAGTGTACCCCTTCTGGGTACACTTCAGGCAGACTCAGCAGGGGGAGAGGATGGTGGTGGCTGGATGCAGAGTGTGGGGTGGGGTGGTGGTGGCCAGATGTGGAACAGGGGGGACTTGCATGAAGCAGCAGCAGTGTGGGGTGGTGGATGGCAGCAGTGGCTGCCATGTGTGAGCTCCCTCCCACATCTGGCCCACCAGGCGGTTCCTGTGCAGCCCACAGAGGGGAGCTGCTGCTCTCGCCTTCACCCCCTTTCCCTCAACCCTGCTTCTGGGAGGGGCAGGGCAGGGTAGTGGGTGGTGTCATTCATTCCCCACTTTCCTGTGTGTACCTCCTAGCCCCTTGTCCAACATATGGCCCACGGGCCGCCATACAGCCCTCCACGCTGTTTTCTGAGGCCCAAGGTGCTGCAACGAGAAACAAAAGTAAATACTATACTTTTGTTTCGAGGGGGTGATGTGGTATCGCTTCCTGTGAGGTCTTTGAATATGGCTCACTGGCCCATTGGGTGATAAAAAGTTCATGATCTGGCCCCACATTCAAAAAGGTTGGACACCCCTGTCCTAGGCCCTTTCCATGTACCCCTGTGTAACCTGGTTGACAATCCCTGGGCTTGACCTGTGGAGTCAATGAACATTGGTAGGAATCAGGGAGATTATAATAGTCATGAAGTCAATGGCTCTCTCAGCACTGCTTGAATAGAAATACTGCTGCTCGTTCCAGAGAGTTGGTTTTAAACTTTGGGTGGGACAGCAATCAAAGTGCCCACCCTTGGATTTAAATCTGTTCTTGTCGCTGTTACCTGGCTTTATTTTACTCCATATGAATCATTGCTAAAATTGTCTGCATACAGGCCACAGCAATCAGTAATGCCTTCAGCATACTGTGGAATTACAGTAGAAAACAGTTCTGTTTTTTCCTGAAGATGCTGTTCTCTGGGTTTAATTGTACATCCTCATATAAACTCTGTTTATTCTACTAATGGAGATTAGAGAGGGTCGCTAATGCCTCTCTCCCCTCCCCCCATTTAACCCATCCTAATTATCTTCTGATCTCTGCATTGAAGGTAGGTGGTTGTGATCCTTTTGTAGGGAACTTTGTGGGATGAAGCAGAAAGCTTCACCCTCATCTTTATTAAGAACATAATTGTTGGTTTTCCATGACTTCTTAGGTGCTTAGCTTCTGTGGGCTTATCTACCTATAAAATCTTATTGTGAGGTTTAATTAAGGCTTAGAGAACTACAGTGATGAGAAAGGCATCCATATATAAGTGTGTATCCTTAAATGGAGTTCTGAATTCCTTGTTTGTTTTTTCTCCTTTTCATACAGAAATGTAACTATTGCTGATTTCTGCTTGTCTCTAGGAATGAACTATTCAATGTACAGCTTACAGGAACTTTTACTGAACAGGAATTTTTACTTATGGGATTTTTACTTACAGGAATTTTACTGAACACGTTAAAAAAGAAGTAGAACTTAAATCAAAGAGTTGTACTTCAGAGGGATTGAACAGTTTCTTCCTGGCTCTTCTAGAATTAAGTCTAAAGTGGTAAAGTTCTGTAATGAATTTTAGCTGTAGATAATTTTAGACACAGTGGGAAACTGTATATAACTTTGTCTCCTCCAGGATGCTTGTCCTTGAAAAATTGCCTGTGAGCTTTTAGTATTGCTTAGAAAGCTTTGGGCTACTTGATCTTTGGCTCAAAGCCTTCCCAGGAGAAAAAAAAAGAAACAAAAAAAAAAAAAAAGAAAAGCCTCCAGATTAATTTAAATGATTTTATGTATGTCAGAGATGTTCAGTCCAAGTAATGCTATACCTTAAAATAGTAACTACTGGAGGAAATACTCTGCAGGATTACTTAGTGGCTAGAAGTTTGTGATACCTCCGGCATATATGGAAAGAAAAGGTGCTGTTTGTTCTGTGTTTTATAGATAATTAAACAGAATTTATTTTAGATTCTAATACTTTAAAGTAGCTTTCAAGTGACCTAATTTTTAGGTTTTCAGCAAATAAGTTCAAAATTAAAATCAGCATATTTTCAAAAAGTTGATGGATTGAATGCTAATACTAACATTTCTGCTTCCATAGACCTTTATAATATATAGGCAGAAATTGTGTGGGATTTGGTAGCAGAGTGGTTATGGTGTCTTGCTGTTGCTCCAGTGGCATCATTTAGGGTGTTGCTCTGGATTCATGCTGAAAACTGCATCATTTTGATCCATCTGTAAATGGTTACCTTGTTGTTTAGTCTGGCAAGTTGACAGTGACCAGACATGATGCTAGTCAAATGCCCTCTTGGCTATTACAACTCTTGTGCTTTAACCACATTAGGGTTAGTCCTGACTGTTTAGTACAGATAGACCCTTCACGTATATGTTAGAGGAAATCTTATACTATTGAAAATGATGAAAATTTCATTTTTGAAATTTCCATAAGGTAAGGATCTCATCTTACTCTCTTGATTTCTGTTTTCCTTTTCTTCTAAAGCTGTCTGGATATTGTGTGGCGATTCCTATGATGTTTCATGCTCTATGCATATTTAAACTGCATATACTTTCTGCAATGTTTAACAAACGGATCTGTTGGTGAGAATGTGTTTTCAGCAGCAAATGTAAAAGATATTCTGAAAAAATTCCAATTTGAAATCACAACGTTTTGCATCAAGAATCTGAAGAATCATTAGTACAACTTGGAATGCAAACAATCTGAGGTACAAAAAGATAATACCTCTGTCTACAGATCCAGTTCTGTTTGGAGCATACAAACAAACCATTCTGCAAGTGCCATAACAATTATAGAAATGGAGTCCAGTTACCTAAGGTTCTTTGTGTACCTATATTTATAATGTACTTATAATGGATCAAGTGTACACTTATTTCCTATTAGTAGATATCCAGTGAAGAATCTAAGATCCAAATGGCATTAAAAAATTTTCTTGCACACTTTGAGGTTATATTTGGAGATCAGTTACAAAGGGTTTATAAGAAATGGTTAATGCCTATGTGTTAAATATGCAACAGGCATGAATAATATGTGCTATATCTGACTGTAAGCATATCAATAGAAAGGGCTTTGCAATGTTTGTAACCTTTATGAAAACCCCAATAATGTATTAACCCATTGTGATCAATTTATAAATGTATAGCTACTTTGCCACACATCTAATAAGTAGGGACCAACCAAAATGTTCATGTTATTGCATGTTATCATAGAATCATATAAAATTTGGGTTGGGGAGGACCCCAGGAGTTCATCTAGTGTTCAGGAGTTCAGGAGTGCAACCCCCTGCTCAAAGCAGAACCACTCCCAACTAGATCATCCCAGCCATGGTTTTGTTGAACCATGCCTTAAAAACTTCCAAGGATGGAGATCCTACCACCTCTCTAACTAACCTGTTCCAGTGCTTCACTACACTCCTAGTGAGAGAATTTTTTCCTGATATCCAGCCTAAACCACCCTTTCTGCAACTTGAGACCATGGCTCCTTGTCCTGTCATGTGTCACCACTGGGAACAACCTAGATCCATCATCTTTGGAACCACCCTTCAGGTAATTAAAGGTTGCTATCAAATCCCCTCTCAGTCTTCTCTTATGCAGACTAAATAACCTAGTTCCCTCAGCCTCTCCTTGTGTTATGGACAATGACTCGGAGGATGTTGGCCTCCACAATCTTGAAGCAGGTGGTGATGGTATGCTAGCATCCCTTCAGGCACCTGAAGGCACACTCCACCAGTGCATGGGTCCAGCCCAGGCACTGGTTGAAGTGTGCCTGGTGGGAGTCCTGCTGGCTGATGTAGGGCTTCATGAGCCAGGGGAGGCATGGCTGGGACCACCGCCACAGCCAGCTGGAGGTCTGGCACCCCGGCGCAAATCGCCCACTCCCCACCAGGGCTGGCATGGTGGAATTGCAGAAGATGAGGACATCATGGATGCTACCCTCCCAGCCAGTGCTCATGTTGGTGAAAGCACTGTGGTGGTCAACACCAGCCTAAAGCATGATAAAGTGAAAGCCTCACCAGCTGTAGTAGGGGCAGTCACTGTGGGGTGGGCAGGTAACAGGGATGTGGGTCCTGTCCAGGGCCCTGATGCACTTGGGGAAGCCCATGGCATGGAACCCCACCACCTCATGCACTTGGAGGATGCTGTGCCCCAGCACATCCCGGAGGGTGGTACAGACCTCCAGGACAGCCTCCCCAGAAGTCACCTAGCCCATGCCAAAGAGATGGCCGATGTAGCATAGGCTGGTGGGCATGGCCAGCAGGGCAATGGCCAGCCAGGTGTCCACAAGAAAGGGTTGCTGCATGGTGATGGCTTGCCACTCCAGGTGTGGGTGAAGCTGGTCAAGGAGATCCTGGAAGGTGGACCAGGTCTTGAAAAATGACTCTTGGCATTTCTTATTGTCCCAGGTGTGCTGGACAATGTGGAGCCACAAGTCTTGGCTGGTCAGGTGAGCCACACAGGCATGCCATGCAGGGGGGCTGCCAGGGCTGAGAGTGACCTACGTCAGGCAGTGGTTACCACAGCAGCAAAGCAGGGCAACCAGGTTGTGCTGCAGGAGTCTGCAGCACTGGATGTTGCTGCCAGGGCCTACGGGTGGTGCAGGGCCTACGGGTGGTGCATTCATTGTGTGGTGGGCACAGGCTCTAGCAACAGTTGCAGAGCACTGTAGCATCACACTGCAGGCTGCTCCACACCAAGAGTGCAAGTGGCTTGGGAGCTGCCACGGGGCTGACTTTTAAAGATGGCTCCTAGCTGCAGGCAGTTGTACCCAGAGCCTCCAGCTCCTCCGGCTGTTGTGGGGGGCTGGTGCAGGACCAGAGTTGGTGGGAGCAGGCTAGTGCCAGGAGCAGCAAATCTGCTATCAAATGCCTGCACTTGTAGATGCCTGCCTTGGGTGGGCTTATTCCACAGTAATTTACTTTGGAGTAAACCCATCTAGCAACATTTGCATGTGTAGTCAAACTCAGTGTCTACAATTGCAAGGTGCTACACCTCAGAAAGAACAATCAAACACAGATACAAAATGGGTAACCCCTGTCTGGCATAGCAGCACTATGGAGAAGGATCTCGAAGTCTTGGTAGATCATAGACTCAGTATGAACCTGCAGTGTGATGCAGCCGCACAAAAGGCAAATGCAGTTTTGGGATGCATTAATAGAAGCATTAGATACAAAGCACAGGAGGTGAAAGCATCTACTTGGCACTGATAAGGTCTCATCTAGAGCATTGTGTGAAGTTCTGGACTCCACATTTTAAAAGGGTGTGGAGCAGTTAGGTCCAAGGATGGGCAACAAAGCTGATAAAGGGCTTGGAAAGCAAGTCATAGAAGGAGAGGCTGAAGGAGCTAGGCAAGTTCAGATTGTAAAAAAGGTGTTTAAGACGGGACATGATGGTAGTCTTCAAATACTTGGAGGGCTGCCATAAAAAAGAGTATAAGTACCTTTTCTGTCTTGTTGCAGAGAGTAAGATGTTGACCAATAGCTTGAAGTGCAGCAAAGTTGAAATTGGATATCTGGAAAAACTTCATTGTTAGAGCAGTAAAACAGTTGAATAGACTACTCTTTTCAAGCTGTAGACTCTCCATCATTTGAGGTGTTCAAGAAGAGATTAGACAGCCACTGGTTGGAGATAATCTAGGCATAGCTATTTCCCATGCTTCTAGGCTTTGCTGCTTGTCCCCAAATCCCCTTTCTCTTACATGTCAGGGTGTTTTTTGTCAGAGGTATTGAGTGTTGTCTAAAGCTAGAGGTGGAGATTTTGACTGGGGTGTGTCAATGCTCATGCTAGGACCAAAACCAGAGGTTTCTGATCACCATATTTTGGGTCAGGAAATAATTTTACCCCCATACTCAGACTGATGCAGACAGTGAGGGTTTTTGCCTTCCTCTGTAGCAGGGGATCCTCTACTTGAGATCCCCTGGGCTTAAATTAACAGCCTTTGATAGAGACAGTACACTGGCTGCCATGGTATCCCTGCTTTACCTGTGGCAGGTTAGGGTGTTATGGATTGTATTGTGTTGTTTTAGGGTTGATGATAATTTTATAAATAGTTTAGATTGAGCATTATATAGGATATTTTTGCATATGGACGATCGTACCTCAGGTAGGGTACTGGGCTAGATGATCTCTGGAAGTCCTTTCCAGACCTACTTCTTTATGATTTCTAGAAAGTGGCTGTCAAAGTTAGTGTTGAAAATTTCCAGGGATGAAGAGTCTTTTTAGGGGACCTGATTAGGGAGCCTGTTCCAATATTTAACCATCCTCATAGTTAGAAAGTTCTTCCTAACCTCCTACCTAATTTTCCTCTGGCAGGTTGAAGACATTGCTTCTAGTTCTGTCCCCTACAGCCACAGAGAAAACACTAGACTCTTTATATATCGCCCTTCAAGTATGTGAAAACTGTAATAAAATCTCTCCTCACTCTTTTCTTCTCCAAATTAGACAATCCTTGTTCTTTCATCCTTTCCTAATAGCTTGCATTTCCTAGGACTCTATTATTTTTGTTGCTCTCCACTGGACACTTTCCATCTCTCCACATTTTAACGTATGCGGCCTAAAACTGAACACAGTACTCCAGGTGATGCCTCACCAGTCTGAATACAACAGAAGAATCACTTTCCCTGTTTTTGCAACAAGAGCACACTGTTGCCTCATATTCAGCTTATGGTCTACTGCAAACCCAGGCCCATCTCTGCAGTACTGCAACTTAGTCAATCATTCCCTAGTTTGTATTTGCAAATGCAATTATTCCATCTCACAGTCAGGACTTTGCATTTGTCATTAAATTTCAGCTGACTGACTGCAGACCAATTTTCAAGTCTGTCCTGGTCATTCTGTGTCCAAGCCCTATCCTCCAGTGTCATCATAGTGCTCAGGTTTTACAAAGTGCACAACAATTTTATAAACTTTTTTTTTTATGCATGATAAGGATTTCATGCACATTAAGGGCTAAAAGTATGATATGGATCCTGTCCTGGTTGGCAGGGTTATCTTTCAGAGAGAGCCTGGGCCCGCTGTGGTTCTGCCTAGCACTCAATCTGAGTGCTGCAGGACTCTGCTACAATTATATTATCAATACAGAACTGCCAAAAGTTGTTGCATTTATTATTTCATCTATTGCATTCATTGTTTCATTAATCTGTGTCCCTCCAGTGCAAGTCAACTCAAAACCCTGATGAAAATTGTGAACTCCTTCATTTACTCTATCTCCATAATCTTTTGGTTGGTCAGGTATGCTGCACTGCATGCCCAGTTTGGAAGGGTAATTAGGCAAACCAACCTGAAGCTTGGGGGTGGACCAGAAATTAAGGAATTGGCTATGGATTAGACATACAAATATATGGGGCTAAGGTAACTTCAAAAGATCAAGATTGGAGACAAAAAAGTTTTTCAATAGGTTGAAAATCAAGTGGGATCCTGAATTAAATTTCAGAAACAAAATTGTGGCAATAAACAACTGAGTTACAAAGATAGGAGGTCACTGAGAGGCTATAATATACCTTGTCAGATAGGATTCAGCAAACATCTTTCATCTAGACACAACAGTTATATCGTAATACCTAATACACACCACAAATCTGCAACTCCTTCTTCCCTCCTACAGTAGTTGAAGGTTATGTGTTCACAGTCTTAGACATCAAGGCTGCTCATAGATGTGCTCATTCACATTGCAATTAGAATGCATATGAGTCACCATCATGTCTGTTAAGCCCCTCCCTTTCCCCCGCATTTCAAAATGGCCACGGGTGCATTTTAAAGCTTGTCAAATGAGCTTAAGTTAAAGTGCCCCCATGGCCATTTTGAAATGCGGGGGGTTTGATACACGGGACAGTGAGCTATTTTAATTAGAGCGGCTGTTAGGTGTATTAAATTAATCACTGTAATCAAAACGGCCCCCCTCCACCTCCCAGCATATGTATAGGCAGCCTTAGATTCCATCTAAGCCACTTCTAGACACCAAATTTACCATGTGGATCTTGCCTTTGGTTTTTTGTATTTACTAACACAGGTGTTTTCTTGAAAGTAAATGTCAATATTCTCAGCAGTGAGTATCTAAACCTGTGTCTACCAAGCTTTTGATTGAGTAAATATTCATTTTCAATTTAATGCCACTTTGGGAACTATTGTAATGCTTTTTATTTCACTACATTCATAGGTGGTTGTTTTTTGGTGTTGGTTTTTTAATGTCTTATTTTAAAAAAGAAGGAATCAACTACTAAGCTGGTTATGAATGTGTTAAAATATATAACACAGGCATTTTCATATGATTAATATAGTTGGAAATTACTTTTCACTCATGTTTTTTACCAAGGTGGAGGGACACAGAAAAAACTATCCTGATCTTAAGAATATAATTCAAAGGTAATCAGCTATTTCAGTCACTGCACGCAAATACAGTGAAATGTCAGAATCTGAGAAAATCTCATGACTGGTGGCAATACCAGCTTCATCTATAATATCATGAATCCTGTTCTGCTACTGCTGAAGATGATAGGAGTTTTGCATCATCTTCAATAGGAATAGCGTTTGAGAATATGTGAGTTGCAATGCTGCCTGATACTGTGCTAATTAACATAAATAAGATGATCCAAAGGCCCTGAACCTTGTGACACCCTAGAACTTATTTCAAAGCTTGGATCTGATTTAACTAATTAGTAATAAAGTTGCTGCGGGGTTTTTTTCCCTATAAATAACTTGATTGAGTCTTTGTTTTAGCTTTGGTTGTGTTAAATATTTTTTTTCTTCGGTTAATCCATTTTCTTCATATCACCGTGGAATTGAGCCAACTAAAATGAATAATATTTTACATTGATTTTCAAGTACATATAAAATACTTACTTTTACATGCTCTTTTCTTAATATTGTCATTCATGGAAAACAGAAAGAGAGGAAGAATCTTCAGTGTTTTCTTCCTACATATATTTCATAGTAAAAGTTGCACTTAAAAGTACCTGCCTGTTTATTTCTCAGAGTGACTTCATAATTCTTTCCCAGATCCATGAATTATACATGCTGAAGTACCTGAAAGGCTAGCCTAAAATCAGGCAATCCATGAAGTAATGCCTCAACCAGCTGCAAATTAGTCATTTTAGTTTCTCAAATCTGCTATGCCCTTTTCTGTAATAAGCCTCCTGTATTTGCTGAAATACAGAAGTAATGGGAATTTTTTTAAGACATTCGTAATCAATTGACCTTTAAAAAACCCAATACAATAAAAATAGGTTTAACCTGTTTGTTATATGGTACTGTTTTTTTCCCCAAGACTTTTTACCCTCACCCACTTTATTTACATATTCTTGTAAAAGTGCATCACACATTTCTTCCATTTTCATCCTATACTACAAATTTCCACTATTCTTTAAACTTTAAAAAATAACCAGTGGAATCTATCATTACCATTAACCTTTTTCTTTAACTATTAAAAGAAAAAAATAACACGTAGCATGTGTCCTGAAAGTCAGTGGGCATATCTACACAAGATGCTACTGAGCAGTCGTTACTGCATATTTATTTAATAGTTGTATTAGCCTCACAAATAAAACTTGCTTAGCTTTTTTTTGTGTATGCCTGTGCTTGTTGAACCCAGTGATCACTACACTTTATATAGCCAGGGTTACCTTAGTCCTTTTTTGCCTAGCATTGCACTGGGAGCTTGTGTTTACTTGCTTGTCTAATATGAATGATTTCTAAACTACTTTTCAGAGCCAATGGGCACATTTACACAAGGTGCTGACTGTGCAGTAGTCGAAAAATACTGCACAGTAGCATGTCACAGCCTGGGCAGTGCTAATATGCTACTGTGAAGCATTATTAGCCTCCTGTACAGTAGCATCACCTAAAAGACGTTTGCCGGTGCTGCTGCACAGTAACTCCAGTTACCGTGTATTTATTTAGCACTTGCTAATGAAAGCTACTAAAAGAAAAAGAAGCATGTCATGTGTGTCCTGGAAGTCAGTGGGCATGTCTACATGAGACACTACTGTGAATTTATTTAGTACTTGTATTAGCAAATATATGCACAGTAACAGCTGTGCAGTAGCATCTCCTGTAGATGTGCCCACTGACTTCCAGGACAAGAGCTACATGTTAGTTATTCATTATTAATTAAGGCCCAAGAGAAACAGTTGTTATAAGCAAAGTCAAAATGACCAAAGGACTGCTTCATCCCTCAGATGGAGAGAGAGGGCTAAACCTCAAGGATGATGTAAGCCACGTGCTGATTAGGTGTGAGGGAAGAATGAGCAGAAGGAGGTAATTATTTTTACTTTTGATGTCAAAGGGAATGGTGATGTTGTCCCCAACAGTGGAGCATGACGGTAACAAAAAGATCTGGGTGAAAGATCAGGGCTTTGTTTTGGCCACACTAAATTTGTGATTACAGATGTCATCCAAGAATATTAAGAGTAGTCAAACAGTAGTGGCTGCTTCCCCTCATATGTCATGAAGAAAGAATGCTATTGAAGGCAGTAGCATGCAAGCACTCAGCACAGAACTCTTGTCATGCTTTAAGCATTATTTTAGATCTTTGCAGCTGATCAAATTTTCTCATCAATGTGCATGTTTCAGAGCCAAAAAAATCTTTAAGATCATCACAGCATACAGCACAGAATGTAATGTTGATTCTTATCAGCAGCAATGTGAACTTGGGAGATCTTATTTAATATTCTATGTGCATATTCTTAAAATGTCAGAGCATATTTTAGACACTTCGCTGCACTTCTGTGCATCACTTTATGTTTTAGTTTCTGTTCTAAAGTGGAAATGTATAAGATGCCACTGAGAAAAAAATTAGCTGCTTTTTTACTGCTCAATAGTTTCTTTTGATATGTCATAGTTCTTCATTCGAGCTAGTTCTTTGTACACTTATGGGTCAGCTAAGGGTGACTGGTGAGGTCCAACTGCTCCATCAAGAAAAACTGCTCTTTTAAACTAACCAGGAATGTTGACAGATTAGCCTTTTACAATTGTTACTCCAGCATGGATCCGCTGTTTCAGCCTCTAGACTTACATGTGCAGTTGTTCCTAGATATTGGATCCATGTAACCATCCATGTCTTAACGTCAGTCTACCTTTAAATCTCAGTCCCCTTTATAATTGGATTTTGCAGTTTCCATTTCCATGGAAGGACAGACAGTCAGTGATGTTACAACTAACTTGGTGAGAATCATTTTGGTTTTCCTTTAATATGCCTCCAACCTAGAGCTCCATTCTGTAGACATTTAGCTAGGATGGATAAAGCCAAGTCTATAGAGTGCCATGCATCTTCTCGTGTGGCATACCCGACCATGGTATGCTGCCCTGGTCAGGCTGCTTTCTTCACTGAAAGTAACAGAGCCACATCCGTGTGGTCTTTCATGTGGCTAATTAGTGAATACCAATTATCCTGCATTGTGTTACTTTACCAAAGTGATTATACCATTTCCAGTGTTTAAGTGCTTAAGAATACTCTAGAGTATAGTGGTAACTTTACTACATAGATGTTGCCTAACATTTCTATCCTATTTCAAATAAGTAATAACTGAAGGACTGCTCCTCAATTTTTACTAATGAAAGCTATTATTCTTTCCAAAAGTAAGGAACAGTGTGAGTGTCCTTTATTCTCTTGCAAGTAACTGCTCCTTTGGTAGCCTTGATGTTAATAGAACTACTCAGTGATGGGTTGCCAGTGTATGCATTTTAACCTAACATAAATTGACTTCAGTCAGTCTTCAATTTAGAAAAACAAATTCTTTTCTATAAACATACTGCTTCTTTGTACGTGTGTGCAATATGCCACAATCCGAACAAGCTGGATCTGAACAATGTAATATTATGATTTGGTACATTTTGTTGATGGAAAAAATCACTGTCTAGGAGAGGCTCATAAAACAACTTTATCTCCATCACTAGGAGTTTTAAAATTAGGGTTAGACAGCTAATGGTTGGAACTAAATCTTGCTGAAATGGTTTAAGCAGAGATGATGCTTCCTTGAGCAGGGCATTGACCAGATGACCTTTTTTGCCTCTTCCAGTACTATTTGTCAATAATTATGTGGACATTTATATGATTTGCATATGGAATAATCCACTGTGACTTGAGTTCTCAGACTTGGTTAATTTTATATAGTACTTGCCCATTTTTCTAGAACTTTAGCACAGCATGTTAGTTCACATAATTCTTACTCTTACAGTGCTCCCTATCTTTCTACAGTGATTCCTGTTAAATTGTATATTAATTCATTATAATTCATTATATTTTACTTAGTCAAAGATATTAGACATGATAAAATCTTATTAAGTCATATGAGCTCATCCTGCATAATTTGTGCAGAATGAAAACTTTTTCTGACCACTACGTAGCTATATAAAATTATATCCCATTTTATTTTTTTGAGCTGCAGTTTTGGACACGTGTATATAGTTAAGGATTCTCTTTCACCCTATGCTGCAGCAGAGGAAGACACTTCTACCTTTTAAGCCAATATTTTAGTGCTGTGGTTCGTAACCTTTTTAGATTCAAGGCACCCCTCAGAAAATGCCAGTTCTTTGTCACTTGCTTTTTAACTATAGAAAATAGCAGAGCAACTCTTCTCTTGTGAAGAACTTAGAAAGACTACAACAGATCAGGATGTTTTTAACAACATTTTGAGGGATAGCCAGCATGGGTTTGTTGTGGGTAGATCTTACCTGACCAATCTCATCTTCTATAATCAGGTCACATATAGGTCTTCTATAATCAGGTCAATCTCTTCTTCCTGGACAAGGAAGAAGAGATTGACATAATATATCTTGATTTTTAAAAAAGCCTTCAATCTGGCATCCCATGATCTCCTCATGGCAAAATTGGCCAACTGTGGCCTTGGCTACATCACAGTCTGATGCCTGGGGAATTGGCTCTGAGATCAGACCCAGAGAGTGGTAATAGACAGAAGTAAATCATTGTGGTGCACCGTGACCAGTGGCCCCCAAGGCTCCGTTCTTGGGCCTATACTCTTTAACATCTTTATTAATGATGTAGACATTAGTATCAGAAGTGGACTGGCCAAGTTCACTGATGACACCAAACTTTGGGGTAAAGCATCCACACCTAGGATGGTGATCCAGGTCGACCTAGACAGGCTTAGAAAATGGGTGAATGAAAACCTGATGGTGTCTAACACTGAAAAATGCAAGGTACTCCACCTTGGGGAAAAAAATCCTGCAACATGCTTATAGGCTTGGCAGTGCTGTGCTTGCTAGTACCATGGCCAAAAGGGACCTGGGGGTCATGATTGACCACAAGATGAATATCAACCACCAATGCAATGTTGCAGATGGTAAAGTGAGCAAAACTTGCATCCATAGATGCTTCTCAGGCAAATCCCTGGATTTCATCCTCCTACTGTACTCAGCTTTGGTGAGGCTGCAATTGGAGTACAGCATCCAATTCTGGGGTCCACATTTTAAAAGGGATGTGGAGAAACTTGAGAGAGTCCAAAGGAGAGCCACATGCATGATCAGAGGGCAGGAGAACAGGCCTTATGATGAAAGCCTGAGAACCACGGGACTGTTGCAGGGCACTAAGGTGGCCTGCTCCTAGAAGAGCGGGACCTGCTTGGGGAGAGATGGACATCCACAGAGATGGACAGAAGACCAGATGCAGGTTACCAGGGCAACAGGCTAGACAGCAAATTAGCCTACAGCTGCACTTGGTCAGCTGACCAGAAGGGGCAGGGCCGTGGGCCCATATAAACCCCAGGCTGGAACTAGGGGAGGCAGTTCACTGTCAATGGCCAAGCGGGAAGGAAACCTCCTAGAGGGAGCTATGGGAAGAGGCCTGAGGGCCAGTTTGGCTTCTGGTAATGCCAGAGTCAAAGTTGATTCTTTTAAAGGGGTGGAGCACAATTGGAACTTATGTGTTATATTATAGCTCATGGGCTTATGTTTTGTTTGCTGTTTCATAACAACCAGTGGTTTGGGTGAGGCTATTGGGGAAGGAGGAGGCCTCATTGGGGGGGCCCGCTATAGTGTGGAGGGACCCCAGTGCCAGAGAGGGCATGGTATTTGGGGCACATAGACCCTGGTGCCAGCAAGGGCACAGTATTGGAGTGCACAGTGAGGGCATGGCACTGGGGGATATAGAGACAGAGACAGGGCTGCAAAGAGCCCCACACCAAGAGGCACAGAGAGCTCAATGAGGGCAAGGGGCCAAGTTGTAGCAAGGCCTGGTAGAGACAACAGGAATACCATCTGCGAGCCTTGGGGCATGGTAAAGGGGTGTTTGGAGCCACACATATACCCAATAAGGTTGGGGTGTCCCGAGACATCTATTTTGAAATGGGACCCACAAGGGGTCTGAGAATCCACAGGTTCAGGGAAGTCCATCAGGACTATGTCCAACTGGACACGAAGGCATCCTCCCTGTAGTATAATCACATCAAGATGAGCCAAATTGGCACGGTTGAGGGGATCCTAGGAGATCACAGCCATCCTTGGAGACCCCCATCCTGGGACAGGGACTCTTCACAGGCTCAGGGGGGACCTGGTGGCTGCCTATAAGGGGTGTACATCAGGATTTTGACAAACACCAGTTCACCAGAGTGCCCCAAGGGATGACAAGTTCGAACAGTCACAAACTCCTCCATGGCCATTTCAGGCTGGACATAAGCAAGAACTTCTTTACTGTCTGAGCCCTAAAAGTCCTGGAACAGACTGCCTCCAGAGGTGGTGCAAGCACCTACTCTGGACTCCTTTAAGAGACACTTGGATGTTTATCTTGCTGGGATCCTTTGACCGCAGCTGACTTCCTGCCCCTGGGGCAGAGGGCTGGACTGGATGATCTTTCAAGGTACCTTCCAGCTTTAATGTCTAAGAAATCTATGAAAAACTATGGACTTGTCTTCCAAATCTCTGAGTTTTATCTTGTGCATCATATTTTCACATCTAATAATGCTAATATGTGTGACAACCTGTAGCACCCCTGAAAGGCTTTCAAGGTGCCCCAGGGTGCCATGGCATATGTTCGAGTATAATTGGTCCAGTGGATATGACATTTGACATGGAAGAATGGGTGCTAATAACAGAGGAGATAAGACCATTTTTGAATGTGCATTAGGGAGTGTTTGCATTCCTAAGATACAATTAAGGTATCTATTAGTAACTATAGGAGCAGTGAAGACTTGAATATTTCCTTTGAACACCTTCATATCCAAATAATAAAACACCTTATATAATCAACCCTTTTGAATCAAACACTAAAATAGCATGCCTGAGCATTCACAGTTTTACTCATTAAATTAGTTCATTTATCACAGCGGACATGTTACAGTGAATATTTTCAGGATCAGGTTCTTATGTCCTATTTTGTTCTTTTAAAAAAGACAGCAAATATGTAGTCAGGCTGACAGATTTTATAGCAATCTCAGCCCAATGGAAAATATAAAAGGAAAGTAGTAAACCACCTTGATAAATGGGGCTACTAAAGGAAATGGCATATGACTCTTAGCTAGGCTATTTTTAATAGTCACACATATTTGAAGCTAGTTACTAACTGGAAAAAAAAATTAGAATTGTTTAGTTGTTGAGTATTAAGCTTTTCCAGGCAATAGTTTTCCATGGCAACAGCTGCTTAAGTCAATAAAAGTATGCATATGTGAGACAGTGCTGGGCCTGCTTCAGTTCATCAAGGACACCTAACCTGAGGCCATTAACTCTGGGGGAACTGTTTGATAGGTAATGGAGCAGTACATTTGGCATTCTAGTATGGAAGCTCTATATGTTAGAGTAGAATAATATAGTTCTTAGAGTATGTATATTTTCACTTCATGTTAGAACTTGGTTATTGTTTTCTGTGCCCCATGTTTCAAGAATTTAAAGCTATTTCCATAGTTTTGAAACTGGCTAGATATATGAAGTCCATTGTTCTTTGACTCTTGCTCTAACTGCTAACTTCTAAACTGCAAAGTAAATGTTGCTTATTCTCCCATCCTGGCTCACTTATGATGCAAAAATGTAGATTTCAGCATTAAAATTATGCCTATAAATGCAAATTGGACATGCAATTCGTTTATCATTTTTATTTGTGAAAAATATTTGGGTGCAGTTTTAAAGTACTGTTGAAAATCCCAATGTACTGCTGTTCTTGACCTATGAAGGGGAGACAGTGTTATTCAGTGGATAGGGCATTGTACTGCAAATAGAATTCCTGGCTAATTCAGCCCTTGACCTGATGTGTGACCTTGGGCAAGTTGCTCTACCTCTGCCACAATTTTCTCTTGTATAAAATGGGGATAATGGTACCTTCCTTTGAAAATGCTTTGAGGTATAAGGATGAAAAGTTTGATATAATTATTATGGCTAGGGAAAGGTATTCAAAAAGCCCAATCCTGAAATGATTCAATCTTTGCAGGTTAGTCTAACCTGCAGAAATTGAACCAATTTGCAAGTGGATAGACATTCACTATTGATTCAAATAATGCAGACACATGCTTGCAGTGACTCAGGCTAGAAGCCGGGGAGTGCTAGAGAAATCCCCACCTTCCCTTCATCAGTGCTGAGCTGAGGGAGGTGGGTGTGACCAGGCCCTAGCAGAAAGCTATAATTAGGGAGGGGTTTAAACCCCCACCCTGGGCTGCACAGTCTCTAGCCGGGGTGTGCCTGAAGGGGGAGGGGAGGGGAAAGCAGCCCTCACCAGGCTTTTCCTGGCTCACTGCTCAAAGGGCAGGGGTGTTGCCAGCCCCCGGCCCCCAGTTAGCACTCTAAGGCAAGGGGCAGGGGGGTGGGGGAAGAAAGGAGGACTTTTTGTGTGGACTGCATGCATCTATTGATGATACTGAGCTTTTCAGTCTCCCCCTTCCATGCTTTTTCATGATGTCTGCAGCAAACTGTTGGCACTCACAGGTCCCATGCATTAGAAATCAGGTCATTTATCACACCTCTCTGATCCCTCTTGAACACTGTCACATTGCAGTCTTTGAAGCAAGCTAGCAGCCAGCAGGGAGCTTATCAAAATACACAACTTATCAGCCCATAAAGAATGTTCATGTAGGTTCTTAGCCTGCGTGCATGACCTTCACCTAACGCAGGAAGTATATGGTCCCACTAGGGAAATGCCTTACTGGACTTGGTATTAGATATGGGGGGAGGATCTGGTAGGCGAGCTGCAGATTCGTGGTCACCCTGGAGAAAATGACCACCAATCAATCAAATTCACCATCCGGCATAGGGTGGGTAAGATAACTAGTAGGGTGGAAGTGCTTGACTTTAGGAAGGCTAACTTCAGTGTGCTTAGAAGTCTAGTCAATGATGCACTGCAGGATAGAAATATTGGCGAGATGGGTGTCCAGGAAGGGTGGTCGTTCCTAAAGAAGGCAATCCTTTGGGTGCAGAGGGAGATGATCCCAGTACAAGCAAAAAGGGGGGAAAGGAGCCAGAAAACTTCCTTGGCTAAACAGGGAAATCCAGGGGAGCCTAAGGGCAAAAAAGAAAGCATATAGGTAGTGGAAGCAGGGGGAAGTTACTAAGGAGCAGTATAACCAGTATACCTATTTGGACTGCACTTGCAGGGAGGCAGTTAGAAAGGACAAAGTAACTACAGAACTGAGGCTGGCAACACAAATTAAAGCCATCAAAAAGTCTTTTTTTTAGGTATGTAGGGAGTAAAGGGAAGGTTCAGGGCAGCATAGGTCCCATACTGAACAAGGAGGAGCAATTAGTGACAGACAGAGGGGACAAGGCTGAGCTTTTCAATGAGTTTTTTGCCTCAATATTCTCAAACAGGGATCAAGATAAGGCTCCTAATGGGGATCAGAGGGACACCAGCCCACCAACTGGTGGTGCTCTTTTCAGTCCTTCCAGGCTCAAGGTCTGGACTGAGGAGGGAGAGGAGGATCCAGGTAGGTAACCAAAGACTGCAGAACTGGTGTCATCGGAAAGGCTTGGCTTCCATGACCACAGCCCGCTCTTTGATGAGAGAAGCAGTGAGCTGCTGGGAAGAGATGGCCTCCACCTCTCTCCACTGGGGAGGAGGCTCTTCTCAGCCAGACTGGCTGACCTGCTCCACCAGGCTTTAAACTAAGCCTGCTGGGGGACAAGGGGACTACCACCACTGCTGGCCCCGCAAGGCCAGCAGGCCAAGGCACTTAAGGGAGCCCAGCCCTGCCCCAGCCCTGGTACAATCTGAGGGAAAGGCAAGAGACCCCAAGGGAACTCTTACCTGCCTGTACACAAATGCCAGGAGTTTGGAGAATAAGCAGGAGGAACTCATCCTCCTACTTAATGCAAATAATTATGATGTCATAGGGATAACAGAGACCTGGTGGAACTCCACCCATGACTGGACCATGGGTATAGATGGCTATACCCTGTACAGTAGCTATTGAGTAAATAAAAGGGGTAGGGGTGTAGCTTTCTATGTTAAAGAAAGCTATGCATCCCTGCAAGATGATGTTGGTGACCAGGGTGGATGACTCTCTGGGTTAAAATCCGTGGGGAACGTGGCACAGGGGACACAATGGTGGGAGTCTACTACAGACCTCCCACCCAAAGTCAAGAGCTTGACCAGGAGCTTGCCTGGGAACTGGCTGAGGCCTTATGCTCTAGGACCATGTTTGTCATGGGTGACTTCAATTACCCAGACATCTCGTGGGAAGATCACTCAGCAAAATCTGAGCAGTCGTAAAGCTTCTTATTGTGCATGGATGACCTGTACCCGACTCAAGAAGTCTATGGGCCAACAAGAGGTAAAACACTGCTCGACCTGGTACTAGGGATGATCTTATGGGTGACCTAGTGATCGATGGGAAGCTGTGTGACAGCGACCACGAGCTGATCACCTTCACCATCTGTCATAAAGCTGGCAAGTCAGTCAGCAACACTGAAGTCCTTGATTTCAGGAAAGCCAATTTTGACAAGCTCAGGAGGCACGTCAATGAGGCCCTAAGGGACCACAACCCTCAGGAGCGGGGAGTTCAGGAAGAGTGGTTGCTCCTCAAGGGAGCGATCCTCAGTGCATAAGCTAATTCTATTCTATCTCAGAGAAAGGGCAGCAAGAGGGCACAGCAGCCCCCCTGGCTCTCCAGGGATCTAGCAGACTTCCTGAGGCTAAAAAGAAAGCCTTACAAAGGATGGAGGATGGGATTCACCTCCAAGGAGGAATATCCTGCACTGGTCCAGTCCTGCAGGGACCGAACCAGGAAAGCTAAGGCTGCAACTGAACTCCAAAAAGCTTCAGGCATCAAGAACAATAAAAAGTCCTTTTTCAGATATGTGGAGAGCCAGAGGAAAAGCGGGGGCAACATTGGATCCCTGCTGAAACAGATACAACAACTGACAACTGACACTCAGGAAAAACCTAACCTATTAAATGGGTACTTTGCATTGGTCTTTCATCAGTCCCATGGTACAGGTGTGTAGGATGGGACGCCCATGCCCACTACAGGACAGGGAGGTCCAGGTGAGGAAGATCCCGTGCCCTCCATTAATGAGAGGCTGGATACCTTCAAGTCAGCTGGCCCTGATACACCCCAGGTACTCAAGGAGCTGCTAAGAATCATAGCGCAGTCTCTGGCATGGATCTTTGAAAACTCCTGGTGCTCTGGTGTAGTGCCCGAAGACTGGAAGAAGGCTAATGTGGTGCCTATCTTCAAGAAAGGGAGGAAAGTGGATCCAGCAAAAGATAGGCCCATCCGTCTGACTTCTATCCTAGGGAAGATTTTAGAAAAGTTTATTAAAGAGGCCATCCTTAATGGACTGGTCTATGCCAACATCCTGAAGGATAGCCAGCATGGGTTTGTTGTGGATAGGCCTTGCTTGACCAATCTCATTTCCTTCTACAACCAGGTGACCTATCACCTGGACAAGAGAGAAGAGACTGATGTTATATATCTTGATTTCAAAAACGCCTTTGATCTGGTATTCCATGGTTACCTCGTGGTGAAACTGGCCAATTGTGGCCTTCGGTCCACCACAAGCCGCTGGCTGGGAAATTGGTTCCATGGTCGGACCCAGAGGATAGAAATTGACAGAAGTCAATCATTATAGTGCCTTGTGATCAGTGGGGTCCCCCAAGACTCTGTCTGTGGACCCATATTGTTCAACATCTTCATTAATCATGTGGACATTGGAGTCAGAAGCGGACTGGCCAAGTTCGCCAATGACACCAAACTTTGGGGGCAAAGCATCCACACCAGAAGACAGGGAGTTGGAGTACTGCATCCAGTTTTGGGCTCCACAATTCAAAGCAGATGTGGAGAAGCTTGATAGAGTCCAGAGAAGAGCCACGCACATGATCAGAGGTCAGGAAAACAGACCTTACAACAACAGGCTGAGAGCCCTGGGGCTCTTTAACCTGGAAAAGTGCAGGCTGAGGGGCGATCTGGTGGCCACCTATAAGTTTATCAGGGGTGACCACCAGTATCTGGAACCCGAAGGAGGATCAAGCATCGAGTCCTGGTCGTTGGGGACTCCATCCTGAGGGGCACGGAGCGTCCCATCTGCCATCCGCACCCCTTGGGCTGAGAGGTCTGCTGCCTGCCTGGAGCGCGGGTTCGGGACGTCACGGAGAGCATCCAGAAGATGGTGAGGCCCACGGACTACTATCCGCTAGTGGTAGTCC
>JAGPOW010001296.1:68686580-68696852 GCA_030014935.1 Caiman crocodilus
GTTCCATCCTAAGTGCAGGACTTTGAATGTGTCCTTGTTGAACCTCATGATATTTATTTTGGTCCAATCCTCCAATGTGTTGAGGTCTCTTTGAATCCTAGTCCTACCCTGCAGTGTATTTACTGTTCACCTCAGCTTGGTGTCACCTGCAAATTTGCCGAGTGTGCACTCTATACCATCTTCCAGGTCATTGATGAAAATATTGAACAAAACCAGCCCCAGGACTGAACCTAGGGGCACACCACCTGATACTGGCTGCCAACTAAACATCAAGCCACTGATTTCTTCCCTTAGTGCCTAATGATCCAGCCAGTTTTTTATCCACTTTACATTTCATTCATCTACTCCATACTTCCTTAGCTTGCCTGCAAGAATGTTGTGGGTGACCGTAACAAAAGCCTTGCTAAAATCAAGGTATACCACGTCCACTGGTCTCGCTGCATCCACAGAGCCAGCCATTTCATCATAGAAGACAATCAGGCTGGTCGGGCATGCCCTTGCTGAATCAATGCTGAGTTCCTAATCACCTTCTTCTATTCAAAGTGCTTAGAAATGGATTCCTTGAGGATCTGCTTCAGGATTTTTCCAGGGGCTGAGGTGAGGCTAATTGATCTGTATTCCCTAGATCCTCCTCTTTCCCTTTCTTAAATATAGGCACTAGGTTTGCACTTTTCCAATCATCCGGGACCTCTCCTGATTGCCATGAATTTTAAAAAATGTTGGACAGTAGGGCTGTGCGAAGCTTTGATTCCTGTTTATATTTGACAGAGATTTGGCTCAATTCAGTGGAGATTCGGCCCAATTCAGTGACTGAATCTCTGAATACAAATCGAACCAGAAGACCCTTTCAGAACCCTCCAAATGGGGGGGGGCTCCCCAGTGTGCTCAGCAGCAGCTCCAGAAGTGGACCAGAAACACTTCTGGATCAGAGGTACCTCTGGTCCACTTTCGGGTCTGCCAGCAAGTGTGCTGGGGGGTCCCCCCATGCCCTCCCGGCTCAGTGACTGGTCTGGGTCTGGGGGGGCATCTGGGGTCCACCTGCCAATCACTTCTGGTCCACTTCTGGTCCACTTCTGGGTTCACTGTCAAGCATGCAGGGGGCACTCCTGTGTTTCTGTGGGACACTCCATCTACCCCAGCATCATAGCATTCATGAGCCACACATATTACCTCAAGGTACGGAGAACAAATATTTAAAGCTGTGTCTCTGACTGAATCACTGATTCTCCAAATCAGCATCGAATCTTCAGATTCAGAATTGGCCCAATCAAATTAGGGACAGTGATCCGAATCAATGAATTGAATCACTGTCTCCAAATCAGGCTGAATCCGAATCGAATAGGGCCCATTTCACATGCCCCTAATGGCCAGTGGCTCTGCAATTACATCAACCAAATCCCTCAGCACCCTTGGGCACATCTCATCTGGCCCCATGGACTTTCTGAATAGTCCAGCTTTTCTGAATAGTCTCTAACCTGTTTTTTTGCCACTGTTGACTGTTCACCTCCTCCCCAAGCTGTGCTTCCAGGTGGAGTAGTCTGGGAGATGACCTTGCCTGTGAAGATCCAGGTGAAAAAAGCACTGAGCTTTTCAGCCTTTGCTACATCCTCTGTCACTAATTTGCCTCCCCCATTCAGTAATGGACTCAGACTTTCCCTGACCTTCCTCTTGTGTTATTGACATACTTGTAGAAACCCTTCTTGTTACCTTTCACATTCCTTGCTAGCTGCAACTCCAGTTGCACTTCAGCCTTCCTGACTTCATCCCTGCATGCCCAAGCAATACTCTTATACTCCTCCCTAGTTGTTTGTTCAAGTTTCCACTTCCTATAAGCTTCCTTTTTGTGATTTAGTTTACGGAAGAGTTCCCTGCCAAGTCAAGCTGGTTTTCTGCCATACTTGCTAGTCTTCCTGCATATCAGGATGGTTTGTTCCTACACTCTTAGTAAGGTTTCTTTAAAGTACAGCTGGCTCTCCTAGTCTCCTTTCTCCCTCAAACTAGGTTGCAAGGGGATTCTACCCATGAGTTCCCTGAGCGATTTGAAGTCTGCTTTTCCGAAGTCCAAGATCCGTAGTCTGCTGCACTCCAGGCTTCCTTTCCTCAGGATCCTGAATTCAATCATCTTATGGTTACTGCTGCCCAAGTTACCATCTACTAGTACCTTCCCTGTTTGTGAGCAATAGGTCAACAAGAGCATGGCTCCTTATTGGCCACTTCAGCACTCACACCAGGAAGTTGTCCCCAACACTCCTCAGTAACTTGCTGGATCACCTGTGCAATGTTGGATGGCCCTCCCAGCAAATGTCAGGGTGATTGAAGTCTCCCATCAGAACCAGTGATTGGGAAACGTCCTCTAGCTTTTTGAAGAAAGTCTCATCCACCTCTTTCACCTTGTCCTGTCTATAACAGACCCCCACCACAACATCATCCTTGTTGCTCTCTCCTCTGACCCAGGACTATCTCCAGTTTCATACTGGAGCTCTGAGTAACCATATGCATCTTTTACATAAAACCATATGCATCTCCTCTTCTTCTCCTCTGCCTGTCCTTTGTGAATGGTTTGTACCTATACATGACAATGCTATCCCACCAAGTCTCTGTTATTCCAATCATGTCATAGTTCCATGACTGTGACAGGACTTCCAATTCTTCCTGCTTGTTTCTCAGGCTCCATGCATTCATGTACAGGCATCTGAGGTAACTAGTCAATTGTCCTGATTTCTCAGGAAGAATGAGAACACCTCCCCTGTTGTCCCGTCCTACTTGCTCTTCCTCCAGGACACCCACTTCCCAACTTACCTCAGGGCTTTGGTCTCCAACCCCTGGTGAACATAATTTAAAGTTCTCCTCACTAGGTTAGTGAGTCTGCAAAAATGCTCTTCCCTCTCTTCATCATTTCTAGTACTAGATTCTTTCTGTGACTGGTAACCTCTTTGGCTATCAGAGAATATATACATTGCCTGCACAAAATTTTTTGGAAAACAGTAGATATCTCATAATATGAAGTTCACAGACCTAGAATGAATTGAAGCAAAATATCTACCCAATACCTTTACAAAATAAACAAAAATTCATTAGCCTATTGGGCACTAAGTACCAGGGATTTAACATAGACAATGACTTTTATAGTCTATTATAATCTACCCGATACTCACTAACCTTTACACTTTACTGGTGATAATGACTGTCTGAACAATCTTATTCTTCTATAGTCAGGTTTTTACTGCATCTCTCCTGCCTATTGGCTACCTGATACTTTGTCTTACATCCTGTATCTATTTTTGTATAGATTTTTACACAAGCTTTTGTTCTATCTGCTTCTGTGCTGCATCTGTTTTTCTTCCTGAGACCTGAAGAAGGGTGGTGTAATATCCAAAAGCTTCAGGTTGTACAAAATATTTCTTAAAGTAATGAAATATATTTGTATTTACAATATTATGCCTCCACCGTGAAAGACCACATCCAAATCACAAATTCTGTTGGTTGTAAATGCACCCTGGAAAGGAAGAGATATACCCATATTCAGTTCCATTAATGAAATGTATTTGGCATTGCAAACTATGTTAAATGTAAGAAGACAGATCCTTCAGATATCCCTGTCCATTCCAACCCAGACCCACACAGAAAACCACTGAGAAAAATATAACCAAAAATTGCTATAAGGAATTTCTGATTGGCTGCCAAATACATATTATAATTATACAAATGAGGTTGGTCATTATGTATTAAGCATTTGGGGTTTGTTGAGCTAGAATGAAATTCATCACTATTCCAAAATCCAGCACAAGGCTTATGAACCTTTTTAAAGTGAGTATGGTGGTTTGTGGATTTTTTGTCTATCGGGGTTTCTGGATACAAGCCTGGATGTGGATCATAGTGTCTATATAGTCAATGTTAGTGTAGGATTACTCCAGAGAAAAGTTAATGAAAGAGCTCTAGTTGTTAAATCTGGGGTGGAAGATAAAATAACTGAGTCCAGGTGCTCAGTCCAGACTATGACAATATCTGTGTAATACAGGTATACTGCAGGCTTGAGGGTGCAGTTTTCCCAGAAATTCTTCCTCAAGGCAGCTCATGAAGAGGTTGGCATATTGAGGGGCCATATTTGTACCCATAACTGTGCCCAAGGTTTGGAGGAAGAGTTGATTCTTGAACGTGAAGTTGTGGGTGAAGATGAAGTGGATGATTTTTGCAACACGTTGTGGCAGATCTGAATGTACTCCATGTTCTTTTAGGTATTTGGTCGGCCCATGTGAATCGGCAGTGATCCAATCTGGCTTCGGATCCAGCCTCTTTGGATGCCAGTGATCTGATCCAGAGCTCCAGACCAGGTTTCTGCTTTGATCTGGCTGAAGCAGCTCCGAAGCTTCAGAGCCGCCCCAGAGATCTGGCTATAGGTTATAATCAGGAATGAATGAAATATCAATAACCTTGGTGTTTTACGTCTGATTTAGATGAAACTTGCAGGAGTGATAGCCCCTTCTGAGAGAATGAAATATGTTAAGTTTCAATAAGATTGGTGCAGGGATTTGGGGGAAACTGTACCCCAAATTCCCGAAAGCAAAACTCATGTCACATCTATATGTTACAACACAGGGGGGTTAAAACTGCAGAGATGGTAGCTCCTGGTAAGGCCAAAGAGCCTGCCAGGGTTCAAGAAGATCGGTGCAGGAGTTTGGGGGCAGCTGCACCTCAACCTGCGGACAAGCAAGACTCGTGACATAGGTGACCTTGTGTGTGTTAAGGCGCAGCAGTGTGAAAGCTGCAGGGGTGGTAGCCCCTGCTGCAGCCACGAAGACTTCCAGCTGTTAAGAGGATCAGTGCAGGTGGTTTTGGAGTGCTGCATCCATAGCTGCTGATGGACAAAACTCGCGACATGGGTGCTTGTGCAATTAACTGTCTCTGTCTTAGGGCAGTTGATTGTCTGTATTATTTCCTCTCCTTAGTCTCTGCTTTTGTAGGTGTTAATTTATGGTATTTAACTGGCTACATTAGCTAGGTACTATATATTGAGCTGGTCTCTGAGTGAATCATGACTGATTGATTACTGGTAACACAGTAGCTTAGCAGCCAGACCTGCAGTAGTATATCCCATGCCCCAAGACAGACGTAGTCTACAATCTCTACAAATTTCATCCAAATCAGACAAAAACAAAGTTATAGATATTTCATTGTTTCCCCATCATACCCTATGGCCGGGTCTCTGAAGCAGCTCTGAAGCTTTTCCAAAGCGCTTCGGAAGCACCAAACCGCTTTGGGAAACCTAACAAAGCCAATGCTTTGATCCAAACATGCTGCTTCAGATGCCAAAGCGTCCAAAGCTTCTCCGAATCCGAAGCTCTGTCCAAAGCTTTGCACAGCCCTAGTATTTGGGGCAGACATCTGTGCCTTCATTGTATGAGGTATTAATGGCAGGTAACCATGACTATATGTGTAGCCTTCTCAGAGAGGTGACTGATGATACAGACAGTGTTAAGGAAATCTATTGTATATTGTAGAAAACTTGCTCTTTGCCTGACATAGGATAGTTCCTATGAATCCTGATAACTCTTCAGTGAGGGTATCATGGTTGGACAGGATGGGTCTACCAGGGTTATAGTATTTGTTAATCTTTGGGAACAACATATACAAAATTCCTGGGGTAGGAGAGTTGGGGATAAATGGAAGTAGTTATTCCTGAAGCTGATGTGGGGAGGATTTGATGATATTTTCCTGTTCCAAAGCAAATAATGGTGTGGGGTCCTCCCAAAGTTCTTTAGAGTATTTGATGTCAGATAGTTGCCTGTTGGCCTCATTGATGGAGCCTTGACAGTTGACAATGATTAGCTCAGCTCCAGCTTTGTCCACTGGTTTGATTGCTATTTTGCTGTTGTATCTTAGGAACTTCATGGCTTTTCTCTCTGATGGAGATACATTGTGGTTCTGGCTTTTGTTTAGAATTTTGCTGTCAGCTTTCTTCCTGAAACAGTCATTGTAGCAATCCAAAGTGTGGCTATGCCTACTTGGAGGTGTCCAGTCCCTTATCTTGTGAGTTTGTCTTCTCAAATGCTTTCAGCTCCATTCTCCAGACTCTTTATTCTTATATCTACTTCTCTACTCCAGTCTTTGAGGAGTATTTTCATCACTCCATACTTCTCTGACCTTTCTTCCTCATAATGGTTGTTTCCCCATCCCCACTGCTTTATGCTGACTCTTGTACCTGACCTATGAAAGCTTACACATCTCTGATTTAGTCTATAAGGTGCAAATCTACCCTTCTTTCTGCCTGACTTCAGACTAACATGGCTAACTACTTCTTTCTGCCCTTATATTTGGACCCATACCTCTCAGATTTACTAACCACGTACTTATTTTTTCTTACTATTTCTTGTCAGAACTTCAAACAATTCCTCTATCTTCCTCTCATCCATCCCTGAATCTTCCTGCTCTGACATTTAGGGCACCTATACATGAGCAGAGAGGCTACTCCAATGTGCTGTAATTATGGAACATTGGAGCAGACTCAATTATTTGAGTCTGCTGAAGCATGATAATTACTGCATTCCTGCAGCCTCCAGTGTCCTGTGTATCAGCATCCCTGCACTTCAAAATGGTGACAGGGGAGCTTTACCTAAAACTTTATTTTCACCTTCACCGCCATTTTGACGCATGGGGATGCTGATACACAAGACACTCTGGGCACTTTAATTAGAGCAGCTTTCAAAGCTGCTGAAGCACATGTATAAATGCCCCTAGTGTTTTATTTTGGTTGGATTATGAAGTCTTCGATCTAAGAATTATATTTTATCTACTTTTGTCAAGCATATCTGTAAGATAATTACAAAAGAGAAATGATTTAATAATGGTGCAAAAGGTAGCTGATTGTTGTTATCTATTGTTCTTATCTAGACCACTCTTTTATGCATGAAACCCTTGCAGAAGGTAGATACAGAATGATGAACGATTCCATATCTTTGAGTTGTCTTTCCTTAGATTTGCACTCAGGCTCTGAAAGTCTGTTTGGATACTGAACCACTATGGTTTGATATCATAGCAGCCTGGATGCAGGAAAAGAGCATCCTGTATCTTAAGCTTGATGCACATTTTTTCTCCAGGTGATTTTATAAGTGGTATCCAATCATTAGTTGGTATATGGGTGCAATCATTTTGCTGTCCTTGTCAAACTCTGTAATGAATTCTTCTCAGATCAGCACTTGGTTTCAGACAGTGGGAAATCTGCCAAGTTTAGACATTTGAGGTAAAGCTTTTAGCTAATTATGCTCCTTTTCTCTTGAATTTCATTAAATAAATTTGTTTCTATTAAACTGTAGTTTATGACCTTGTGTTTTTCTTGTTAAAGGAATAAATAGCTGCAAAAATAATTGGACAATAGGGAAATAAGGATTCCAGTAGAAAAAGATACCTCGAAGAACATTTTTCTGAATCCTTAAGACTATCTCATACCCTGAATTAATTTGTTTAAAGGGAAGTACAGAGATTGCCTTCATTCCTACTGAAATTATACTCCCTACGGTCTTTACTGATTTATGATATGCCTCTTATTCAGAACATCTAAGGATTTTGGAGAAGTAAGGAAATCAATCTATTTGCTAGTATGGACAGGAACTGCTGCTTTGTCAAGGGACTAGTAAAAATAATAGCATTTTTTCTGGTTCATTCAGATATATCAAAGACTTGCTCCTTAGTCCTTTCCCAGAAGGTTGTAATTGGACACCCTTAAAGATGGAGAAAAAGATTTAATTCGGAAATTAAAAAACAAAGAGTAGCTTGTGTGGCAGAGGGCAGTTAGTAAGGAAACGTGGAGAAAGAAGAGCACCTGTGTATGTCGCCCGCTCAGCAAGCCCACACATTCAGGGACTGCATCTCATTTGATTAGTGCTGGCACTTTAAGAACTGAATCCATCCTTTCTCAGTCTGATTCTACCAACCTTTCATCTCCCCAAAACAAAAAAGATAGGGCAGAGGGAAGCACTGCAGGGAAGCCAAGAAGGCCAGTTACTATAAAAAAAGAGAAAGTGAGCTAAATTAACATAGAAGTATGTTTTTTTTTCAGACTAGTTACCCATCTTCCTCTTTACTGACCTAAAAGAGGGTGAATAAAAGCAAAGTGAGTAAAGCCAGACTCTAAAAAAAAAAAAAAATATTTTTAAAAATCAGATATTTAAAAAACAGGATCTCATATTATGGAGACTGTATTGTACAATAGTCTGTGCTTCCTAGTTATCATTTGATCATGCAAGCATTAACTTCTGTTTACACACAATGACAGCATAAAGAAAGGTGATCTTTGATGACTTTTTGCTTACTACATTGGGAAAATAGGAAGCAACCAGACATTTTTTTCTTTAGTGATTACTATTCACCATTGCACTTAGGCACCTTTCTTTAAAAAGTGAATAAATTGTACTTTAATTTATTAGCGTGCTTTGGGAATGTTTGCAAGGAAAGGTAACTAAGCAAATGTTAATTAAGTCATTAATACTTGACAGGCACTGGCTCATTTTTCTTTTTTGAAAGGAAATTGTAAGTGTTTTTGCCTGACTCCTACAGTGCATCTTTCAGAGCAGATAACCACCTACATAGTTTGTCAACTGCGAGACCAGTGATGGCATGATGTCATTTATTTCATGTCTTTTATTGATGGAATGGCAATTTGTGTGGGATACATTCCTTAAAAGTTTTCTAGTACATTTCAAAGCTTAACAAAAAACCCAATTTCATTAAAAAAATGTTGAATGAAAAAATTGAATTCCAAGGCTTTTATAACTGCTTTACAGTGGTCTAATATTACTTTCTGTGATGCATAAAGAGGCTGTACTGTTCAGCATACAATGAACTTGTGCCAATCTTTCCATCACTTACTTTCAATGAGAGCCTGTTTTCACATATTTGGATTTTCGTGTCAGACCTGAAATTGGATCATTGATTTTGACACATCTCTTTATGTTTTCGCTTACTAGATTTTAATTGAATGGGGATGTGACTTACATTTTAAAGGCTTTCAGCTTTAGCTGTCATTCAAAACAAAGAGTTGAAGGATGCTGTCAAAGAATTATTGCTTTTAAAACTATTCTTCCAATACATCACTGCAATAGCCAGGTGGAGTACATACGTGGTATGAACAGAACACTAATAAAGGATATAATCAGGAAACAAGCTTCAATATTACTTTTAATCTTTTTTTTTCTTTTGTACACAATTCTGGTTCTTGTTTATTTTAACAGTTCTATCTAAAATAATGGAACTTTATTCAGCAGTCTGAATTAATTGCTTTATTTGATTATCATTGATTACTTCATTGGCTATGTGTGGTAAAGTAACAACATGGCCAAATTCAAAATACAAGCTGATGTAATTCACACATTCCTCTGTTCCTCTCCAGGAAATTGTACTCTTAAGGTACCTCTATTAAACTCAATGGGAGTCTTTCCATTGATTTTAATGAGCTCTGGATTAGGTCTTTAGTTTCCTTTATACCTATAGCTACTTACAAATTTGTAATATATACTCCCATATGCATAATGCCTGAATCTGACCTACTGATTCCAACTGCTTCAATGAGAGTGTAAGTAATTTACTGTCACTAGCAAGGAGAGAAAGGTGTGTGAGGAAAAGCAATTAAGAAGAGTGTGAAAAATGGAACCTAGTTAAAATGATACCCTTGATGGTGTCTGGAGATCTTCTCTTGATCTAGATCAGGGGTTCTCAACCTTTTTTAATAAATGTACCTCTGGCTGGATGTAAAGTTGGAGGTGGAGGGGAGAGGAAGTGGTACGTGCCTGGACCTGGAGTGGTGGCAGCGCAGGTTGGTAGTTGCGGCTACCACATACTCCCCACCTGTGTCCATTCAGCCGTGTGGCACCTGTGTGGCCTCCAGAGGGGCGCTGCTGCCCTCATGCTCCCTGGCCCTGCTTCTGGGAGGCAGCGATGCAGGGTGGTAGATGGTGGCACTCTGTCCCTGCACACCCACACATACCCCTTAGGGCTTTCCCAAGCACCCTCAGGGGTGCAATCGGTACCCTTCATTGACACCCCCTGGTTTAGATTAACTTGTTTTACCAGTGAAACTCACAGCTCCTCAGTTCTGGGAGCAACACAAGGCTTTTAATGCTACCTGGCAGCTGACGGTATATGTAGAGAAAATGTTGTATCATAGTATCATAGTATCATAGAATCTAGAGTCGGAAGGGACCTGGGCAGATCATCTAGTCCGACCCCCTGCCTTGGCAGGAAAGAGCACCGGGGTCAGATGACCCCGGCAAGGTGCTCATC
>JAGPOW010001296.1:68698584-68722552 GCA_030014935.1 Caiman crocodilus
CAATAAAAGCTTTTTTTCTTTCAAACTTCCAACTGGCATTCATATATTGGTGCTCATGCATGCCGGGCAACGAATTCAGACTTGGGCTGAAGCATAACACTTTCACCTACTTTCCTGTGTATCTTTTTATTTTCCTTCGAGGCCCCTTGCCTCGTACACCCATCTCCTCCTTATCACTGCAGATGGGCATCTTTCACATAAAAGTCTCACAGCCTCTGCTTTTATTATGTCTTAGGAAGATGGTTCAAGGCCATTCCTGACATAAGTAGCTGTGGGAAAGGATCGCTTCACAAACTGTTATAAGCCAATTGACATTTGGGTTTTATCTTTACATTGGGTATCTGACATAGCACTCTCTCGTATTTTAGGTTATTGTTTTAGCACTCAAAAAAAATGTCCAAGCCTCAAACTGATGATTTCTCCAAGGAACGAAACCAGTAGTCATCAAACAGTTGATCATGCTTGACCAGTCAATCGTGGAGCCTCTGACAGTCGATCTCAGGCTGGGATCAACTGTCAGGCTGAGATCAACTGTCAGAGGCTCCACGTCCCACTGCCAGGTGGGCAGGGGACATGGCTCAGCCCACCGGTGGGACACACATGGTGTTGTGCCACTCCCAGGGCAGCTCCAGCAGGGCTTGGGCTGCAAAGCCCAGGATGCAGCAGCAGCCTTCTCCACCCCATGCATAGACTTGTGGGGGGACACATATCTCTAGGGCCTCTGCCAGGATGCATGCAGCAGTGGGAGCCTCCCTGTTCCTGGACAAGCCACCCAGGCATCAATCATCCCACCACCCAGCTCAGCCGGTGCTCCACTCCCTCCCTCACTGCGGGGCCTTGATCTGCCCCCCTGCCCCTTCCCTCCTCCCACTGACCTGCTGTGGGCGGGGGTCGGGGAGGGAGGAGGATGATGCATGGTAGATCCTGGCTTGAACTTTAATTCAAAAAGTTATCTGGTACTTAAAAAGTTGGAGACCACTGAACTAAACTTATAAGACCCACTTTTTATTTGAAAAGTGTATTAGTTGACATACTGTGCAACATTTGGAGAATCTAGTTGAGGGCTTTTTATTTGCAAGTCATCAAAATTACTGTCTCTTAGCCCTCTGAATAGTCATTGATAGAATATCCAGTAATCAGTATTTACTATGTTTTATTCTCCATACATCCCTTATTTTCCATGCATATTTCCAGCAGTGATATTTTGAATAGCTCTTACTGCAGTAGTAATGTTCAGAAGAAGTACCCTTGCAATCCTTTAAATCCTTGGTCTCATTCTATTTTCAGGCTGACCGATGAAGCGTGACTCCTTTGTGCTTCTATTGTTGGATCACAAGTCTGTGGGAGTATCATTTTTTGTCCTTTCCTTTGTTTGGAGTTTGAGGTGGGTGACTCACAGAGCAGAGCTGCAGCTGTGTCCAGCAAATAAGTTCAAGCAAGCAACAGATTCTGTTATTATCAATCACAGGTTCAAAACACAAAAATGTATTTTAATCCTTCTCACAGCTGGAAGCATATGTTTCTAATATCTTAGTTGGCTAGCAGACAACTAAAGTTGAAGAGATTTTCTTAGCCAAGAGATTTTTTTAACTGATGTTTTGAATCTATATTGATTAAAAGTTTTTGTTTTATGAGTAAAGTAACTGTCAAGTCCCCTGACAGTGTTAATCTGACATCTGTTTATAATGTCATTCAGCATGTCACCTCTTGCTTGGCATCTGGTACGGCCCCTGAAATCTTCGCAAGAAAAAGGAAACTGTCTCTATACAGAGGTTGAAACTTTGTACGTATGACACTTCAGTTTGAGAAGTCAGAAGAAACACAAGGTTAAATGAAATTTCCAAGGCAATTGAGTCTTCTCAACTAAAATTAGGGAAAACAAATAGAAGGCCATACTATATCAGCCCATATGCTTTTTAGAGACTGATACCAGGGGTGAACAAATGATGTGAGAGGGAGCATTAAATTCAGGTTCTACTGGCAAATCTGAAATCAGGAGTCATGATTTCATCCAGGGAGTTCTGTGATTAATGGAGGATGCAGGAGATCTCCAAGGCATTTTGCAAGGTCTTGATTATTTTAGTTTCCAATTGAGACCTTGTACACTTGTACCTTAAAAAGTAAGAGCAAGATAAGAATATGTACTTTGCTTTCCTTTACACCTCACTCCCCCAAATAAGACATGCATTTAATCTGGAGAAAACAGAATGAAGAACAAGATTTTTCCAGAGTCATGGCTGAGTCCCAACAGCTAGGGCAAAGTACACTTTGCAGGGTCAGTAAAGGTTACAGCAGTGGTAACATGAAGCATCTTCCAGTCCCAACCCTTCACAATGTCTGCCAGAAACAGAGATGTATGAGGTAAGTAAAACTTTACTATGTTCCTTTGTTTTCAGGAGGCATGTTGAAGGTGAGCTGAGAAGCAGCTGTAATAGAAAGGTGCACCGGCTTTCATTACATTATGGGGTAATGCTGCAGCTCTGACCCTGAACGGTGAACTCAACCCCCTCCCACCCTGAGGCCAGCAGGGAGAGAATCATGGCAATCATTACAGTTGTCATTTGAGCTTCCAATGCAGAAATCAATTTCTTCATTTAAGACATGCACCAATTTTGGAGGTATGATTTTTGGGAGAATTGTGTGTGATATGCAGGTGTTTGTGTTTGGGTGGGAATCCACTGTAGAAAATAAGAGGTCCCTGTTCATTGCTGACATCTTCTGTATAGGGCGGCCATCATAAAGGACAATCCAGTTGTCCTTTATTGATATGAATCCCAATGCCTTTATGTCTTTTCTCTTGAAGAGAAAAATAGAGGACCTAAAGGCATTGGATTTTGTATCAATAGATGACAGAGGACAGAGTAGCAGAAAACCAGAATGTCCTCCATAAGGGCCACCATACTTCTGAAGGAGCTTTGTTCATGATTCAGATTTTCCAAATATTCAAAGTGATATAGCAGACTCATGGTGTTATGTGGATAGACCTTCCAGCTCCTGTCAAGAGCTCTTTGAAATATTTTTATATTTTTTGCATGAAAAAATGGCCCTTTTTAAATTTAAACTTTTCAAACAGAAATATGATTTCCAGTTTACAAAATCAAACTCAAAATATGTAGCTGATTTTTCAACTTTTTCTTTTTTGTTTCCTCTTTTCTTTTACCTGTGCCAATGAATGCAATAGGAGGAATGATATCCGGTGATTTTTTTTTCACTTTTCCTTTTATTTTCATTTGGCCTTCCTACTTTTGAAAGGAAAACGACCAACCAAACAAAAATCAAACCCCCCAAACAAACTAACAATCCAATTCCCTGGACTTCATTTAACTTACACTTTTAATTGAAAATTTGAAATGGTAAGTGATAAACAATTATAAAAGGAAAAATCTGTATTTGTACAATGAAAATCACTTATATTTTTGTAATTTTTTTTGTTAGTTTTCCTCATCAGGGGTGCTTCTACACATGATAGGGGTTTAGAGCCCTAAATTGAAATGGTGGGTTTTTAATCATTACAGTTAAAAACCACCATTTCAATTTGGAGGCTTCCATCACTGTTATAGTGAAGGGCCTGATCTTTTTTCCCCGCAAAGTCTGCTCACCTCTCCCATGGCCAGGGGGTGAGCTGCTAGTGGGCTGAGCAGCCCCTGAGCTGCGTGGGGCACCGGTCCTTCCCTCCACACTGGTGGCACCCTCCAGGACCACCCAGTCTAGCTGCTACTGGGCTAGAGCTGCCCCAGCTCAGAGATGCCTGATCCAATGCTTCCCCAAACCCACATGGTTTTCCAGCATGCTGTGCATCATCCCTGCTACCTTCTCCAGCCACCAGCACACCTAGCTGCCCTCCTGCTCCCTTCCTACACTGCCCCAGGAGCAAGCCAGCATGTTTCTGGGTGGTCCCCGGTGGTAGGAAGGTGGCAAGGACAGTGCTTCCCAGGTGGGCTTGGGAAAAAGTTGGATCTAGTGGGTCCTGCCTCTGAGCTGGGACAACACCCACCCACAAGCAGTCCATCTGCGTGGCCCCAGGTGACACTGCTGCCATAGAAGGAGGGACTGGGGGCACCTCAGAAGTGGTTAAAATAGACCACATTATTGACAAAATATATCCAAGTTTATAAATTGTGGTTGATCCAGATTATTATCAGGGGGTCTCCTATCCAGGTTTTGTATTCTATGAAATGAAGAGGTAACTCTCTGTACCTGAAAGTCTGATCACTTTTGGCAATTGTTTTATAGCAGGATGGCAATTACAGGACTACACACTGAGGAAGTCATTCCTCAGGAATACAAAATGATGAGAGCAATTATAAAAACATTATCACAGAGTAGAACATAAAATGCATGGAATCATGATCCTTGTATAATTATCTGAAAAATACTTCTGAAAACTCTTGCCAATGCCCTTCACTGTTAAGCCTTGAAAAACAACAGAATTATGTACAGAATGGGACATACTTGATATAAAAGGTCATGTTTTCTAGATATATAGACCTCATTAGTAACATCTTTTCCTGTGTTGACATTCTAAAAAAAATGATCACTGATAATGCAAATTTGGAATCATAGAATCATAGAAAATGAGGGTTGGAAGGAACCTCAGAAAATAATCTAGTCTAACCCCCTGTTCCTAGCAGGACCATCCCCTACTAGATCATCCTGGCTAAGGCTTGGTCTAGCTGAGTCTTAAAAACCTCCAGAGAAGAAGATTCCACAACCACTCTGGGTAACCTATTCCAGTGCTTTACTACCCTCCCAGTGAGAAAGTTTTTCCCAATATCCAACCTAAACCTCCCTTGCTGCAATTAGAGACCATTGCTCCTTGTTCTGTAATCTGCCATCACTGAAAACAGTCTAGCTCCATCCTCCTTGAACCACCCTTCAAGTAGTTGAAGGCTACTACTAAACCCAGGCTAAAAAAACCCAGTTCCCTTAGCCTCTTCTCATAAGTTATGTGCCCCAGCCCCCTAAGCATTTTCATTACCTTCCATTGGACTGGACTCCCTCCCATTTGTCCGCATCCTTTCTGTAGTTGAGAGTCCAAAACTGAACTCAGTACTCCAGATGTGGCCTCACCAGTGCTGAATAGAGGGGAACAATTGTTTCCCTTGATCCACTGGTGACATTCCTACCAATGCAGCCCAGTATGCCATTAGCCTTCTGGGCAATAAGGGAACACTGCTGACTCATATCCATCTTATTGTCCACTGTAAACCATAGGTCCTTTTCTGCAGACCTGCTGCCTAGCCAGTCAGCCCCCAGCCTGTATTGGCACATGGGATTGTTTTGTCCTAAGTACAGGATTTTGCATCCCCCACCCCCATCACCATGATCGGCTTCTGGGGGACCCTCCACCCCAGTCACTAGCTGGCTGTTGGGGGACCCTTCATGATAGGCTGCTGGGGGACCCCCCCCGGTCATGCTCCACTGGTGTCCCCCCAAACTCAGGAGGCACCAGTCATTACCATTGACAAACTCCCAGCCACATGTTAAAGCGCCTTAAGGTACTGCACACTAACATTAATGCACACTAATCACATGTATAGATGTATCTGAAATCAACATTAAGCTGTCATGGACCTTTCTCTATGACAGTACAGTAAACAAGCAACCCTTAAGCTTAGGTAAGTAAGGACACATGGAATAATGTAACAAAAAAGCAAACAAGCAAAAGTAGCTTCAGTTGCTTAAAATAAATTCCAGAAAATAAGTAACAAAAAATCTGAACAAGGTAAAAAATAGTAGAAAACCAAGAGAAAGAGAAAAGCAAGAGAAAATACAGGGATGATATTGCCAAGGCAGCTGAAGAGGATGCTGAAAGAAGTGATGATAAAGTACTTGAACAATTGAACAAGGTTCTAACTAGCAATTTTACACCAGATGGCAAGAGTTGAGGATAAACAAGGAAAGACATTAACAAGTGAAAAAGAACATAGAGAATAATGGGCACGGCACCTTCAGAAGTTAATACATAGACCACCCTGACGGGAAACTTTTGACTTGACAAGTAGATTAGATAGCTGGATTAAATGGCATTTTTTTGTGCCATATCAGAAGCAGAAAAGTGAAATATGTGATTTAAAAATATCAAACTTGAGGAAAACTGCTGGTAAGAACCAAAACAGTGGGAAATGTGGAGACCTTGTGGTAATGCTGTAAATAAAATAACAGATTATCAAACTTCCAACCATGTATGGGATGAGAAAAAGTCTCTGGAATAAAGGGAAATAGCATTTTAATTTCAGCAACAAAGAAATGGAATGCAAAGTGGGACTCCAATATTCTGAGTTCTTTTCAGCAATAACCAATCTTCGACAGCATCATCTTACAATAGAAAAGAAGCCATTGGAGCAAAGATGGAGGAAAAACTATACATTTTGATCTGAAAAATCATGTCAACCACATTTTCATCCTAAAAATAGAGCATCAGATGGTGACATAGTTCTTTTAATAACAGCTTTATCAACATTCAAGCAAAGACCATACAGCATCACTAAAAGATGTGGTTGATAATTATAGATGAAGAAAACACATCCACAAGAAATTATATTAGATGGTGAAGGAACACAACAATTCTGTTAATTCACATGTTTTTTTCAGTAGCATGTAATCCCATGAAGGAAACAGTGTAATTCCATGAAGAAGCAAAGTCACAGATGCATTCACAGGCTTAAACAATACTCACTCATTAACAATCTGCAACTTTAAAACTACAAGTTTTCCATTTAGAAGTTGCTTTTTCCTTAACATAGTGATATAAGTGCTGTAAATATGCTAAAGCTACATAGACAGAGTTGATATCAAATGCTTCAAGAAAATATTAGATAATTAACATTAGCGTAAATGCCTACATTCATGAGAAAGAGAGAAAAGCAGATGGAAGTTAACTGGGATATGGATTAATAATGAAGTTCAGACCTGTGTGCCATTGGGCATCTGGAAGAACAACTAATGGGGATTGATCAGAAGAATCCTTATTCAAAGAGTGCTCAGAGAATAAGCTTATTGTGAAAATTTCCAGGATTTACAAATTGCTGCTCAGAAAGCACATCTACACATGCATTTGATCCGGGATCAGGTTACTCACAAGTAAACAAAAGTAAACACATGCAAGTAAATACATGCAGGGATGTTGGAGCAGATTTGGTGCTGCTAGCAGCAAACTCCTGCCACTTCCTGGGCCTGGCAATGGGCTCCTGCTGCCACCCGGAGAAACTTGAGGCTCTGGCCAGGCCTGCCAGCAGCTGGTAGCCATTTTTAAAGAGCAGACCCGCTCCCTAGCCAGTCACTTTTCTGGCCAGGAGCAGTGTGCACAGTCTGAGGCCAGCACATGACAGCTCCCTCACTAAAGCCTCTGCCTCCCTGCACCATGGCTGCTCCAGCCCCTGCCCCTGGCAGTGACACTAAGTGCCCTGGGCTCCTGCTGCCCATGGTGCTGGCCCTGCTGGCCCCAACCTAGTGTACAATTACCTGGGTGAGCCTCACACCCACCTGGGGGCCCCAGGGCACTGGGGTGTGAGAGGCACTGCCAACCACCTTCTGCACTCCCTGCTTTAGCCCACCTAGATAGCCACCCACAGACCTCCCCACCCCACCACTCACTGTCAGAACTAAACTAATTGTATATAGTTCTCAGAAAAAAACACTTTATTACCCTCACAAGAAACAGATCGCCTCTCCCCCATGCTTCACCAACATCCCTTCTCCCTTCCCAACAGCCCTTCCCCCCTCCCTCCTCAACAACACAGCTGTGTAGTGAGGCAATGTCCCACATCACCTGCAGGCTCTAGGCAGGCTGCTGGGGGTGGGCTGTGGGCAGCTGGAGCTGGCTCCAGTGGCCAAGAGTTGCCTGCAGCTGGTAAGTGCTGGCAGGTCTGGCAGGAGCCTGCAGCACCCTGAAGGCCTAATTGGTGCAACCCTGGCAGCCGCACAGCACTGCAGTGCCAGGCAGCAGTGCTGGGGCAGAGGCAGGGTAGCACAGCTGGTCTGAAGTCTGCACAAGGGGACACAGTGGCCTGGTGTGGCTTCAAGCTTCCTGCATGCTTCCTGAGTGCCTGCAAGCTTTTAAGGGCCTGAGGCAGAGGCTGCCAGAGAGCCAGCCCAGTCCTGGGGCAGGAAAGACTCCCAGGCCCAGAGCCCTGGGATAGCTTCAGGCTGGTCCCCTAGGGGCAGGGCTGACTGGGAGCAAATTTGCTTCTGGTTGGCATCTACATATGTGTTACTATGCAGTAACTACTCATGAGTAAATTTGCTACTTGCATTTGCAGGTAGCAAATTTTTTCGCAAGTAGTGAATTTTACTGCGCAGTAAGTGTGTGTATGTGTAGATGTGCACGCTTACTGGGCAGTAAAATACACTACTGCAAAGTAAAGGGTCTCATGTAGATGCACCCAGCATAAACAGGAATGGGGGAAATGTGTTCAATCCTTAAATGATATTTTGATGATAGCCGATTATTCATAATCCAAACAGAAGGAACAGGGACTATCACGTGCTTGACCTGTTAATCTGACTAGGTCACCCTCTTCTTCAAATCCTTCCATTGGCCATTCCTTCTGCACTGTGCCAAATTTTTGCCTGTGTTACCACGTTGGAGACCTTGCATAACTTTGCTCCTTTTGTACTTATGCAATTAGTGCTTAATTTCTTAGTCAGTTTTCCTCTAAGCTTTTGCACAATTTCTTCTATACATCCCCTACAATTTATTTCATTCCTTCTATACTCTCAACTTAGAGCTCTTTTCCAGTTCCCTTTATATTGCCCATCTCCTGTCCTTCCTTGTTGGTGCCCCTTATCTTTAGAATAATCAATTATTCTGTTTACTATGGGTCCCTATAGCAGGGCACTGGGATGTGCCTGCTCTTTTAAGAGAGCAAACATTCTGAGAGGTTGCTTGCAGAGGGGAGCTAAGGAGGGATTCATCTGCCTGGTGGGCTCAGGGTGGAGCCATATAAGCCCAGAACCTGCAGTAGTCAGGGAGTCTTCCTCAGGCAACCATGAAGTGAGGAGCTCTTCGTTGCAGGGAAGCAACATTCTTGAAGGGGTTTGAATTGAATTAAGCACCTCTGCAAGCCTGGGAAAAGAGGCAGATTCCACGGGCAGAGGAAGGCTGTGTTTACAGGCAAGTAGCCTTTTTTTATGTTAATTCCTAGAGGGTTTGAGGTGGCTACCAGTGGGTCCAAGAGCCCAGTGGAGATGTCGTGTGTGGGACCAGAGGGTCCGAGAATCCAAGGGACTGAGTGTATAGGCTAGGATATAGCCCCAGACCTGAAGGTATTCTTACAGGGAGATAAAGAAAGTTTGCCCTCTTCAAGAGGCAGTGAACTGCTTCTGCTGTTTGTGTTTCTGCTATAGCCCAGGGACTTATGGTTTATGTTAGTGTTTATAGTGGTGGTTTGGGTTGGGACTAAAAGGGGTGATTTATGGAGGTCCCATTAGTGCCCAAAGGGCACATGATTGCCTTGAGCCCTACCAGGGGCAGACTCAAGGCTTGAGCTACTGCTGAGCCCAGAGAGGGGCAGCATGCAAAGCTGCAGAGCCACATGGGACGGGGCCCTGGCTCCTGAGAGGTACAGTCATGAGCAATTGTTGAGCCCAGAATGGGCAAAGTGATATACTAGAGCCACAGAGTAAGACAGCAGCCATGGGCTTGGTGCCCGAGAGGAGTGCAGCGACTTAAGGGCCAGGGACTGGAAATGACAAACTAGATATAGCACCTCGGAGACAGATCTGCTGCAGTAGGCCCAGGCTAGAAGGCCTAGCTAAGAGAGAGAGGGTAGGGTCTGAGGAGGCCAACTCCCCAAAAGTGAACAACAGCATGATAACATCTGTGAGCTTGGAGCATGGTATAAGGGAGGAAAAGGAGCCACACAATTTGCCCTTAAGGCTACAGGGGCCTAATCCAGCTTGAGGTCTGGCATGACACCCAGTGGGAAATTATTGAGTAAGGCTTGTTGGCAGCCTACCTTAATCAACCTTGAATATTAAGAACATGGTGTAGCAGGAAAGCCATCTAGGAAGAGTGGCATTAGAGTCTGAGCCAGACAGGAGTTGCAGGGCCACTAGGGGGCATCATGGCCACCCCTGTGGCCATAAGACTTGTCACAGTCCCAATTTAGAAATGCCTATATGCCTATTCTTAAATTCAGTAGGTGCTGAAGTTCCAATGAAGCTAATGCACATTGTTCGAAGTGATTTTCAACAAGTCTTTCCTTAAAATGCACTTGGTACATTTCCACTTTCCTCTGGGATTCCTACAAAATGTCTGGCCTTGGATAGAATATGTTTGTATTGATATAATTGTCATTATTATGATATAGAAAAGTGGTGGATAGAAGACTTATATCTTTCACTGGGGTAAATTTACCCAATCTAGTCTAGAATTAACCCAGAGAGAATCCAGTAAATCTCCAGGGACATAAAAACATGGGAGTAGGTGTTTTCTGTCCCAGGGTAGCAATTTGGTCAAGGCAAGCAGGCAACCTGTTTCTCCACCACCCCCAAGAACTGGCACTTGTCTAATAGCTGTCTCCTGCATGAAGGAACTTCAAGACAGCTTTACATCTGCTTCAGGTCATGATATAATTTAAAGCAGTGTACAAAATAAATGTGAACTAAATGGGTGTATTTGGATATCTGCCCAGGCCCTTGACTTCAACTAAAAGTATCATATATTTGTAACCTACATAGTATGTGATTTATGACTTGACCTTCAAACATGCACGTACATAATTTCCTTGTGTCAATAATATTAATAATATACATAGATATTTGGATGGTTATAACCTTAAATTGTAAGAATCTTGAGGCAGCAATCGTGTCATTTTTGTTTAACAGAAACAAGTATACCAAGAACTTTTTAATACACAATTTCATGCATTGGCAACAAATAATGTAAAATAAGGACCTTTCCCTACAGTTTATGGCATAGCAGTATCTATTTTAAAGGGGCAATGTTTCTACTCATAATTAATTCAATTTCTCTTTGAGTAATATTTCTGGGTTTCATATTACATCTTTGGATTTCATAACCTGAGTTATAATATGGTGTGATTGATGGGCAGAAGTCTTTTGTGATCTTAATGAATATAGAAGCTATATTTTTGGTTTAAAAAACCCCCCAAATGTTCTCCATTGATATTTAGTTAAATTAAATATGTCTCTTCAGTGCTATTGAGGGACCAAACATTTACTTGGAGTAGTTTCAAAAAAGAAAGAGGAGGTACTGCTCAGGAGTCTGCAGCAGCTGTTATGGTTTAACTGCTATGTGTGCATGTATCCCTAGAGATAATCTCCCCACTTTAACCCTAGATGAAGCAAGTGATACAACATTAATATCACTATAGGCTCCTGCACAGGTAATTGTTACAGCAGAGAAAAATTTGTTGCCCTCCTGAAACTATTCCAGGTAAATCTTTATATATGCATAACATAGAACTTTAAATTTAAACTTCCCATCTTTGGATTTCATTCATTTAAGTTGCACACGGATGCTAGTAACAATGTGATTGGGAAAACTGAAACCCTAACAAACGAATGATATCTGTTACCATTTGTTTCTAACAGCTAAGCTATGCAGCTTTGTCTTGTATAAGAAAACTTGTTTTACCAGCTTGAAACAGCTAGGTCTGAAAAACTACTTACAGGTTTAGATTGGCTTCATGAATTTCAGTGGATTCTGGGGGAGGGGGCAGGTGTCAGCTAGATATTATTTAGCAGTTCTTACTGAATTTTACTTTCTCTTCATTTTAAGCTTATGAAAACCACACATTAAACCCCAATGAACACAATTTGTTGTTTTCTGCATAACTGTGATGTGTTAGCCCCGATGGACTACCATAGGCAGTTAGGGAAGGTCACCTTGTTAATAGGGCAAAGTCCAGAAAATGGGTTCACAGGGAGGCAGGCGGGAATCAAAGCTGGGGTTTTCTGTAAGTCAGGAGTCAGAGTCAAAAGTTAAGTCTAGAATTTGAGGTAAGACAGAAGTCTGGGCCAGAGTAAGCTATGAGCGAGGGTTGAAATCTAGGTATCAGGGAATTACAAGGGGGTCAATAGCAAGCATAGGGGTCTTTGGGCAGACGGCCTACTTTGATAGCCTGATGCAGGTGGAACCTGTTCCCTGCAGGCTCAGGAGATTGGTTGCCCTGATTGCTCAATTAGGTTAGAACTTGTTGGGCCCAAGGCATGGCTCTGAGCCTTTTATACTCCCATTTGGGATGACTCATTCCTTAGGCAACCTGCTATTGGTTGCTGCTTCTACAGGAGACCAACTCTGCCCCAAGCCTAGTCTTAAAAGAAGCAGATGGGTACTAGGACAGTGCTTGTATATCAATATTCCTGGTAAGTTTGTAGATAGTCTTGACCTGCTTCTCCACCTCTTCCTTTGTGGTTTTCTATCTCTGTCTCTTTGGTCTCAACTTGACCCAGCCACCTGGCTCAAGCTCCTTGACCCTAAGCTGTTCCTGACCACCACTCCAGTTCCCTGACTGACTTGTTCCTGGCTCTATAGTCCTCATCTGGACTTTGTTTGACTACAGGTTCCAGGCCATCCCACATTCCTTTACAGAGGTTAATTAAGAACTGAGGATATCTTCAGGAGTTTGCTACTTGGTTCCTCTGAATTAAAAAAAACCCAAAAAACAAAACTAAAAACAAAGCATATGCCTGAGATATTGTCTTGCTTATGACTGGGCTCAGAAACCTTAGATTCCTTGAATATACTTGAAGGAGCACAAAAGGTAGCCCAGAAGTAAATGCTGTGCTAAGCTATAAACCAAAACTTATCTGAGCAGGGAGAAAATCTCATTTAGCATCAGGAGCTGTTCTGAGGCCCCCAACAGAGTCATTGCCCCTGGTCTTTCACCCTGGCAATGACATGAGTTACTGATTTAGATGAACTCAAATAGCTGGAAAAATTTTTCTTAGCTTTTGTCTGCAGATGATCTGTGCTCTTCCTGGATGGAGTGGTAAAGCAAGTTATATGTCATAAATCCAAGAGTGGTTTTCTCACAAGAAAAGTTAAAATGTGAATGTCCATATGTTAAACAGAGGAAACTCGCAAGAAAATTACTCTCTCTCCAATCTCTCAGTTATAATCCTCAGAGGGAATTTACAAAGTACTGTTCACAGATGAGCCTATGAACTTCACTTCATCAATCTACTGGATACAAAAAATCATGGACTAAATACAGACATTGGATTTATGACACATTATAACCTGCCTGACTTCTGACTCCCCAGGTAAACACTCCAGGTTTTTTGGTGTGTGTGTTTTTTACCAGCTTTTCTCATTCCCTTCCTCCCACCCCCTTATCTCACATCCTTTGACTACAGCTACATTCATTCCCACTTTCCCTTCTGTCCCCACCTGTCTCTCACCTACAAACCACCTCAATTTTACATTTTAACCTACTGCCTTTCTTGCACACATACTATCCTCTGGTTGCTTTACCACTATATCCAGGAAGAGCACTTACCATCTGCAGATGCTTCCACAGCCTGATGAAGGGTGTTGGTGCCCAAAAGCTTAAAGAAGAATTTTTCCAACTTTTTGAGTTGGCCTAATAAAAGATATCTGAATTATCCGAAGAACCTTGTCTGCCTGTGTGCTTAGACCAGCATGGCTACAACCTACACACCTTATCTAGATTAGTACTCTTACCAAATAGAGTCAAACTTCCCAGCTCCAATCTCTTTGGCTGCAGAAATGCAACATAATTAAACTAGTTTATCCCAGATTATACTCCAGAACAAGGACTATAACTAGTTTTCTCAATCTAGATGCCTGCCCACACAATGTTCTTTACAAAGCTCAGCCAATAGGTGCCAATTTGCACGGAGCAAAAGGATGACCCCAAAATGAAATTGGCCATAGCAATGGACATGCAATGCATTTCATGTAAGAAACAAAGATACTACGCATGGGATAACTTCACCATGGTTTCAAGAGATTTACTATATAATAGGGGATGTGTTGTCTCTTCACTTCTACTATGTAGTGAAATCAACTTATTGTAATAGTAAATATATCATGTGCTTGCACCCTCAGCCTTTGATAGTACTTTCTACTCTTTACAGTGGAAGCCACCCCAGTCTCTGCTGGGCTGCATTGTCTATCTACATGACTGCCTGTGCTGGTCCAGGGTGATCTGCTATATCTTAGCCACTATGCCAGCATTGCTACAAATGTGCTCTGGCCTATTCCTTAGATTGTTCCCCCAGCCCAAGGTGCAGACTGTATTGGAGTCTTCTTCACCCAAAGATGATGGCAAAAGCAATATGTCCTCTCACTTGCCCTAATCTGTGCCAGTTGAGTACCCAAACCAGGCTACCAGTCTTTTGGCTTGCTTTGCTAATGCAGTCTCTGCTCTGGAAGGATTTCCCTGCCTTCCATTAAGAAAGGTTGGCAGCAGGAACTCAAGGGTGAAACTTCTCCCTAATATTTTAGCCATTTAGGAGTCTGGGGTGGCTCTTTCTGTCCTGTGCCTAAGAAATTGGGCTCTGTGCAAGCTGGTGTGACCCTTTCACACTGAATTTAAGGGAGTGTCCTCCACTCTGATCCATGGGCTGCTCATACTTGCTGCCAGTCCATAAAATTCATGTACATGAAAAAGTGTACTTGTACTTTTATATACAGTACTTGCAGTTTTTAAAAATAGCATGTGCAGATTAGATAAATGAACATGCAAACACACATTTAAATTATTTCCTTATGCAGCTAACAGCCCATTTCAGCAAAAACACCCCATAAGCCAGAATTTTATGGACTGGCAGCAAGAATGAGATGCACCCATGGATCAGGGTGGGGGCACTCCCTTAAATTCAGTGTTGACAGAAAATTTCATAATATGTCTCCCCTGAGAGTTTTCTTCCAATTTCTATTGAGAGTACATTACATTCCTGTTTAGCTGCATGTTGCTGCTATGAAAACGCTGACCAAATGTCTGCCCTCTTTAACCTCCTCTCCATCACCCCCATCTCTCATATGTGTTTTGTGTCACAATTAGCTTTAAGCTGCTGTCTATGCTTTTGCACTTCTTTTTTAAATATTTGTCTTTCCTCCTTACCATCTACAGCAACTCTGATGCTGTTGCCTTGGCTTGGAACCAATTTTCATTTCCTGCCAAGTGCTATAGATCCCACAAAGTGCTTGTTCTGCAGTTGTAATTTTGCTACTTAAAATGAAAGAGCAGAGTTTGCTCTGAAGCCCTTCCTATAAATAGAACTGGATTTCTCTTAGGTCTCTCACGTTTGTTTGTTTTTTTACCAGACTGATTGTAGCTCTGCTAACTGACTTGAGTAATGCACTGACATTCTTCCTGCTTTCTTAAACTATAATTTGTTAGTTTTTACACTTTTTTGTGTTTGTCTTATATTTTCTTCTGAAGGGGAAAATCTTTTCCTTTAAAGTCTTGACATCTAAAGTTTCTATCCTCTGCCTGTTATGTTCAAAGATGATCAATGTTGCGAAGCAAACCAAAAAAGTGAGGCTATTTGAACATAAGCCTGATAAAGATAACCTTAACCAGCTCTGTACATAAAAGGGGAAAAAATGTGTGTGTGCCAGAAACCCTCAGAATAATTTGGTGAAAATATAGATGTGTATGTAAGGTCTTAGCCATGTACCAACAATAACAAAGATACACATCCTTTTGAATTTGGCATTACTTTGAATACCCAAAAGGTTCACTTGTATTATGAATTTAATGAACAATTTTAACATAACAACAAATCCATTCTCAGATGCATGAATGTAGGAAAGGATGAAGTTCTTACACAAGGTTGTAAGGTATTTTAAATAGAATGAAATTAATAACCCAATTTAATGGATTAGTAGAAATGGCACTTTCACTATCATCATGGAAAAAAAATAGAAATGATTGATGTATTTGTACTGACAACCTATATGGCTGCATTTTGTCCTAAATGTATTGAAAACTGCTTAAAACTTTAGGATCAGACTTGAAAGATCCAGTCCAATTTTTAAGACTTATGATTGCAATTACAAAATTTAAACCCTGTCTGCAGTATGCCCATATGATCTAATGAGCTCAAATCAAGGTAACTTTATTTTACTGTGAGCAAATCAGGAGGATGACAATGCAAGTTTGGTCTACCTATTTTGGTAAGTATTATTACATCAATGGCCTCTGAGTCAGGACACAAAGGCCATGTCTAGACAAACGCAACTGTGCAGTATCTGGTGCTGCAGACATGTTTGCAACACCACATAATGCACATTCAGATGTTCTCACTGCACAGTAGCAGCATGGGAGTGGGGGCTGACCCAGGAGATCCCAGGGTCAAAAATGTGCACATGCACATAAAGTGGGGTGGCGTACACTGACACTGTGTACTGCCTCAAACCAGGCTGCACCCAAAACCAGGCCAGCCTCCAAGCAGCAGGATTGCTGCTTCTGCAGTCCCAGGAGGTCCCCCGGGCCTCAGGTAAAGCGTCTGGGGCCAGCCTCCCCTACCTCACCCAGGGTAACCTGCTGTGCACCAGAGTGCATGTGACACGGGCATTCACTGGGGACAACAAGCAGCAGCACAAGGTATACTGCTGCTTCTTGTCTCTATGGAAACAAAGTCCATGCTCATATGGATGTGACCATCTGCACTGTCAAGGGAGAATATTGCAGTGAGGTATGGCATGCCTGTTACAGATGCCCAAGTACAGGACTGAGTACATACCAATAGCTTTTTTCTCTCTCTCTCTGGTTTGTTTATTGCTTAGACTTAACATGACACTTAAGTAGCTACCTCTGGTTCAGGGTATAGCATGTACAGACCATAGCTCACAGCAGTACCTACCAGCATGGCCCTTTGGCAGTATAAATATCGCCCTAGCCTTAATTCTGGGCTTTGCCATAGATTTTCTTCGTGAATTTAAAAAGAACACTTCACAGTATATCCACTGCATCACCCCAGTATGTCCTAGCAAGTACAGTCCGGAGCATGCCCACCCCTCCTCACCCCACTCTCCTACTTGCACAAACCTAATGCCCTTTAAGCTAGATGCACAGAGCATCTCAACTGTGGTGACGTTGAGCATTGCTAGGCCTAATATTTTGGCACCTGGACTCTAGAGTGGAATTTTATAACACAAAGGCAAGGAATAGACATTTGGGGAGGTTAGGTCATCTTAAAAATGGTCATCTTATCTAACTTACTTTTTCCCTACTTCAGACACTACACTTAGATCCCTAGTTGGGTCAGTTTAAAAGAGAGCTGTATACAAGGTCAGGATTTTTTTTTTTTTTAAATGGCTGACTCAATCTGAGTAGACTACTTCTGAGGTACAGACTGAAACCAGTGTAACTAAACTTCTATACAGTTCCCACAGCAACCCTGGGCCTGTCCTTTTCCTAACTCGTCCCCCTCCCCACCACAGCATGGGCTATTTTTAGTCCCCCAGATGGACAATTGTCCCCCCTGCCAGCCAGCCCCCACCTGAGCCCAGAAAACTCCTGATCCTGCAAGCTGTTCCTGGTCCCAGTTTTACCAGGATTCACCAGTGCCTGATGCCAAGGAAGTAAGTTGGGGTGGGGACAGGGGCAGACAGGGTACGAGGGATTGGTTCACCATGGGGAGCAAGTTGTTCATCTCGAGAGAGGGTGGGGACTAAAAATAGCCCCTGGTCCCAAGGAGGGAGAGACCCCCCCTCATTCCACTAACCCACCTCCCTGGAACCGCCAGCCTGCCCTCCCCAGCACACTGACTTCAATCTAGTAAAACTGGTCCCAGGAGTTGTTTGCGGGATTGGAGGCAGTTTGGCATTGTGGGGGAGGGGAAGGGGGAGAGCTGAGGAGGTCTTAGTGGGAGTGGAAGGATTGGAGAACCTCTCTGATCCTGCCAACCCCCTACCCTTGATCCCTCCAAGCCTCTTCAAAACCTCTGCTAGCCTACCTGATCCCACTAAATCCGCCCAGACCCCCTAGAAACCCTCTCTAGCCCTCCTGATCCCCACAACCCCCTATAGACCCTGCTTGTCCCCAACCCTGCTGTAGATCCCACTAGTATACATGACCTCCTCCACCAGCTCCCCTGATACCTTGAAATCCCTTCCCCCACACCCCAATTGGCCCTCTTATCCCAAATTGGATTGAGTGGCCATTTTTAACTCAATCTAACTTCCCCCTTTTCTCACCAATTGCGTATATATACTCTAAGGGACCTTCTACACAAGGTGCGTTAATGCACTTTAGCCTAATATGCACATATGCACCCTTAATGCTCATTAAAAATGGTGCAGTTGGACTAATTGCACCTAAATTTGATGCTGCAAAATGCAGGTATCCAATGTAGGTGCAATTAGTTGAAGTGCACTAACACACATGTAGACGTGACCCAGCACTAGCTTCAGTGCTGGGTCTGCCCAACCACTAAGCACATGGCAGAACTACAGGGGCTTGGCACTAATCGTAGTTCCAAATCTCTGCAAGTGTAGACACCCACCAAAAACAATGAATGCACATTTAAATGAAGTCGTTCTTAAGTATACATGTAGATGCATCCTAAATTTAAGCACCTGAAATTGGGATTTACAACAGTTGGCACACTGACAGGGGCAGGGCCTAAACTAGCCAATAGGAAATTCTGAACAAAGTGGTATCTATTGAATTCCACTTATTTGGAGGGAGAAAGTAAGAAGAAGTATGATAATGCAACCCAATAAATGAGGATTATCTTCAGCAGAGAGCAAAGTGGCATGGTTTCTAATGCATACGCTTATCATAGCTTATGTATTTTACGCAATGATTCTTTAATACAAAATTCATAAGCAGTAATAAGATCAAGAACTGAGTCGGGGACCCAGGTCTTCCATGCTCAGAAGGTTCTTATAACTGGGCTATGAAGTCAGACACCCTCTTATATGACTTATCTCACTCCACTCAGTGTTTTTTGTTTTTTAAATATTGAGACAATCTGAAAGTGAGCAACAAAGATGATCAAGGTGTCAAAGGACGGGAAGCAGGATGCATAGATAGGTGTTTCTAATGAGGTATCTGAACAGTACAGACTTGATTGGTCTATCCTCACAGCACCTCCCAACAGGCAGTAAGGTTCTTGCCAAACTTGCATGTTATTGCCTGTGACACTGACTATATAATACTATATGTTCTCTATAAGGGTGTTTTCTTTGTTTGTTTTTAGATTGATATCTTACCTTATCCAGCAGGCTCATAGCATTTTTCTACCAGACCTTTTTATAAAGAATCCTTTATGACTGAGTCTCCTCCCCTTAGGATGGTGGATTTTCAAAAGGAGTTGAAAAGCAAATGATACGTGGAAGGGTTGCAACAACTGCAAACTCTTTAGTTTGCAGAAAAAGAGATTAAGAATTAATCAATTAATTAATTGGTTAATTAATTAACCAATTACAGTGGTTTTCAAATATTTAAATAGGGAGAACAACCATCCTTTTTTTTTGGTCACAAGACAAAGTAATGGTTTTACACTGTAGGAGAAAAACTGATGTAAGATGCCTACTAAACTTGTAGAACCCCCTTTACTGGAGGTTTTTCAAGAAGATGGTGGATAGGGTGTGTTGGGATAACATCTGGCTGGGATGGGCTAAGAACAGCATTCTGCAGCTGTGCTGAGGGCTGGACTAGACAGCCCATCAGGACTTTCCAACTCTATGGTCCTTTGATCCAAATTTTCACAATCCAGTTTTCTTAAAGGTAGAAATGCTGAGTACTCCAGGAGACGAGACAAAGCTTATGCAGAAATTGTGTGAAAGTTAGCACATATACCATAAGCAGACAGCTCACTTATCGGACAGATCAACAACAATACACAAAAGCTTCCTGCAGAACCAGAAAAAATACACACCAGAAACAGTGTGTGCGCATACAAGGTCAACCTCGTTTACTCTTTATAACAAGTTTTTCTGGATTTGTCTACAATTACTAAATCTTAGGACAGCAAGCACTATTTCAAAGTGGAGCAGTTGGATCTGGTTTAATACTAACTAAATAAGAAACCCTAATATCCAGACGTGGAGTGGACAAGACCACATGTATCCTTGACATGACAGAAAATGCTTTCCAGCTAATATTTTATCTCTTTCATGAGTTTGAGAATATCTTCTAGTGAATCTGGCTCCAAACCCCAAACTGAGTGCTTGCACAAGGACACAATTACACTCTCAACAGCTGACATGCAACGTATTTGACCTTCTCAGAAAATGAGATTCTGGAATCTGCAATAGGCTAGAAACAGTATGCCCTGAGACTGTTCTGGGTAAGTTACATGCTTCACTGGGCAGCCATTAGGTAGAGTAGCTTTGTGTCAGCATCCTGACACTAATGAAATTACAAGCCTAGCAAAATAGAAGGATCTGGAAGAAGGTGATGAAATGTACCAAGAGCAAGAATGAACAAGGCTTTAGAATAACAGACCTAGGAACAAAGTTCTGTTGAACCCAAGGAAATAAGCAGATAGGTGATCACTTTTTTTTCAAATGAGCACTGAAGAAGAAAATCATGTGACAAATAGCTAAATTCTGACCAAGATGTTCAGTGTGCTTAGCAAATCTAACAGTTAGCTCACTGTAATATCTGCAGCTATTTTCAGAACGATCATGTGTTGCACAAAGCATTGACATAGCAGGAGAAAAGTAGCAAGATCCCTAATGCTTAGCCATTGGATGAGTGGTGCAGGGCTGGTCTATGGGCCAGATCTGGCATGTGGAATTTGTAATTTGGCAGCGGGGGGAAGCATTAAAAGCCGCAGCAACTGTGTAGCACAATGGCAATTTAATGCTGCCATTTCTCCCGTGCTGCCAAATTTCTGAATCCATGGAGAGTCCAGTGGGCTGAATGACATGGCTCCATAGGCCAAGTGCAGCTCATAAGCCCTAAGTTCAGCACCACTAATCTAAGCCTCATGGAAAGACCTTGCACATAGTAAGAAAATACTTAGCAGCATTATTAATTTATCAATAGTATAAATATACTCAAATAGCATAAAAAATGTATTAAACATGCAGCCACATTTTTTAGCTTGGTGAAGGGTCATTGATTTTGGAGCTTTGGCCAGAGGACCAGATCTTCCAAGTGTGTACTACAAAATTACTTGTTGGATTGCAATCCAATTTTCACTTTACTGTTCAAGTCTTTTATTGTTGGCACTTGGGAACAACTTAACCACTGCCTTAAACACTGTAATGAAGTAATTAAAAATACCATGCTGATATGCAATTTACTATATAGATTTTGCTTGTGAAGTAGACAGTGTTTTAAAAAGTGAAAGTTTTTCATAGTACAGAGAATATTCTATGACTCAAAATATAAAAGAAATATGAAATACATTGATAATTAGCATATGTGTTAAAAGGTACAGTAACAGGATTAAATGGTGTTCAGGTTTGCAGTTGACTATAAGGTTCTTTTTGCAAATCAGCTACAAGAACACATCTTTTAGGGAAAAAAATTGCCATACAATATGAAAAGTTACATATTCCAAAATTTAAATTTAAGTCTACAGTGTTACCATGTACAAATCAGCACACTGGACCCCTTAGTAGTCAGAATCAAACCCTGGAAGGCTACTTCTACTGCAAATGGTGTTTTGGGGTTTGTTTGTTTTTTTTCATCCTCTGAACAGTGACTTTATAATTAAATAAACAGTACATAAACCATTTAGGTCATACCCACTGAACAACGTAGCATTTTGTGAATTATATTTGTTTGAGTGCCTGATTTGTCACCTTTCCTTAGACTGTCGTTATGCCCAGTCAGTGTATAGGTAGTTCTACAGGACTGAAATGATTTGACTGCTAATTTCACTGTAATTAAAACAGAAGCTGTGTTTCTGGTTACAACAATTCAAGGCTGAATGCTGCCAACCAGCCACACTCCTAGCTCACACAAACCCCAGCATGATCCAGAAACTGAGGTCCTCCTTCTCTTCTGTCAGCTGCAGAACCTGATTCATAGAATCATAGAAAATTAGGTTTAAAAGAGCCATCAGGAGGTCATCTAGTCCAACGCCTTGGTCAAAGCAGAACCAACCCCCAACTAGATCATTCCAGCCACATCTTTGTTGAGCTGGGCCATAACCTCCACGGGTGGGAATTCTACCACTTCTCTAGATAACCTGTTCCAGTGCTTCACCACCCTCCTACCTTGTGCTTCTAATATCCAACCTAAACTCCTCTTGCTGCAACTTGAGACTGTTGCTCCTTGTTCTGTCATCTGCCACCACTGAGAACAACCTAGCTCTGTACTATTTGGAACCACCTTTCAGGTACTTGAAGGTTGCTATTAAATCCTTCCTCAGTCTTCTCTTCTGCAGACTAAATAAGCCCAGTTCCCTCAGCCTGCCCTCACAAATCATGTGCTCCAGGCCCTTAACCACTTTTGTTGCCCTCTGCTAGACTCTCTCCAATTTTGTTCCCTTAGGGAGAGGGAGGGCAAAACTTGAGTACTCCAAATGTGGCTTCACCAGTACATAGAGGGGAAGAATCACTTTCTTTGTTCTGCTGGCAGCGCTCCTGCTAACAAAGCCCAGTATACCATTAGCCTTCTTCACAACAAAGGCACACTGACTCATATCCAAGCTACTGTCCACTGTTGCCCTCAAGTGCTTTTCTGCAGAGCTGCTATTTAACCAATTGGTCCCAAGCCTGCATTGGTGCATGGATGCATGCCATGATTCAGGCATGAAACAGCTATTCTCGCAGCATGCCTAGTACTGATATCTACTGGTCTTTGCAGCAGGTGATCCAGTGCAGCTCCCCAGTTGACGGATGAGCTTCATGGCACTCCCATAAAAGATGTATGTCAGACACAAATGGGCAAGAGTGAGAAGTATCAAGCTTGTTCCAGACAGATGGCAATCTTTGCAGATATGCAGGTAATAGGAAGCTATGCAGGGAAGTAAAACAAATAAGTAAAGAACCTGAAGTGACTTGGGTTGGGAGTTGGAGATCAGCTACAATAATATGAATACTAATTGCACTGGCTTCCAATTAATTGAGAAGAAATCTGGGGTACCTGCAGCACAGCCCAGAAAACTGCTATAGGGATACATCTGCATATAGTCTTACATTCTCAACAAGAGCTCTTTTCAGAAGTTGTGCTATGTCCTCCAGGACAACCTTGTTGCCAGAAAAAATAGGTGTGTAGTATTTGGGTCCGTATGGGTCAGTATTGCCTGGCCCCTACTCACCTCTATTTCCTTTTAGAGACCCTTATTCAGAAAACAGGCATCAACCTGTCTTGTGCTTCCAGGATCAATTTTTGGAGGTCATCATTAGACACACTGACTATTGATTTGGCTTCCCACGTGACAAACAAGCTGGAATTCTCTCATTACATGTTTTCCATTAGTTTGGGGTGTCAGAGGAAGGGTTTAGAATGTGAAATGGGTAGGGAATGGAGCAAGATGTTGGGAGATACCAGATAGTTGGTAAATGAAGCATGGGCTGGGTACAGCATATAGCACTAGAAATAAAGTAGACAAAGGGCTACAAGAAGGGGGAAGCCCAAGCCTTTTGTGGAGAGGATGCTTGACAAAAATAACAGGAGGGTGGCAACAAATTTACCAGCAACTCGGGATGCGAGAGACAGGCTAAACATACAAAAGTGATGGGTGAAGGTAGGATGCAAAGGATCTGGGGCAGGATCTAGGTTAATTTAGTCAGGTAAGCTCCATGGCTGCATTCAGATGTTTGTTTCCACAGGGGCAAGTAGCAGTGGCACACCTTGTGCTTTGCCTTAGGTCCTGGGGCGGGAGCTGGGAGCCGAGTGGTGCTGACCCTGCTGCCCAAGAAGGGGGACCTCGACTACATTAAGAACTGAAGGCCAGTCTCCCTGCTGTGTGCGGACTATAAGATACTGGCCAGAGCACTGGCCACCCACCTCCACGCAGTCATGGCCTCTCTCACCGGCCCCGAGCAGAGCTACTGCATGCCGGGCAGGACCATAATGGACAATCTGTTCCTGATGCGTGACTTGCTCACGGC